>CM055109.1:8823475-9214317 GCA_029204225.1 Diphasiastrum complanatum
CAAGAGTTTCTGTTGCGTTTATACATGTACGCACATATGTGGCTATATTCCAGCTCCAGGATGTTATGTGAATTCTTATTAGCACCATGAAAAGTCATGTTTTCGTCCCAGTATCTCACAAGCAAGTGATAAATTTCAACCTAGCCATTGGTGCATATATTTCTGAATGTTTTAGAGCTGTTTGGATGGCATAGATAGTTTATGGACTAGGTTGATCATTCAGCAAGTTCTTCACTGCATGTAAAGTCGATCTAGAGGCGCGAACTGTAACTTGCTCCTATTCCTTGCAAACTGTTATCCAGATTGTAAAAGTATTCTTCTTGTTTTTCCTGACAAGCAATTTGTTTATTGAGATATTTCATTTACTCCCAAGCCAATCGTCACTGCATGTGTAAACTTCAAAGGTTCTTCCATTCACTCTTCTTTGCACCAAACAAGGATTCCTCTGTATTTTACCAGTGGAGTAAATGTCGCACAATGCTATCAGAACTTTCCTACATTCAACTTGCAACCTTTGAAATCTCACTGTATAATTTCTGTTGCAGGTTACAATCCTACTAGCTGTGGAGGGAGAACTCAAGTTGCCTTCTATCAATAGCAATGCTGATTTAAAACAGGCACTCGCAAAGCTGGGCTCCGTTCCAACTGACAGAATAATGGTGGGCTATTTAAATTTTCTAACTCTAAACTTGTTAAAGTAATATTGTAACCTGGGGAGACACGAAATGAGTTTTATTACTGTTCTCCTTTGGTACCTTCCAAAGACATTCTACACCTTTTATTTGCACCAGATCTCTTAACCTTTTTTTTCCTTGTGGGAGCACGATACCATCATTTCCTCATGATGCCATCCACTATTCCTTCTTGAAACCAACATTTTTTCTTTATTTGCTATCATTATCAAGTATGGGATTCTCTTTGGATGCATTTTCGTTACTTTATTCACAAAATTTTTAAAATCATATATATACAAAGAGCTTCTCCTTCTGTAGGTAGCATACTTGTTTCCTGGAGAATTGGGTGTGGAGTTTGGACTTCAACCTCTTCTTTATCAAGAACATTTTTTGCATGTTCTCTATCTTCTTCCATGCTTCCTAAATAGCCCTGGGCCCCATACTTGCTTATCATATATATGACTGGTTGTACCAAAGTAGAAAGAGGAGTTTTCTGTTGTGACAGCTCCATATATGTAGTTTCCTACATTTATTTTGTGGCATATAGAGCCTTTAGTACTTAAATCCTTTTTTCAAATCACAGATTTTACTTCTTGTGGCCTTCAAATTCCAGCTGTAAGTAATTATAGGAAGACACTACGTCAGTTCTTTGACCATCATATGTAAAGATTGCTCCCTTGTCCCTTGTGCCAAATATGATTGCCTTAGTCTTTCTATATTAACTTGCATGTCAGAGAACTTACAAAAGTCATGAAGGGCTTGTAGATGATTTTGTAAGTTTACTTTGTCTTTAGCTAGCAAAAAACATCATCGCAGATGAGAAGTAGTAGAGCATAGCCGGCTACTTGGACACCTCCATGATTTCAAATTCGTTCCCAACAAAGTCATGAAAAAGCGATGGTAATAGAGAAAAACCTTGCTCAACCGAATCTCACTTACCAAAATGGCATCCCTCCTCCATTCAATCCATCCACTAGGGGCCTTGCCAATCCAGCAAGAGCCTTTCTATATACTCTCAGTGTTGCTAAGTGGAGTTTCTTGTCATTCTTTCCCACAAATTTGTCTTAGAATTGTGTCAAATGCTTTCTTGAAATCCAGGAGACAACAACATAATGTTCCCTTTGTAGAGAAGATCTTTTCTTTAAGTTTTGTGGTGTTCTTGAGTGTGATGTGGGTCGTAGATCCTTTTTCATAAAGCTCCCTAGCAAAGGCTTAGCATATTTTCTTATGTGACTTCTGCAGCTTGAGTTCTCTTTGCATGAAGCCTTCTCCAAAATTTCTGACCGTTAGAGAGTGTTCCCTGGAAATATTCATCTTCTTTCCTGCTAAAAAAGGGTTGTTTTGTCTTCCTTGGTATCTTTTACTATTAGTTATCCCTCATAAGCTGGTCCTCATTGTTCATCTTCTCCATTTCTTTCTTGCTTGTTTACATTCTTCGTAATAAAATGTATTGCAAGACAGCCCTTTTCTGCTTCCCTTACTTAATCTGAATACTTGATGTGCTGTGTCCATCAAAATAGAGGTGTGTTTTCTATTCATCTCCTCACATCCACTTGGCCATTTTCTTTTTGTTAACACACATTCCAGTTCTTGGGCATACTTTCTAGATTTGCAATAATCAAATTTTGTGACCCTTTTGTCAACAGTCCCTTTCATGTGATATGACTTTTTGTTCTTATAAGAGTAATAGATAATGGAATGTGAGGGGACTCTGGTAGTTTCTTTGCTATGATTTGGGCTGAATGATATGGTAGTTCAATACGCTTGATCCCTGCTTAGTTTTGCATGTGTAACCTCCCATGCTTTAAGACACGTTTGTCGCATTACATGTTTGGACTCCCTAACAACCACATGGATTAAGTTGCCGCCTTTCTATAGCTGTTATTTCTGCTGTCTTTGGACTCCTTTTCCATTGTCTTCTTTATTATGTATCATCGAGAGAGAGAGAGAGACAGAGAGAGTGTGGCAAATTTGATGAAACCGTATCAAACAAGGAAAAAGGGAGACCTTTACAAATCTTAATAGTCGTTTTGTTAACATAATAAAATTCCTTAGTGTTTGATCCTGGCTTTCTTCAATTTCTTCTTGCTCTGAATAGGCGCATTCTCCTCTTTCATTAACTCTTGATGTCTTCTCTTTTTCCTTTTATGATATGGTTTGATGTTGACATCTCTTGACCTGATCAAGATATTCTTGTCAGGATCAAGGAATCTTTGTCTCTGTCTCTCTCTCTCTGGATAATCAAGAGGATGCATAATACTTTTATTTGTTGTAAGATTGAGGCCTGGTTTTACAGCAAAGTTGGATTACCTGAAAATAGGTTATTTTAGAAAATGTATTTCATGACACTTGCATATGACTAGACATGCTCTTTTGTTTCATTAGTTTTAAAGTACCTACGAATGTTCTCTGTCTAGTTTTAAATAGGTGGAAATTTTCCAGAACTTGATGAATTTCTTTGTTTCTCAGGCTGTTGAAGTACTTTGGACTCCTCAAGATGAAAATGACACATTAAGTGAACGGGAGCTACTCAGGGACTACCCACTTCTAAGATCACTTTAACTTAGGGCATTCTCAAAAGTTGTATACTAAAGTGGTGGATTGAAAGATATCCTTTGTTGTGTTATTTGGTGGCCTTTCAACATGCGGAGGCATGAATAACATGTTTCTTTGGTGCTGATCAATACAAATTAATGATCTACTGTGTTTCAACTTTCAAATTACACTGATTTGGAAGGTGCAAATTGCTGCTCTAACAATTATATTGAGGATGAATGTACCTATTTGTGTCACTCATAAGATTTTCAAATCTGGGCTTATTGACCGGATTTGGGCATTTAGTTCCCTCTGTACAGTTAGAGTGACAGAGTGTTCGCCAATAGAAGGAAATTTTAAAGTAGACAGAAAGCAGTACATAGTTCAGATTTGCGCACAGTATCTGCAAAATGTATTTTATAAGTGTAATCCTCTGCAAAAGATATTCTCACCATTATGTTTCCAATCAGGTGGAGAAATTCTTCATGCTTGTGCCTCCAACTTTTTGCAACACCATTCCTATTAAGTGGTGCTTTTTCATTTCCTGGAAATAGTGTATACAAACAAAGTGTAACATCTTGGATTGCAAATAACCCAGATTTGTTGATATTTATTATTATTTTCCTTACTGGGGAAGTTCCAGAAAGTAAACATTGGCTATTATAACCGAACAGGTGAGCTCAGTGCATGTATACTTTGAAGTATCACATGCACATCCCTCTGGTTCTTCACTTCTCTCCCACCTGGTAAAGTTTCCAAGTGGGTCAGTACCTCCTGCACTATAAACGACCTGAAATTTTGAGGTTCACAATTTTGTGGGTAGTCTGGTCATTTTGGTGCTTGAAATTTCTTGTATGTCTATGGACTGGATATTAAGACATATTGGAGATACAAGCTGGATCTTCTATTTTCATTGTTTTACAGCTTTGAGACTTTCTTGCCATAGCAAATTTTCTCTCTTTGTACATCTTCATTGCATGGATGAGTGGAGTCGACTCCTAACCTCAAGGATACGAAAGGGAAAACACTTTTCAAAATACATATTTTGAAGCCTTCCTCCCAGAACAGAAATTCTGCTGATATGCTGCTTCCCTGATCATTAATGTCCTTCATGTGTTGCAGTGCTGTTTCAAGCAACTCTTGGGAATATTTGAACCAGCTAAGTGATTAATATGCTACCATTTATAGTTCGAAACGTTGAGACCAATCAAGACCAGCAGGCTTTAAGTGTGACTGCAGCCACTATGGTGCAGGCTCGAACCTTGCCTGCTGGGTCAGTAACATCATGGAGCCTTGGTCAAGTACTTGATGTGTATTGTGCAGTGTCTATTTGTACAACAAAATAACTCTGTTAGAACAAGAAACATGATCGACGCCAGCTCATGAAACTACTAATGAGAGCAACGTTTGGCAACGAGCTACTATGATGATATGCTCTGTGATTCATCAAAGTACTTACAGTAAACAGCCGATGACGATGTTGAAGGTTCTCCCAAGGAGACACCCTAACTCCCATTAAAGCTATTCCTAGTTTCAGTTAACTTTATTAGCCACTAGTGATTTTCCTTCATAAAAAGAGGAGGCTTAATATGCCATTATGCGGTTCCCTTCATGCTTAGAGGAGGCTTAATATGCCATTATGCGGTTCCCTTCATGCTTAGTAGTGAGGCTGAAAGGCACCCTTCGCAACTGAAACTCACAAGCATATCGCGTCAACCAGCACACGTTACTATGTTCATAATTAATACTATATATTATTTTATTATATTATATATAATATATAATATATATATAACATGAAATGCAAAAACACTTATATTACTACATTGAAGGGTAATGCTTCTTGGTTTCCAATGGAAGGCTCGAACTTGAGACCAAAGAAACTTTGGATGCATTGAAGGGTAATGAAGGGAGGGAGAGTGACTAATAACCCCACATTTAGGGCCCTGGGGGGGCCCTAAATGCAATTGAGGCTCACTCTCCTGGGCTCGCCTAAATTCAGAGCTGAAATTGAATTTCCTTGCGAGGTGACGATGTCCAAAAGGAATGATTTGCAAAATAGAGACACAGAGAAGCAACTAAAGATAATGCATCTTGGTTTCCAAGGGGGTCGTGAACCTGGAACCAAAGAAACCAACCAAGACAACCCCGTTAGATAAAGATAATGAAAGATGGTCCATAAGCAACATGCGGGACTTGGAGATCTCAAAATCTCGAAATATAGGATTTTGAGCTATTTCTTTTCGTCACTAAGAAAGAGAGTGACTCTAAGGAGAAGGCACCTTTGTGCCTGTAAGTTAACATCTACCTTTAAAAAATTTGTTCTTGCAAATCTTCACTACTAGTTTTAGAGCATCTTTTGAGATAGTTTTTTTTTGTAGTATAGGTTCTTAAGCATTGTCTTCCCTATAGTTGAGGTTTAGAGTTGTGTTGTAAACCTACCTTTACAAGCTTTACTTCCGGCGCCATCGGCGCCAGCTATGTCCCCGGCGCCAGCAGCGCCAATGTTGCTCCCGGAGCCAACGGCGCCGGCGCTGCTCCCGGCGCCACTATGACCAGAATCCAGCCGGCGCCAAGTTCCTATGGCTGAAAATCTTTGATCGGTTCTAGCGAAGTCCAGAGAGCTCAGATCGATGTGCAATCACCTCACACGATCTAGGCATGATTAAAGGAAGCCTGGAGATCAATAAAATCTAGAGAGAGAAAATGACTTTCTAGAAAGAGAAAATCCTAGAGAGAGAAAAACGTGCTTTACCAGCTTGGGTAGAGTGCTTGGTATGAGGGGGGGTGCCGAATCACACCAATACTATAGGGGAGTGCGGGTTGCGACTCAGGGCGAGCTCCAACCAAGTCTCAGCCTCCCTTGCTGGAATGTTGTCATGGCTCTCGCCTTGGCATGCTAGCGCCCCGGAGACTAGGGTCGGTCACACACTTGAAATGTAACCTTCTCAGATTTATCAATAAAGTGGGATTTTCCTCAAACTGACTCTGATTACCTTCTGGGTTTCAGTGTTCGGTAAAAGCGCCAGTTGTAAGGCCGCTTTCAAAATTTTTAACTTGGCACATAGCTGAGGGTCGTATCCCGGGACGCCAGCGGTATGCCGTCGGGACCATTCGGTCCGTGGCGCCAGCGGTATGCTGTCGGGACCATTTGGTCCAAAGAACTGGTTGTTTCCATATCTGTCGCGGCTTGTGGTTCTGAGTGTTCCTTGCACGAACGTGAATGGGTTAAGCTCTTGGGGAACGGGCTCTAACCTGTCGACTGAGTTGGATGGCTTGCTTGGGTGGATGTTACCTGTTTATGGCTGTCCAGTCTGGCGTGGCGCCAGGTTGGCTTCCAGCGCTCGTGACGAAGCTTTCAATTGGTTAAGTCTGATGTAAGTCAGACCGCTTGCTTGGAATGGATGTTACTCGTTTGTAACGAAGCTTCGAGTTGGTTAAGTTTGATGTATGTCGGGCGGCTTGCTTGGAGGGAAGTCACCCACGTCGGGACCCCCGATCTGGCATGGCGCCAGGTTGGATCTCAATGTTGGTTTTCGGAACTTCAAGTTGGTTAAGTCTGATCGTTGTTGGCGAGTTGGCTGCTTGTATGTCAAGTGGGTTCGGATGGCAAGAGTTGAAGGCTGGGAAGCTAAGTCGTGGTTCCCGGCTCCCTTTGGGATGCCTGCGCTACATGTGGTATCAGAGCCGACTGGCCGGTCAGCTATGCGAATCTCACGGAAATGGCCACGGTTTGGGGTTCATCAAGACAACTGTTGTGCAAGGTGCTGCCCACAGTGTAAGCACGGGTGCGTCCACGGTCGGGGTGGTTGGCAGGACGGGGGCTTGATGAGTCAAAGTGCTGCCCTTGAGGTGTAAGCACGGTCAGTTTCCGCGGTTCGGGCCTGGCGCCGTCTGCACGTAGGACAGATGAGGCAATGTGCTGCCATTAGGATGGTGTAAGCACGGTCTGTGCCTTGTGGGGTGCGGGGTGACATATTCACGATGACCACCGTTCGTTTAGCTATAAGGGCTATCGACCAAATTTGGTGGGGGCGTTACTGAGGCAATGTGCTGCCTAACGGTGAAAGCACGGGTGCGTCCACGATTTGGGTGGTATGCTGCCGATCGTTTAGCTATAAGGGCTATCGACTAAATTTGGTGGGGGCGTTACTGAGGCAATGTGCTGCCTAACGGTGAAAGCACGGGTGCGTCCACGGGGGTGATATATTCAAGGATAGCTGCCATTCGTTTAGCTATAAGGGCTATCGACCAAATTTTGTGGGGGCGTTACTGAGGCAATGTACTGCCTAACGGTGAAAGCACGGGTGCGTCCACGATTGGGGGGTACGCTGCCGATCGTTTAGCTATAAGGGCTATCGACTAGATTTGGTGGGGGCGTTACTGAGGCAATGTGCTGCCTGACGGTGAAAGCACGGGTGCGTCCACGGGGGTGGTATATTCAAGGATAGCTGCCGATCGTTTAGCTATAAGGGCTATCGACCAAAAAGTGGTGGGGCATGACTGAGGCAATGTGCTGCTTAATGGTGAAAGCACGGATGGTTGGAGGGGTGTCCTATGTGGGTTGATTCTGTGATCGATTTGTATGGGCGCGGCCAGGCAAAGGTCCGTTGGCAGGACCATCTCAAAGGGGGACCTTGTCTTTGTTACTTGTTAGTAAACCTGCCTGAGTGTCTTACTTGTATGTATTCGTGGTGAGTCTTAGTACTCGTGCTTTTTCTGGTTTGCATGATTGCTTGTGATACAAGGAGCTGATGGCTCGAGAAGGAACCTTTTCTTTTGAAGGCTGATACCATCAAACAAAGAGGACTACAGAATCTGTGGGGCGGATTTGCAGTTCAAGTACTCACACGTGAACGACAACGAAACGACTCAATGTTTGCAAAGGATGGATGGCTAGCCTATTTCTTGGGTTAGTTTCATTTGCGACAACGCCCACCAGACGCAAGCAGGAAGTCAAAAGTTGGAAAGGGCAATTTCAGGGGAGATCTTCTATGGAGCAGTTGGTCTTCATTTTGGGACGGCCACCTTCGGAACTGAAACTCACTGAGCATGGGTGATATCCAGTATCAGTTGGGTTTTTCCTCAAAGGGGAAAAGACTAGGATCCTCTTCAGAGATTGGCAACAAGTTGGATCGAGCCATAATCCCAGCAGATGGAAAGCAAAGTGTTGGAAAGGCTTTTTGTCCGAAGAACTCTACTCTAAAGTCCGATCAGCTGATTTATTAAGTGGAGGGGAACTATCACACACACCTCTCTCTTGGGGCAAATTTTGAATTAAAGTTGATCAAAATGGGGGCAAATTCAAGGTGACCTAGCCATACTCACACGAGGAGACTGGCGAACTTTGGACCTAATAAGTTGACAAGTTTTTGTTGTGGAAAGGAAAGTTTGTTATAGGCTTTCTCTAGACCAGCAATGATGAGGAAACATATGAGTACGCTGGCTTGTGTTACGTGTAAGGCAGCTGATCAATGAAGGAACTGAGAAAGTTGAGTCTTGCATGAGAGACTTGGTATTTCGAACGAACGCTAAGGGACAGTTCGCGTTGAGATCGGACTAGTGCAAACTCTGGGTGCATGTGTCTGATTCAAAGAGAGCTACTTGAAGCCAAGCTCGATGTACACTTCTTGTTTTGACTGTGAGGCAACTGACCAGTGATGGAATTGTGAAAGTCAAGTTTTGCGCGACGGACATGGTGCTTCAAACAAACGCGAAGAGATAGTTCGGATGCGGATCAAACTGGTGCGACCCTTTGGCTTTCCACGAGGTCAATGGTTACATTTGGGCTGATTCAAAGAGCTACTTCAAGCTAAGTGAGAGGTGCATTGCGGAGTACTCAATCTTTGCCTACCTTAAAGAGCCAAGATGGAAAAGTATCAAGATCAGGCTGGGACAAGGAGAGAAATCAAGGTGCAGAAGCAACAAGGCACGAAGTGGACCATAAAGTGTGCAATCAAACGATAAATCCTTCGGCTCAGGGAGCCTTGATACTTGTGCGGAACTGAACAAATTTGGAGCTCAGGGAGCTCAACACAAAGTGCATCAAGGACAAATCAGGAGCTCAAAGGAGTTCCAAAGTCGAAAGTCAGAAGCGACAGGGGCGAACATTTCAAAGAAAGGCCTCTGTCACCAGTTAATAAGGTTCTCGGGTTTTACGAAAGCGATATCAAATCTACGCTTTTCCCAGACAAAGATATATTTTCAAGTTATGTAATTTTTCAGTACAAAGAGCTGAGCCTCCGACTTGTGGTGTGCCAGCTTCAATGTTAATAAAAAGTGGCCAGTAAATTGATTACTGTGCCAAGTAGCTTAAATGTATAGTTATTTTAATTGGGAGACACCTTTACTTTAATCTGACATCTGATGAGGACATCAGATTTTATAAAGGTGGGGTGGATGTTGTAAAGCTACCTTTACAAGCTTTACTTCCGGCGCCATCGGCGCCAGCTATGTCCCCGGCGTCAGCAGCGCCCCTGCTGCTCCCGGCGCCGGCGCCGCTCCCGGCGCCACTATGACCAGAATCCAGCCGGCGCCAAGTTCCTATGGCTGAAAATCTTTGATCGGTTCTAGCGAAGTCCAGAGAGCTCAGATCGATGTGCAATCACCTCACACGATCTAGGCATGATTAAAGGAAGCCTGAGGATCAATAAAATCTAGAGAGAGAAAATGACTTTCTAGAAAGAGAAAATCCTAGAGAGAAAAAAACGTGCTTTACCAGCTTGGGTAGAGTGCTTGGTATGAGGGGGGGTGCCGAATCACACCAATACTATAGGGGAGTGCGGGTTGCGACTCAGGGCGAGCTCCAACCAAGTCTCAGCCTCCCTTGCTGGAATGTTGTCATGGCTCTCGCCTTGGCATGCTAGCGCCCCGGAGACTAGGGTCGGTCACACACTTGAAATGTAACCTTCTCAGATTTATCAATAAAGTGGGATTTTCCTCAAACTGACTCTGATTACCTTCTGGGTTTCAGTGTTCGGTAAAAGCGCCAGTTGTAAGGCCGCTTTCAAAATTTTTAACTTGGCACATAGCTGAGGGTCGTATCCCGGGACGCCAGCGGTATGCCGTCGGGACCATTCGGTCCGTGGCGCTAGCGGTATGCTGTCGGGACCATTTGGTCCAAAGAACTGGTTGTTTCCATATCTGTCGCGGCTTGTGGTTCTGAGTGTTCCTTGCACGAACGTGAATGGGTTAAGCTCTTGGGGAACGGGCTCTAACCTGTCGACTGAGTTGGATGGCTTGCTTGGGTGGATGTTACCTGTTTATGGCTGTCCAGTCTGGCGTGGCGCCAGGTTGGCTTCCAGCGCTCGTGACGAAGCTTTCAATTGGTTAAGTCTGATGTAAGTCAGACCGCTTGCTTGGAATGGATGTTACTCGTTTGTAACGAAGCTTCGAGTTGGTTAAGTTTGATGTATGTCGGGCGGCTTGCTTGGAGGGAAGTCACCCACGTCGGGACCCCCGATCTGGCATGGCGCCAGGTTGGATCTCAATGTTGGTTTTCGGAACTTCAAGTTGGTTAAGTCTGATCGTTGTTGGCGAGTTGGCTGCTTGTATGTCAAGTGGGTTCGGATGGCAAGAGTTGAAGGCTGGGAAGCTAAGTCGTGGTTCCCGGCTCCCTTTGGGATGCCTGCGCTACAAGTTGGCACGAAATGTGAGCTCCAATTTTCTATTTTTAGTAATTTGTCATGGAAGGCATGAGGGAGAGAGTAAGCTACTTGAGATCTTCAGCCAAACTATCTGTAGTCCCACATTGGAGACATAGGTACAATGATAGCACAAGTTGAGGAGACCAATAAAGAAAATTATGTCCACAAATTTTTTGGCACCAATTTGGACGACCAATTCTTCAAACAAACTTGTCTTACTTCCATGGTATACATGCTCTAGTATTGGGACATGACTTATGTTCTTTAGTGATTGCTATCAATTAGAGTGAACTAAGTTAGCGAATAATTTAGGCAACAAAAATTTTGTACTAGGAAGGGAAAATAAAAGCACCAAAACAAACACTTCAATTGTGGATGTGTCTCAATGTATAAAATCATCATAGTACTTGCATATCACAACAAAGTTACCATTGTATTGATAAGCTCTTGAGGCCAAAACCTTATTACTGTAAGATTCCAATAGAAGAATCTCAACACCAACACAACAACATACCCAATTGCCTCCTCAAAATCAGTTGCAATAGTAAAAGATGGGGACTCGAGTTTTAATTTTGTAATTTGTTTTAAAAAAGATCAATGCACAACATTTTGTACTTTTGAGCCAAAAGATGTGCCATAGCAAATTAAGCCATTTTAATTCTATCGATTGTTCCTCAAATTACCATTTTGTACTATGCGATTTAAAGTTGAAATTCATGTCTTTGAGTGCTTAGAAAATTCTCAGTGCAATGTGTGTGTGTGTGTAAAGCAAAAAATCTTGTACAATCAAATAAAAGCCAAGTCACCTCAGACTCTCAAAGCTACAAAGTCGCCAATGCCACCTATCAAAAAAAGGGTTTAATTACATAAGTAGTTTTTATTCTCTAAACTCATTTGTGAAATATAGTTGAAGAGTTTCAAGAGAGAGAGAGAGAGAGAGAGAGAGAGAGAGAGAGAGAGAGAGAGAGAGAGAGAGAGAGAGAGAGAGAGAGAGAGAGAGAGAGAGAGAGAGAGAGAGAGAGAGAGAGAGAGAGAGAGAGAGAGGAACAAGATGACTTGTGTGACGTTATGCTCTTCATTTTCTCTAATCTTGCATACAGTTTCATGTGTGTTTCTTTTGCTTTGAACTCCATGAAAATAGTCAATGTGATGGAAGGAGATATTTATGTGATTTGGCCAATGGATGATTTACTTATATGCTTCTTAGTTTCTTCGAAGGATTTGATGTGCGATGCCCTAGCCTCTATGCAAATGGAAAATCTAGCATTTTTCATCTCGACAAGATCAGTTAATGGTTATCGCATAGGTTTGAAGATGGACATAGAGGCATATGCAAGCATCCTCCCTTCAAGCTTGTTTCTTCTCCTCTAATCTCTTTGACTTTCAACTCTTTTGGTGTTAGTCATTTACAAGTAGAGGGATCCATAGGTAGGTAGATTAACTTTCTTTTCATGCAAATGTTTCCAACAATAATAAGAACTATGAAAATGGAAAAAAAAAATGAATTTAGTAGCCGCTAAACCTCTAACGCCTTAGAACATAATAGAAGCACTATGTCCTTGGATAATAGCCTTTCTAGTATATTTTTTTTGTTAATGATTCTAATCATCATGGATAGCCATTTTGATGGAATAAGTTGTGACACTCAATCTCCACTCTTGGATAATGTGTAATGAATTCCCCTCTCAAACCATGCATTTCTCATTGGTTTGATCCCATACAACACCCTCCAATACTTACCCACGGATGCTTACCAAATGGTTTTGGCCTTTAGAATACTTTATATTCAAACCTTGATTCTAGGAAGAAAAATATTTGAGCAACACCTTTTGGCAATGTTGTTGAGGAAAACATGCATAAAGCTCACTTTTAGGATTTTGGTGTTTTTGCTACTATGTTGTTGTTTGATTGGCAAAGAGGTTGCTACAACTCCTAGGCATGCTTCTTGCTTGACTACTTGGGTCAGATTTACTCTATCTTTGACACAAATAAGTTTGATGGATGGCTCATGGCACCCTCTTGCTATTATTTTTTACTTATTTTGAGAAAAATTGCTTCTATTATGGTGTTTAATCTTGTGAAGAATTCGCTACAACACCTAGGAATGCTTCTTGCTTGATTACTTGGGTCGAATTTACTCTTTGTTGACACAAATACCTTTGATGGATGACTCTTAGTGCCCTCCTGCTATCATTTTGTCACTTCTTTGAAAAGAAATTCTATAACTTTCTGGATCTTAGAGAACCTTGATTCTCCGTCACATGTGAAATAAAAAAAATTCATATTTTTTTATTCAAGTTATTCACGCGTTCACGTGTGAATGCAAGAAACTAGAACGTCTTCCACTTTGGCCAAATTCTATCATTTCAAAAAAGATTTACTTGTTTTGTTTCTTAGAAAAGGTCCTAGTACTTGACTCCAATTCTCCTTATTTTGTGGCTATTTCTCAATAATTGGTTGGGCCAAAAGGTCATTCTAGTAGGTGTACAAGTTTGAAATATGGCAATTTGCACATCTTTGTCCCAAAAATATTTTTGTGGAGGACTAGAAAGTAAACACGTGCATGCGCACACACACACACACACACACACACACACACACACACACACACACACACACACACACACACACACACACACACACACATGTGAAATATTCAATCGGATTCAAAAAAATTTGCATTCATCATTCAATAGCATCATAGAAAAGCATTTAGAGGCAAACCTTTGAACTCTATAACAGACCACAATGATAGAACAACACAATGAAACTAACTGATGTGAGGAGAAAATTCTCTCCTATATTGGGAGCAATGTCTCTCCAATTCTTTAAAGTGAATATTGAAAAAGTTAAGAGAGAGAGAGAGAGTACACTTTCTGTCACATTATAACTTCATATATGATTCTTCTTCTATGCTATATTTATGTACATAATGAAACCTCAAATCAAGGATAGTCTAATCCCTTATATACAATGACTATTTAAGCATTACAGTCCTAATCAGACAGTTAAACAGTCGTGAAGTTAAGAAAGTAGAAATGTGAAAAGTGTGATTTTTGCAATTTGTCTTTTTCACATGGGTCTTTGCTCGAAAAATAAGGGCAATATATATATATATATTCTCTTGACGCATTTTTGTTGAAATTCGAAAAATTGAAAAGCCAAAAATGTGAAAATTATGAACTTCGTGTATTTTGGTCAAATAGGGCGATATCAACGACAATAAAAAAAATTTGTGTATTCTTGCAAAGTTGCATTTTTCGTCTTTTTTGCTTGTTGATTTTCACTTGTAAAACTATAGACTATGGCCAAATCTCATGTATTTCTGTAGACTGAAAAGCTACAAGTTGGTTGTTCACAGTTTGTGTGTATTTTTGCAAGGTCAGATTTTTCACCTTTTTACATGTAGATTTTTCCTTGTAAAACAATAGATTGTGCATGTTTTGCTTGTATTTCTTCAGGAAATGAAAACTATTGCAAGAGCACATTACCAAATGAGTTTCGTTGACTTGTAAACCTCCAACACTGCACGCTCTTTTTATTTTTATATCATGCATCCTCTATAACATACATAGTAGTTGATCTATGATAGTTTTTATGAGTAGTTAGTAACATACTTCTATTCTTCTTAACAAAAAGTGCAACAATTTGACTTTGTCATTTTTGGATTGTGCATGAACAAGATGGATAATTTTTTTCGATCACCTTGCAACCCAATTTCACATCCTTGATCTAACATTTTTTATTGTTGAATTCTACTTTCAACTTGTGATCTGTCATTGTACCAATAGATAAAAGACTTTTATGTAGGCCAGGACCATACAAGAAATTTTTAATTACCTTCACTTGCCCATTAGAAAATTGAATAGGTACCATGCCAACCCCATGGATTTGACACTCATCACCATTCACCTATGAAACTATATCTCCATCATTGGTTAGCTCTAGCTTTTTGAATCAAGATTTGTTGTCTATTATATGTCTTGTTGCTCCTGAAATTATGAACCAATGCGTGTTGTAAATAGAATGTTGTAATGCGAATGTCGTAGCAAATGATGTGCTCTGATCTCCATTGTCGATATCAAGATCTTCTTCAACAAGATCGGTCAACTGCTTCACTTTGCCCTTTTTTATATTGGCCTTTTTTTTGGCGACAATTGGGGATTGGTCTACCCAAAAAGTCCTAAAGGGTTCAAGGGGTATCACTTCTAATGGTGGCCATGCCATACTTGAGTAATAGAGGCACTGCCACATCCAATCCCGAGGGCCTTCTCTATTACCTCGTGCTCCCCAATCGATGAGAGTTTTCTAGGCTCTCAAAAGTACGAGTACATAGTCCATATCTTCATATCTAGATCTCTGGTTTCTAGATCTAGCTCCGAACTCACATCTATGTATGAGGTTTTCCATTTAGGATGGCCTATAACTGCTATCTATCATGCTTGATCTAGAATGGTTCATGGTGTTGCCTTTAAGATATGGATGTCAAGATCTTTAATTACTAGGCTAATCCTTCAATCATCGGAGTACGTGGTCTATAGAGCTCTAAGGACACTACCTTAAAGTAGAGAGGTTATGTCTTGAGCTATTAAGGGACATCACTCTCAAAGCCCTACCTCTAAATACCCAATTCAAGGTCTTTAATCTTCATGGCTGTCCCTATAACACACTAGGGTCATCTTTTTGAAAGTCTAAGGACATGCTCTTATGAATCTTAAGGTGTTGCCTTCATGTTTTAGGAGTTTGTGTTTAAGTAGCTCAAGGCACTACCTATGTTAGAGGCTATGTCTTTGAAGATTAGGGTGTGGCCTTTAGGCACTAGGGCACATGACCTCTTAAGAATGTTTCTTTTAAAATGTAGGGCTTGCAAAAAATTCATAATGTCTTGCCAAAGTTCATAATGCCCAAGAAATTCCAATTTTCTAAATGTTCGATGTGTCCAAGTAAAGGGCCTAGTTTCCAGGGTGCTAGTGAATTGGATGAGGCCCACATCTTCCAAGGGGGTCCTTGCACTTAGAATTTCCTACACAGTAACATAGACAGAAAACACTCTCCACAACAAGCTCACATAGCAACTGTATTTCTCAAAATGAAATTACATTGTACATATAGTTGTTCACTCAGGCAACCCATGCATGACCCAGGTTGCCGTTGGCAGGACCTGTGTCCCGTCGACTTGCCTCGTGGTGAGACCAACTGATCCTTATCAACTGGTAGGACCCACAGTACAGTAGCACAATGATTCTACTTTAATTCTAACTCTCTCCCTTAAAGTAGAGTCTACTTTTTATATAGTCATATACATAGCTTTACAGTCAACAAACTTTAAGTACAGAAAGCTTTGATCTAAACTTATCAAACTTTTCTCCAACAAGTGGCTTAGTGAAAATATCAGCTAGTTTTTCCTATTGTGCTACAATGAACAACATGAATTTCACGACTCAGCAGCCTCTCACATATAAAGTGATACTGAATCTCAATGTGTTTAGTTCTCGCATGGAACACTAGATTCTTTGCTAGCTGAATGCCACTCTGACTGTCGCTATGTAATGTCGTGGGATTTTTCTGCTTCATGCCAACTTCTTCCAAGATTTGTCTCAACCATATAGCTTCTTGTGCTGCACTACACATTGCCTTATACTCTGCTTCTGTGGTGGATAGAGCAATTGTACTTTGCTTCTTACTAGACCAGGAAAAGCAACTACCACAAAACTGGAATACATACCATGTGGTGGATCTACGATCATCATAGTCACCTCCCCAATCCGCATCCACATATCCACACAACTCAGGTAAACCATCATGCTTCCTGTAAATCAAGCCATACTCTGAAGTGCCTTTCACATAACGCAAAATGTGTTTAGCTGCCTTCCAATGCGTTTTCGTAGGTGCTGCCATAAACTGACTTACAATGCCAACAACATAGCATATATCTGGTCTAATCGTGGTAAGGTAAATCAAGCTCCCTACTAACTGCCTATACAGCGTAGCATCAAATGACTGTGACTCATCAAGCTTAGATAGCTTTTTACCTGGTTCAATAGGAGTATTCATTGGTTTGCAATCCTACAACCTAAACCTGTGCAGCAACTCTTTGACATACTTCACCTGTGTTAAACCCACTTTGTGTCCTTTTTGCCACACCTCTACTCCAAGGCAATAATGCATCAGACTGAGATCTGTCATCTCGAATTGTTCCATGAGATCTTTCTTGATCATATCTATCATCTCTTGATTATTGCCCGTAATAATCAAGTCATCAACATAAAGAGAAATCAAAGCAACCATACCATCAAAGCATAAGACATATAGATTTGGATCAGAATGTGTTCTCACCATTCCCTTTGAACAAAAGTAGGCATCAATCCTGCTATACCACGCACGTGGTGCCTGTTTAAGACCATAAAGCACTTTCTTCAAGCGACGTACTTTATTTTCTTGTCCCTTCGCTACAAAGCCTTCAGGTTGATCCATGAACACCTCTTCTTATAGCTCACCATTTAGAAAAGCAGATTTTACATCTGATGCAAAGGCCAACCAAAATATGAAGCTAAAGCAACAAGCAGACGTAGAGTATTCCACTTACATACTGGCGCAAAGGTCTCCTCATAGTCGATGCCTTTACTTTGTGCATACCCTTTGATCACCAATCTTGCCTTGTGCTTTGCTATACTTCCATCTGCATGGTACTTAGTCCTGTATACCCATTTGCAACCAATGGGTTTCTTGCCAATTGGTGGTTTTACTAAGTCCCATGTGCTATGCTTAGCAATTGACTCCATCTCCTCTCCCATGGCCTTGACCCAAATATCATCATCCTTCGCTTCACCATAAGTCAAAGGTTCTTTGCTTTGAATAATGCTAGATAAGAGAGCATAATTTGCTTCATACCTTTCAGGTTGTGGCTTCTCTCTTGTTGATCTTCATAGCTCTCCCTGGCTAGATGATCCTGGAAAGTCATCCATGTCATGGCTCTCCAACAATCTCTCAAACCACTTAGGGAGCTTCCTGTCAGGTGATCGGCTTCCTGGTGAAAATGTATCCCACGGTACATCTTTCTCCTTGCGTTTGTCACCTGCAATCTCAATCCTTCTTGCACAAAAAGGTTTGTCCCTACCTCTCCAACCTGTCTCTTGAGGTTGAGTAGTAGTATCTTGAGATGTATCCTCTTTTTCATCCCTTGGAAGGTCAATGAATGGATTATCATATCCTTGGAATATACACTTGATAGCTTTTACATCAAGTTTACGTCTCTCTTCCTTAGGAATGTGTACAAAGGCCTTACATCCAAAGATTCACAAATGGTTCACCTTTGGCTTCTTCTTTGTGAATGCTTCCTCAGGTGTTATCTTTGGTATGGCAATGGTAGGACTTCTATTATGAAGATAGACTGCCGTACTGCATGCTTCTGACCAAAAATCTTTTGGTAGTTTCATCTCAGCTAGCATAGACCTAGCACTTTCCACAATCGTACGATTCTTGCACTCAGCTACACCATTGAGAGCAGGAGTATGAGCTTGTGTAAATTGTCTTTTAATCCCACATTGATCACAAAGATCATTGAAGTCATTAGACTTGTACTCACCTCCACTATCTGATCTTAGGACTTTGATCTTCCTACCTGTCTGATTTTTGACCAATGCTTTGAAGCTCTTGAAGTTGTCAAATGCATCTGATTTTTTCTTTAAGAAGTAGATCCACGTCTTACGTGACATATCATCAATAAAGGTCATGAAATAGAAGGCTTTACCTAAGGACATGGTCCTCATAGGCCGCATAAATCTGTGTGGATTAGATCTAGGATGTTCTTTGCATGTACACTCCTTGTATTAGATTACTCTTAAGTTCACAAAAAAACCATAGGCCATTAGCACCTTGCATCTAGACCCCATAACTATAGCCAAATGCAAGCATTCAACAAGACGATTACCCAATGTACCAATTGTATAAAATCCCCAATTTGGAAGTAGAAAACAATGATAAGGTTAAAGGTACCTCAGTGTTGTTTTGAAAACTGCACGCTCACCCAAAAAAGATTAACTCAGTTGCCACTCAGCACATAATCTTTGGTGCACCATTCCTTTGACCATATCCTTTGCCTCGTCCTTTGATTTTTTTTCTTATGTGTCTGCTATCTTCCGTGATAACTCAGATGTACACTTGAGGGTCTGTGGCCAGAGCATCGCTTCAAGATAGATTGAGATTGTGGGCAGAATTTTGAGTCTATTTGTTAGACTATGTTCAAGTAGCTTCTACTTGTGAATGCCAGGCTTGGTAGTTGCCTCTCCCTTGGAAAGGCATTTTTTTGGATGGGAGAATGTTCCACAACAAGTAGGAGTCATAAACAAAAGCCTCATGATCATTATCAGAAGCTTTGGCTAGTTTCGTAAAGTGGGCAGACTTTCTGCAAGGCATGGAGAGGTTGAGGGCCTTCATGAGGTAGAATCTGTGTATTTTGAGCATGGATAGATTCCCTTCTGCCAACCTTGGATCGTTAGTGGTATGGAGAACATGCTCACTAGCAAAGAAAATTCAGAGCCATATATTGGAATATGCTGGAGAAAGGAAATAATGCTAGATAGAGAAAAACAACATTTGATAGATGTAGAGCAAATTTGGGCATTATCTCCTCCTCCTATATGAACACAAAAAAATGTTTACAAGAGGTGCCTTTTTATCCTTGGGGAAGGCCCTGCTCCTGATCTCTGATTGGCTAATCCTAATTGGCAAGGATCCTAGTCCAAGCCCTTCATGAAATATACAATGGTTCCAAATTGAGAAGGGTGCCCCTCACATGAATCATGTGAGTTCCTCCAACTTAGAACCATGTGAACTTGACTTTGGTCTTTTTGAATATTTATACACCCAAGTCACTTATTCCTAGTTCTACAAATTCTATTGGCATGCTCATTGGATTGGGCTTATACACGCAAGTTGCCAGTGCCCTCGCACTTATAACTCTGATTGTGCAGTGTAATGTGGGCCCGCTTAGTAAGCTTAGCCAAACATAACTTAGTGGCGGGACCCAACAATATCTCCCACCTAAATAGGTGATGGTCCCATGGCACCCTATCATGAACGCTTCAAGAAGTGTTTGGCAAGGTTGGTGGCGACTAGTACTTGTGTAACCGACTATCGTTGATGGGCATAGCAAAAGGTATCCCATCCATTGTCTCCAAAGTCACTGCCCCTTGCGATAGAATAATAGGTGATGTGATAAGAGCCTTCAGTAGTGAACTTGAATCTGCATTTGATTGCCTTAATCTTATATATGAGGACCAAATGTCCTTTTCTCAGACCTTTCTTGTGAAGACGACGATCATGCCAAGTCTTGCGATGTGCTTTTTCTGCAGCAAGAGCATGGAATGCTTACAAGCATGTTTCGCACAACTGATCCAACGACCATCACTAGATGGAAGCAGAAGGATGGGAAGGCCTTCACTTGTATCACTCTCAATTTAGAGATAATCATATCAGTCATATTCGAAGTGCTCGAACTTCGTTGGAAGCTTGGAATATTTTAAGCACTCTCTTTGACATTAGAGACGTGACTACCAAACTTTATGAGGAAAAAGTTTTTCTCATTCAAAATGGCTGATTCAGATTAGATTATGAATCATTTGAACAACTTCAAAAATCTCTTTAAGCAGATGGCTGCAAATGGCGCATAAATCAACAATGTAGATGTTGTCACGACTCTTCTATCGAGCCTTCCTGACACCTACAAAAATTGGGTAATTATTATTTTGACTCAACAAGGTCTTACTTCAGCAAGAGTTTCATCTATGGTATTGTAGGAGGAGATCATGAGAAGTGGATCTTCATCCTCCATTTGGCACCAGAATCAGAAGCTCTGTATTCAAAAAATTCAATACGAAGAAGACGTCGAAGAACATACGTAAAGTAAGAAAGTCGAATAATAATTCAAATTCAGAACAAGGGACAAATTTAAATTCAACTTCATCAAAATCAAAGTTGTTGCAGATATTGCAAACGAACCAGACATTTGCTGGAGGATTTTCGAATCCTCAAATCGGAAAAGCAACAACAGTAGCATGCTAATACAATAGAAGGTTCGAATAAATTTGAAAAGAAAGTCGATGAACAAGCATTTATGGCAAATGGAGACAGACCAGATGTCAATTCTTGGTATTTGGATTTAGGTGCTACAGACCAGATGTCAATTCTTGGTATTTGGATTTAGGTGCTACTCAGCACATGACAAGCCAACTGAATTGGTTTCATCAGCACAACCAAGCTACGACTTAGAGGTACATCTCATTGAGCGATAGTAGTACTCACAATATTGATGGTGCAAGCACTATCAAATTCCAATTTTGGGATGGTACTATTCTTATTCCAAATGTTCTTCATGTTCCAAACCTTGCCAAAAATCTACTTTCTATTAGTAGAATTGCCGATTTAGGCCATAAAGTCGAATTTGATTCTAATACTTGTTCGATATTAGACAAAAGAAAAAGAGTACTCGGAAAGAGAAAGTAATCTTTCTAAGATTAGTCATTGCAATGCTTTGACTATTCAAGCTCTATCTACTTCAACTTTGGGAGATAGACATTTACTATGGCATAACAGAATGGATCATGTCAATTTTACCTATCTAAAAAATATTTCTTCTAAAAGGATTGTTTGAGATCTTGACTGTGGTCATGTGTTGCCTGGCTCCAAAATCAAGAAACCAAGCATTGTCGTATGATGCTTTCTGATGGTTGATAAGGAATGCATTTTCATTCACTTCTTGACTGGGGGCATGGTTTGTTTCTACAACTATATTCGCTTGTTGATTCAATTGCTTAGAAAATGGCTCAAAATGTTGCAACTCCTTTATAGCAATTATTGTATGCAACACCAAACTATTTGTGAAGGATTGTCTCAAATAGTCATGGGAGGTTGGTGTGGACAAGCTATTATTTCATTCTAGGTTAACTATGTCGTCACATAGTCAACAAAAAAGAGTGCTTGCCACTAAAAGACTGTACAGAACAAAATGAGGACATAGATAAAATGGTATGAATCACACACATAGAACAAAACCAACTTCTCATCTTCTAGTGGTGCAATGTGTGTGTGTGTGTGTGAGAGAGAGAGAGAGAGAGAGAGAGAGAGAGAGAGAGAGAGAGAGAGAGAGAGAGAGAGAGAGAGAGAGAGAGAGAGAGAGAGAGAGAGAGAGAGAGAGAGAGAGAGAGAGAGAGATTTTTATTAATGTCCTTGAATACCCTAACATAGGACCAAAAAAAGGTATATGTCAAGTGTGTACATAGGAGCTTAAACCTCAATAATCTATAAAAGCAATAAATGAAAACTAAAGTTGAATATACAATGCATGAGAGATGGGTGGCCCAGTCAGCCATCAACCTGGTGTAGTACATCATGGTGTCCATCAGCCTGGAAGAAGTAATGTAGGGTATGCTGTGAGCACTGGATGTGCCGTAGACCTCTGTCTCTTGGTGGGCTGTTGGTGTCGTCTCTGCTGTCGTGGCACTCTAGATTGTGGCCTGGTAGCTGGCTGTCTCTCAGGGCGTCGACACTATCACTGTCGATGTATGGAAGCATCCAGAATCTCAGCCTGTCCATCTGAATCAGTACCCTGAGATACCTCGGATACCACGCTAGAAGGGGCTGAGGTGGCAGGCTGCGCTGCCACCTTGGCGGACAACGTGAAAGGGTGTGGGGGGCCTGGAGGAGGAGAGCGCCTCCTTGGAGAGAGAGAGAGAGAGAGAGAGAGAGAGAGAGAGAGAGAGAGAGAGAGAAGAGAGAGAGAGAGAGAGATCTTGGCCACATGCATTGTGTTTAGGCAATGGACAAGTCTATCTCATTTGAGCAAAACCACCCTAGCATCGAGATTTAGGAAGAGCATCCAGGATGCCTACCCAATGCCTACCCGGGATGTGCATTGTGCACGTGGTTAGGTAAGAGAAACCTAACTCTTTTGCATTTTAATTTACATTTGTTATATTCTTTGTTTGTTTGCATTGCCACTATACAAGAGTTCTAAAAGTAAACTTGTCTTTTTTGAGATTAAAAACGCATTTTTAACAAATTTCTTCAACATAAAACTGTTCTTTTGTTTTTTAAAGTGCAATGCAAACAAGTGCAAGGCAAAGCTCCTAGTGGATCTTAAGGATCACCTTATTATATTCATTATCCTTATTTATGATGTGGACTTTTGTAGAGCTTAAGAGCTAGATTGAAAGTTTAAAAAGCGAATAATTTCAAAAAAATGGCCAGATTTTGGGTGGATAGTCTACTTTTTAAGAGGGGCTGGCCCGCAATGGATGCTTCATCGATAACCAGCCCTCGAGGAGTGATGGTGAAGATATGCTTATGGATGGAGAAGAAGAAGATAGGAGCGAAAACATGACTGTTTTGGATTGGGGGCAGGTGAATTGCATGTGGGTTTCTTGTCTGTTGCAGCGATCGGCGTCCCAATTGTTCTGGGCTGTGGCTTGCTGACTCTTTTGGGTTTGATTCCTGGTTGATGTGCAGCAGATATGGGGAGGTTTTGGTTGCCTCACTTTGATTCAAGGCTAAGGGTTTTTGTGAATGATGAGATCTTAATGTGTGAGCGCAGCTTACGCAATGGCATTGCTGTGTCGTGGTCTGTGTGAGTCAGGAGCATTAATCATGTTGGGTCAGGGTTTTGCTCATTACCACTGCGTGATTTCAGCACAGAGTGTAAATGATGTTTTAGAACGATTGCCAATTTATAAATGGGTCTGGTTTCAAGCAGGTTGAATTGGATTGCTCTTGCAACTGAGGGTACTGTGGCTTGGTGACTTTGCTGTTTGATTATTGGAAGATGTGTGGCAGAGATGGATGGGACCTTGTGGTAGGTTTACTTTGATTCAAGCGTATGTCTGAGTGAGCACAGCTTACCCTTATGCATATCATGGCTTGTGTGCCCTTATCGATGATTTGCTCATAGAGAGCAACAATGCTTTAGAAGGATTAGCCATTCTATCAAAAAATCAACCTTGTTTCAAGCAGATTGGATTGGGTTTTGCAAGTATGGAGAGGTCGTTGGAGGGTTGGGAAGGCGTGCAGAGGCAGGGCCAGGATCTTGCAGATCGCTTTACTTTGCTAGCACAGGGTCTGGGCTGCATGCTTCAGAGTCATATCAGGACTCCAGGGACATTTTGCAATTCCCCAGCAGCCGTGGATGTATCATCTCAGCCCTCAGCTGCCGAAAACAGCCTGCAAGGTGAAAGCGAGCCTTTGCTGAAGTGGCGTTGGCCTTGGGTTAAATGCAGAAAATTCAATGGCAGAATGGATAGGGTGGGAGCTGGTGGCAAGAGGGAGCATGCCTCTGGAGGTGCAAGCAGGGAAGAGGCATTGGAAGCCTCCTCAGGCATTCAAGAGCTCGGGCATCGGCTTGGTCAGGCAGGGGCAGAACTCGGTGCATGTGTAGGGGAGCTGGTGGGCCATGTGGTTAAGCAATGTAGCAAACCTGCTATTGGGAATGCAGCAACACAATTCAAATCGCAATCTTCGCCTTTGATAGTCAATGAGAATCAGCAAGGCAGAGAATTGGAGTGGAGAGAGCCGAATAAGGATGTCCAGGAACAAGGACTCATCTCGAGGCAAGCAAGGAGAGAAAATGGACTTCCAGTGAGCTCTTCCCACTCAGAACGTGTGGATGTTTCCAATGAAGAATTCTTTGCAATTCTTGCAAACTCTAATGGTAAAATTTCTAAGCAGGTGAGAATAGTTTTACTAGAAGTATAGCCACTAGATCCAGACATGTATGGGGTCTAGCCTTTACCGACTAGAGTTCTAATTAGCACTTTTCCTGCTTGAGCTGGGAAATGTGAGAATTTATTAGGTTTGCAACATTATTCTGGTTTTTTGATGAATGAATTATTACTCGTGGAGGATTTCTAGAGGCCAATTATTTTTTATTCTTGTGCCTAATTTACATAAGTAGTTTGTGTAACTCCATCAGTATAACTATTGAAAGGATCATAATGTTTGGGAACATGCAGAACTATAAGGCTCTGACTAAAAATGCCATTCTAAATGAGGGACTACTGTAAGGCCATCTGAACATTAGCACGTATACCAACATGAGATCAGCATGCAGCATGAAGGATTATGACCTGTAGAAGCCTTATGACATAGATTTTGCTTTTTAAATAATGAAATGGATACTGGTCCTCTATATCATCCTCAATCGAGAACATCGTGTGGCCCATGGCATATATTTAATTCATTATCTCATTTTAATGAACCTCTTTTTCATCTATACATGTTTGTTGTGGATGGCAGTATCTCCTAGACCTCTACCTCATTTGGAATATCATATACAGCTACCACATCCCATACCAATGCCTCAGCTTTAACATCTTGTGCAACTATTGAATTTTGTCCCAATTCCTCATCTCTATCTTGTGTAACTAGTGCAACTATCGTATCCTGTTACTGATCTTCGTTTGGAACAACATCAGATTGTTGATGTAATTGTGTCACAAGGATATAGAATAGATCTAGCATTTTTTAAAGGCATTGGCTTGTATTGTCATCAAGTTGTTGTTTCACAACCTTAATCACGTCAGTATGGCCAACTAGTTCTACTAAAGATGTTGATTTGTGGACAAATTTGCCCTGTACAATGCTCAAGTTGTATAAATCTTCGACATTGTTACCTCAGTTTGAAAACGTTTTCAATAGGGAATCTAAAAAACATAAATTAATAAGGCAAATTTCGTCATCAACATTTTTAAATTCCTTAACATATGTAGTCTTTTTTTCACTGATACAAAATAAAAACTTCCTATTGTATCACATATCTAGCTTAACTGTGCATTCACATTGCATAAACTTTAAAAAAGCAAGATTCAACATTGAAAATCAGAAGCATGTCATTGATTCGCGCTTACAATTCAAAACCTAGAAGTTGTAGATCATGTTGGTAAAAAATTATCAAACTCTAGAGTACATTTTAGGAATCAGAGCTCTGTACACAAGAATCATGTTCATGAAAGCCAATGAATGGCTCTCACTCAAAGTGTGACTTTGAATGCTCTAGCAAATGTAAATCTGTTGTAGAAAAAACCAAGTCATTGGCCTTTTCAGCTCCCAAGTAATTCCACTTCAAGGTGGCTAGATCACCAACAAGAACTTCAGAATCACTCACAAAGAGATGAGCTCCCACTGTGGTTGAGGACATGAATAGCAAGCTTCTTCAATTGTGGTGTATCTCTCCCATAATCTTCCCACCACAAAGCTGAACCATGAAGGAGCTTGTCAGCTTGTGTATCCTCTGAGTCGAACAAGGCTCCTTTTTGTAAAGAGATAGGTGATTCCTAATTTGTTTATTTTTGTCTATATTTGAAACTAACTTTTCCGAGCCATCCTCCCACCCTTTGTGAAACCTTGATACGGTTCCATGTGTTCATTCCGGGCCAAAACATAAGCAAAATTATGAAGTTTGACATTATATTGCTCCCAACGAGTCACAACCATATCATTCAGCTTTGCACACATCTCATAATCCGTCTCCATCTTCATGATATTTTCTATGGCCATTCCTTGACACACCTTATTCACACAAGGCTCCTCTCCATTCACAAGCCTCATCATGGTAATGATGGGGGTACCACATCGGTTTGGTGCTTCACATCAGTCCAAGAAGCTGCTTTCAGACAATAAAGGGAGCAATAAAGACCAAGGACATTGAAATGCATAACCGAATCCATCCACTCAAGTTGCCTCAAAGAATGTTGTAGCTCATATAGAAACTCTAGCATGGAAACATTAAGAAAATTGGGTGCCTGTTCCTGGTCATGGTTCCAACTCAACGATGGTTTCTGTAGCCAACGATGCTCGGCCAACCAGTGTCTTTCAAAGATCAAGGGATAACGATTCTCCAGCCAGTGATGCCGTCTTTAGCATAGTAGCGATGGATCTGAGGAGCCGTGATGGAGCTGATTGCTAGGGTGCCATGAGAGAGAAGAAGAACAAGAAGATTTATTAATGTCTTTTCCATGCCATAAGGCATATAAGACCAAACGATGCATCAGATAAGATGGAACGTAGACGGATCAATGCCGTCAAGCAACCTAACTAAAACAAATTGACTGATTCAGAAGAGAATTTTCATAGCCAGGATTATATGGTACAAAGACCACTTACATTTCAACTGGACACCTCTTCATTTCTCTAATTCTATTACAAATTCACTCTCTCTCTCTCTCTATCTATTATATTTTGTTACATTTATTAATGTCCACTGAAGCTTATGGCTTATGGGACCCAAGTCAGGTACAATAACCATGTCTTAAAGTCCAATGAAATGATGCAAACACTACTCTAAGATCATATATCGATCTTGTTTTGGTCTGAAATAGCTTTATGCAAATTATGAGCTTTTAACAAATTTTTTTTGAGCATATTGATATTAACTTTATCAAATAAAGTAAGCAATGTCACTCTAGGTTCCTCAAAAAACTTAGGAAAGTTTCCAAGGAGCTTCAATGCTGCTGCAGTCCGATAGGTGATGAAATTCTACCTTAGTACTCTCGTTCTTGCAAAGAGAGCATGTGTTCTACTCCCAAAGTTTCTTCTGAGTGTTCCATTTTTTGTTTCTGAATGTAATTCATGAGAATTTGTCCTTAAGCATGAAATGGCCTGCTTTTTATATCGACAACAATGTGGCATTGAGTAGGTGCTCCTATTATAAGGTTAAAACATTCTTTGTAATACTCCATTTTCTGCATCAACGGCGTCTTCCATAACCCCTTATTGAACTTAGTATGTACAAAAGATTGCAGCTCCTTATTAGTCCATTCTTTATAGTGAATTTTCCAAAAGGAAAATCATTTTGTAATTTCTAGCCACCATCCACCTTTTAGCCTTTGCAGGAGCATGCAACAATGTATAGCCACTTTATATAGCCGATTGTCTTCAAATTCTTTTACTCTTTCGATGTAGATGATCATTTTAATATCCACGAAAGCTTCCAATAGAAGGACATTTGTTTCAATCAACACGGTAGGGATAGGGGGTGGCTTGCTTTACACCTGTAGTCTTTCGATTTCAGCACTCGTGGGTGGTTCGAGCAATGCCCAAGTCTCCCCCCGTCCCAAACCCCCACACTTTGCATCCATATAACAAAATCGGAGCCACCGATGTATCATATAGCATGTTCTTTTTCTCCCATCTCCAAAGTTCTAGTTCTTTGCAAGCAGTTTCTATTCTACCTACAAGTCTTTTGTCCACACAAGTCCCGTCTTAAGTTATATGATGTGCTAGAGCCAAGTTTGACTCTAGCATGACCTTGGCATGGCCGGTTACCAGAGAGGGCTTGAGGCCAACCGGAGTGGAGATTTGTCCCTAGCTGGGACAGGTGTGTCACAAGCAATGATTTGGCGTGATCGTGTCAGAGACGCACTGAATTGTGACATGATAGCTCTATCCCAAGGTATTTGTACCCTGTAGATAGTTCCACACGTTCCTCATCATATAGCAATAGAGGATCTCCTATCTTCTTTGATTGAAAAAGCATCACCTTAGTTTTATATGAAGGTTAGACCAGAATTTTCACAAAGCTTTTTCAGAAATCGAGGTTTTGTTGGAGGCTATGAATGGTATAACCTTGCAAGCTTGCAACTCGATGCAACCACGTTGGCTGGTAACTATGACTAGAATATGCAATTATAGGGTCAATAGAGAAGTCCTCATTGAACCTAAGAACATTGTTAGTACTATGTCATACTAGTTTCAATGGAGGATGTAAAGTCCTCATTGAAACTAATGACATCATACTACTACTTTGATCTTTAAAACTGAGAGTGAGAGAGATTGATTGGCATATTGAACAAATTTTTCTGTAAATTCCTTATTTTTAGGGATTTTTCTGGTAGCAGTACGATTTTAGCCATACCCTCACAACTTTTTCTTGATCATTAATCATCTTGTATTGTTACATGTTTATCAGCAGAGTAGCATTACGGTGACTACAATGTATGACAGCAGAACTCAGGATATTGAGAGCTCAGTTGTTGCAAGAGGGGACCTTTGGAGAGCAGAGGCATCTCATGGGGGTAGCTCATCAGGCAGTGGATCTCCTTTGTTCATGCTTCAAGTTGGGCCAGTTTTGTTAGTTCGAGATTCAACTCTTCTTTTACCTGTGCACTTATCTAAACAGCATTTGCTGTGGTACGGCTTTGATCGCAAGGTGAGCTTTAAATTTTTCGTGCTTATTTGTAAGCATCAAAATTGAATTTTCACGATGTAGGCATGGCTTTTATGTTTCTTTCTTACACAACCTTGCCAGATATGTACCAATTTTTGACACTAATCTAGTTCATGTGGGAATTTGGAGCAGAATGGGTTACATTCCCTGTGCCCAGCTATATGGTCCAAGCAGCGGAAATGGTTGCTGATGTCCATGATATCTCTAAACTCGTTACGCTGCGTAAGTAGCACTAGGGTTGATGACTAAGTATGTTAAGGTTAACATGTCTATGTCACCTGCATGTGGTGGCTTGTTGAATAGTATTTGGAGTCATGCAGTATTCGCAGGTACAATTGAATTCAGCAAAAGCTTCTTTAGGTCCACCACATATCCTGAAGTTGGTGGCAACTCATTGCCTGGATTTGTTAGCTTTTGATTAGTGGAGAGCTTTGCTAAGCTATGTTATTCATTTTTTCCTAAACAAGGTTTCTTTTTTTATGGTTTTTTTTGGGTGAGATTGTTTGTTTGGTTCTCAGTAGGCACCAAATGGATTATAATAACTGCGGTCTTTGACTTGTAGTCGTTCATGGATTTGCAATGCCCAAATGGGCAATTGACATACGTAGCTGGTGAAGGATTTACGGGGAATGCCTTTATGCCTGCATTTGGTGGAGTATTGCAGGCACAAGGTCGGCTTCCTGGGGAAGCAAGGCTGAGTTTTTCTTACAAGGTGTTATGCACTTCTTTTTGCTCAAGTTTCTCGTTCTAATATTGAAGTACAAGTTGGAAATTCTTCTCATTAGTTTGAGGCCTTTCTTCAAGTCTCTGTTAGCTCTTTTGCTACCTTTTGAAATCAATGAATGGATTATAATTCTCTTTCCTTAGCTTGCAGGACACTACTAGTTGTTATGTAATTCTTGTTTCTAGTTCATAAAACTGATGGCCATGTCATTTCTATGTTTAAAAAGGTTCATTTGTCGACAAAGTTGCAACAGCTATACCTTCTGCAGGATGCTTTCTCAAAAGAATATTATATCATGTGGTTTGTCCAAGTTCATATCAACATGATGTCTAGAATACTTGTAAACAATAATCCTTCCATTTACTTGATATTTGAAACTGGCATTCCCATGGCTATATATTAGCATCCCAATGTTTATGAACCACACGAATGTCTAGTGACTGGTTTGTCACAATGCTGCCCGTATTGATCGCTAGTTAGTACTAATGTTGGTGTGTTTCAATGCTAATTTCACATGTATTTTTGTAACAGAATAAGTTGGGCACAAGGTTGAGTCCCAGTTTGCTGTTGCCAGAAAGGTCCTTCTCTTTGGGAGTTGTACAGCCCTTGTCTTGGCAAAGATCAGGCTTGATGCTTCGTCCAACGGTACAGCTAAGGTAAAGAAGGTGCTTTATGTTAGCTTTTTATTCATGGCTGTTTAGATGTCTTAGTGTATTTTTTGATCTTCTAGCCTTTCGTTGAGAGTCTTCACCAAGCCAGAATGGTTTGGATAATTTTGTGACAGTTGTTATTCTTTAGGGATTGCAGAAGTGCAGGTCATAGTGCAGTAAGCTAGTTAAGCTCGAGCTAGTCTTTGTTATGGCTGATGTTGACATGTCTGTCCACTTTCATCAGATCCATGATGTGTAGTTGGCAGGGTTCGAATTCTATTTCATGCTTCAACTTGGTAGCATGTAGCATTGGAATCACTTCAATGAAATCTTTTGCCTTGTGACAGAATTTACAACAAGAGTCATAATGTGACATTTTCCCAGAATCCATTTTACTTTTCTTCTTGTAGAAGCAGCAGTTGATAAAATTGATGAAAGCCTCTAGCAATGTTTTTGAGCTGGATTTATGCATTCAGTGTGACTCCAACTCTTGGTGGAAGATATCCTGGATGGAGAGCAGAGGTTATCCATTTACCCACAGAGAAGCTTAGCTGGGGCTGTGGTTGTTCCTTCACACTTGAGCCTTGTGCTTTTGCATCTATATCTGTAAGTATATCTATTGAATTGCATTCTTCTTTATATTAAATGATGCAAATCGATTTTGAGAAGAGCTTTCTAATCTGGGCTGTACAATCCCAGTGTTTTGATTGTTTGTATTATGAGAAATTTATGAGAGGTAGTTGGTGTAAGACCACTTGATTATTTCCAATCCTTTGCCTCTGCCTTATATATGTTTTTGATTGATAATTCATGACTGTTCTTTTTATATGTCTAGTTGGTGATTTGATAGTTATGTATCCTCAGCTTCTAACTTGTAAGTTTTTGATTCCTGACAGTGTCATATTGATAAAACTTCCAGTCTGTAAAACTTAAGAGTAACTTATCAGTAAACAGTAATAGACAAGCACACTCAGGGGCCAATATAAATATTGAGACCACTTACTAAAGCAGATAATGCTTTGACATAAATCTCATACTTTTACTCTGGAAATAAGGTGAAAGTATGATTCTACTCTGAGTTGCAGCGCGTTCCGGAAAGCGTTCCGGACGCGATCTGGGGTTTCTTTTTTTGAAATTTTTTTAGTGCCATTATGGGTATCAAATGAAAGGTTTTTTTGAGAGCAGTTCATTTATCTATTTTGCCAAGATTTGCAAACCCGATGCCGTCCAGTTTTGGGCCATTAAATGATTTTCTACCCACCAAGCATGTATTCAATCGAATTCGTATATTGTGTGAAATGAAATCATGTGCAGAACAAACCGTTGAAACCATATTGAATCTCTCCCTCTCTCTGTGGAGCCAGACACAGTGGGATTCCTAGTTTTGCCACACTATCTTACCACAGGACTATCTCACGGGCTTCGATTTCTGCTGGGCCAGTTCCGAGTTTCTTCACATTAGTTGGCGATTGAGACCAGACGCTTCTAGGGTACCTCGTGTGAGGAGTGGCTTTGTCAGTTGTGTTCTTTGTCTATGGTCGAATCCAAGGAGCATTTCCTATTCATATATCAGTTTACTGTGAGATTAGAGGGCGATAACACTGCCTTTTTCGTCAATCACTAGTTACATTGCTGTCCCTTATCTCATACGAGGACCCCTGCTGTGTGGCACTGATTACAGGACCTATGTCACGCAGTTCAGCATACTTATCCAGCCATACAGTCTCAGATTGCATCCTTCTTCTCTCTTGAAGATCACGTTCTAATGTAGACATGACTGACAGCGATTGCGACGACATTCCTAGACCTAGGACGCAGAGACGACGCACCACCCAGCCTTAGGCGACCACGAGAGTTACATGTCGCATTAGGCGAGGCCCTGCTTCCTGGTGTCGACACCAGAGGCAGCATTTAGCCATCCATGCAGCAGCCATGCCTATCACATCCTTTTTCACGATCCGCATTTGACCCGGGTCCTTCAGACCTTGTTACATTCATACTGTGGTTATAGTACTCATGTTAGTCATTTACATTCAAAGCACATTAGTTCTCTACATGTACTTTTTATTTCGTATTACTTGGAGTCGTTACACATGCTCCTTCTGTTACCACACTTCACATGTATCTTTTAGTCTGATATACCTTTTGGTATGGAAAAGACATTAATAAAGCTTTCTCTCTCTCTCTCTCTCTCTCTCTCTCTCTCTCTCTCTCTCTCTCTCTCTCTCTCTCTCTCTCTCTCCAACTACCAAAATCGTGTCTGCCAGGAGCCTGCTTCTTAACTGCTTCGTTGTTGATCAATTGTTACCTTCTTCTATCCTCACTACTCCAACGTCCACGCTACTGGTCTATCCTCCTCAAACGATTGCGATCAGCTGCTCAGATTCCTATTTCTAGCACAGATTGCTACTCCAGCACCTGCCTCGCTGCCGCATCTTCCACTCCAGGTCATCACAGGCTTTGGTCTTTCCCAGACCTGGGAGATACCCTTGATAAGGGGAAACCATCGGCCTGGAAAGTGTATCTCTGCCATTGCACGTGGGAGGGTGCCTACATTGCCGTCTCACCATCGAGGAGGGGCGTAAACCTCTAGCATTGCTCAGTGTCTGTAGAGCAGTTTAGCAAGATTCAGGTTGCAAGCCTGTCAGGTTATTATAGGCTACCTGGCGCTGACCTGGGGGCTGACCTGGCGCAGACTCCTGCGGACCTGCTGGCGTGGACACCACCTGCGGACTGTGCGGCGCCCTGCGGATGCTGCCTGCTGACCTGCCCATCACTGAACCTGCGCTGACACTGATTGGGACATCTCCATCTCCCCCATCGCCCATCATGGTACGCAAAACCAGAGGAAGTCCATGCTCCCCCTCTCCACCCCTCCCGGCTGGCCCGGACACCTCCATCACGCCTGCAAACACATTGGACAAGAGGAAGGAGGCAGCTCCACACCATTTCCGGCAGTTATTTCCGATCGTCTATCCCACGATTACACTCCTTCACAACCTTTGGAAGGATTCTTTGTCTATAAACTAAGCTGGGTAAAACGGGAACTTCAACTACGGTTAAGCTATTTGGAAGAAGAAAACGGAAAGATCAAAACACAAATGGGGGATCTGCAGGCTGAAAATTTGGGATTGAAGACGGAGGTCATAGAGGCGAATACAAAACAGAAAAAAGAAATGGATGCATTGCAATGTGAATTTAGATTCTTGCCACATCGGAATCCTCAAACCGTCTCAAAAAATTGGAAGATAAGATTGAGCAACATAAGGAAAAAACCATGTCTTGGGCAGCGGTGCTCAAGGAAGGAACCAAGCCTACTGCACCTACTTCCTCGGTTATTTCAGCTACTCTTTCGGAAGAGAGACTTCGGGGAAGCAAAGCTCTCAATATTCGGGTACGTGGTATAGTAGATACCCAAAATGCCATTGATGAAGCAAAACGGTTTCTTGAAACCACATTGGACCACCATATTGAAGGGCTTGATACAGCATGGCGGACAAAACGAGATAATTCTACCTTGATTAATCGTTTTACCTCAACAATTACCCGCAGAGATGCCCTACGTAAGAGAGCTAAGCTGAAAGATACACGAATCTTCATGGATGATGATCTCACATACATCCAAGTGGAGGAAAGGCGTCAAGCCTTCCAAGATGCCAAGGCATTAGGCCGGCGTGTTATTTATTGAGATGGGCATGTTCGCTACATTGACAGTGTACCCACAAGTTCCCGCCAATAGGGAGTTGGGGCCCTCGAGCATGGGAGCATCCCCGGGCCCCGTCCACACCACCTGCTTTTTGGTATTTGGAATTGCAATGGTATACACTCTTCTTCTACGGCTGGCGACCTTATGGATTTTATTACAAATAGGGACATTCTTTTCTTTATAGAGACACACGAGAGCCAGATCAGAGGGCTACCTACATTCTCAGACTATAGATGGGATTCAGTTTACAAGACAGAGGCGAGATCTATGAGTGGTAGAGGTTCAAGCGGGGTTGCATGTTTATACAGAGAGTCCCTACACCCGATTATAGAGTTTATTAGACACGACGAATACGCATGTTATATATGGGTTCGTCTCATCGGACGTGATATCGGATTGACCAGAGATCTCTTCAATGCTGTGAGGTTGATGACCACCTACGCACACGGGCCATTGATCGTGATGATTTGGGCATTACTAGGACTTTATCCGACGCACTCGGTCCTATTACTACTTACGGTGAGTATCTGCTGCAGCTTGGAGAAGCTCACGAGCTAGATAATCGCCTCGCTTGTTGGCCTGATTCTAGCAGGTACACATGCTATCCTCATAGTGGTGGACATAGTGTTGTTGATTACCTCATGGGGTCACCATACATCATTCCACACTGATATCACACTTCGAGGTCATTCCCACTACTCTCTCTGATCACTCCTTTTTATCCTTCCATTTGGGTTCTGTCCCAACTCCACGAACCTCATCTCTTTCCTCCATCGACCGTGCTCCCAGATACACCTTTGCTCACCCTTACATCGAAACTTACCAGAAGGCCCTTGCCTCTTTACTCCATCACTTCCCACATTAGAATCACAGGCTCGTTTCCCTACCACCTCACTTCATATAGCCGCCTCGGTTTCCTTTCCATCCACACCCCACAGTCGTGCAATCACACCAGCTCGTCCTGCTCAGCCTCCGTGGTTTGGTTCACACACCTCCATGTTAGACATGCACGTACACATGATCCCCTCATTCTCTCCACTGCTCGATCTCTCCACTGTACACCCCGCTGAAAAAAGCGTGCCTACGAAGAACGTAAAGGAAGAAGCCTCGTTGCTTCCCTGTTTAGTTCATTCACTGGTGCCTTTTGGCGTGCTTTTATCCCTCGTGCTCCGCCCCCTCTTCTTGACGACGTACATGTATGGTCCACCTACGCTCCACTTTGCTCAACCGTGTTGTCGTCTCTGGCTTCCCCCACTCCTAGTGCACTAATATCATCCACCCCATCCAGAAAAATGGTGACCCCATGAATCTTGGTAACTACCGTACTATCATGATTGTCCATGTTATAGCGAAGCTTTATGGTGTTATACTTCAGTCAGCGATCAGTTTTGAGGCTGAGACCAAGAGACTACATACATTGGGCCAGGCGGGCTTTCGAGCTCATCATTCTACCGCAGATCATGTCTTCACCCTTTGAGCTATCATTGGGGAGGCCAGGCATAGGAGACAGAGGGTTTATTGTTGCTTTGTTGACTTCAGGAAAGCTTTTGATTCTATTCCACACTTTCTTCTCATCCAGCGACTACGTGATCTTGGCTTCTCTACTGACACAGTTCTAGTTGTGATGGCACAGTATGAGCGAGTTCTTGGATGTTTTCGGGGTGACACTGGCCTCTCAGAGCACATATGGAGTACCATTGGGGTGAAATAGGGTTGCTCCCTTTCACCTACACTATTCGGACTATATATTGACGAGCTTGAGAGGAGCATTGAGTAGAGCGATGGTATAGGTTGCCGACTTGGGGATATTCTCATTGCCATTCTCCTATATGCAGATGATATTGCTTTAGTCTCCTCGACTAGAGAGGGATTATAGAGACAATTGGATAGTCGTCATGGTTTCTGTAGTAGATGGGGTTTGGGGGTCAACACTGAGAAGACCAAAGTTATGGCCTTCAACACATCCAGGGCTTTCATGCAGCGACAGGAGCTTTTTCTAGATGGACAGCCGTTGGAGATTGTGTCATCCTACACCTATCTTGGGGTTCTTTTCACTGGTCCTATATCTGGTATGAGACATGCAGCTACAACCAGACTTGGGAAGGGACATGCCTCCCTGGTCCAGCTTGAGCGTGTTTGCTTCTAGAGATCTGTTCGGGACGCCCCGAGTAAGTGTCGGCTATTTGATACTTTTGTCTCCCCTACTGCACTGTATGCCGTAGAGACATGGTGCCTAGGACTCACCTTTACTGATTGGGCGAGTATCTCATGCCTTTAGGTCCTTATGTTATCACGGATCATATGGGTTAAGCCCTCTGTCCCGCACTAGATTCTCCTAGCAGAGTTTGCAGTTCCACCCTTATAGCTTGATGCCATCTTCCGTCTCATCACATATTATCACTTATCATGGTTATCACATGCAGCACGTCTATTGGATACATTTGGCATATCTATCACGGACCTCCCAACGGGTACACATGATTATATCAGACGGATCCTCTATAGAGCACTCTCTCTCTGCCTCCACCCCATCCCCTACCTCTCCCTCACCCTGTCTCTCTCCCTCCTGCCCCCTCCTGGCTGGCTCCAACTGCTCCTCCTCTGTTGCTCCCTCTAGGTTGCCCTGTCACCCCTGGAAAGGCCCTATAAACTTAGGGTTGACCTGGTCCTCAACTGCCTGTGATCCTAGGCATTCCTATGGGAATGAAGAAACACAGTGCAGTTTCAGACTGCAACTCAATCACATGCCTACAAGACCCTAAATCCCAAACCGTAAAATAGACGTGATTCGGGCATGCCATTGAAAACTTTCACTACAAGCGATATCAGCCGAAACTAATAGCACAAGCATGTTTGTGGGCATGAAGAAACACAATTTAGCCTCAATCTGCACCTCAATTGGGTGACTACATGACAATTTACAAAAAGAGCCAAAAACACATGGAAAAAGGGCATGCGATTCACATCTTTTCCTCAAGCAGTAATGGGGAAAACTAACAACATAAGCATGTCTGTGGGGTTCAATATAGATGAATTGGAACTAAAAACCATTTTATTACGTTGCCTACGACTCATTTCATGAGCTTCCAAGATGTGAAGCCAAAACTTACCTAAAAACTGTTTTGGAGAGAAACGCCACTGCCTCGTCGCTGCCACCATGCTGATCACACACTGAACAACACTCCAAGATGGTCTACAATCCACCATCACCCTCTCACCATCACCATCTCTCTCTATCTCACTCCCAAGAAAGCAAATTTTTTTATGCGAGCCGCGGGCTGCCTGCTCATGGCCCACATTAAAAAATTTGCAATGTTTCTGGTGATCGGGGACCACGTTCCGGGTCGCATGATCCGGAACGTGGTTGCAGCGGATCACGATACGCTGCGAGCTAGATTCTACTATATTTTATCCTTATCTGCAATAACATGGATCAAGAAAATTTTCAAACTAGACTTAAGTAATTAAACAAATACAGGTGAGGGGAAACCAGAGACAAACGTTCGATTGAGCAGAATGGCTAGGATAGGTGAAAGTATGTTTGCGGCATGGATCAGCAATTCCAATTCAAGGTCATCTATTTCTCTGGTACGACAAGTCTTCGTTCTCTTAATGGCCTCTAGGACGATGTGAAAGGTGAAGAAGGTGAACTCACATGGACAGGGGAGATGGAGATGGGTGAGTTAGTGCGTATGGTGTATAGTGACGTGGCGTATGTGGTCCAGATTTGCCCAGACCATGGGTCAGAATTTTTGGAAACTTTTTTGTGGAAAGACATGGAGACGTAATCTCCAAATTATGACACCTTTCCACTGTCTTTTACCTTTTTCCTTTATAATTTTTATCAATTTTGCAACCATCTCTGAAGTTATTGTCCTTTCACTTACTTGATAGCTACTGGCTTCACAAGATCATTCTCATCATATTTATTTTAGGATTGTACATTGGATATTGTTACTTTCTGGCTTTTTGCATCTGGCATATTTTTCCAATATGTTTTTCCATTGAAAATTTACGCATTTAAATTGCTGATGCTGTTATGGATCGTGAGTCTTACATGATTATTAACTTTGTAGTGAAGTATTTCAATCTGGTAGGTCAAAGATTATCAGTAGCCTTCTTTACTGCAAGAATCTGGTCCAGCACAGATGCAAGTAGCTTCATATCTGCTTTGGAAATTAGCTGCTGTTTATTCTTTTTTGTGCTATATGTTGCAGTTGGGGAGATCCAAGCGGAACGGTGAGTATACTGGGAGCTCTGGTGTGGTGCTACAAGTTGAAACACCTTTGGAAAATCTAAGAAGAACTTCTGTGAACATTCAGTTGAATAGTTCAATAGAGTTTTAGATCCTTCAAAGCTGTGCAGTAAATATTGTGAAATACTTTTTGTGAATACAGTTGGCCATTAGCTAACAGCTAGCTTTTAAAACTGCAACTAGCATTAATGTTTTCAACAGATCTAAATAATTAGAAGATTATGGTTTCAGTTCCACACTCGTGTTTTAGGATTTTAAAAGCGGCTCTGTTAATTTTGTTAGCAGGCGGCTTTAAGTCCATGTGCAGTTGTAATTTTTTTTGAAATGACTGCTTAAAAACTGTGACTTTCTACTGCCTAGCCTTCATATATGCAACTGCAAGTTGTAACAAACAGGCATTTCAATGCTACTTATACAGTGAAACAAGTCATTCTACAAATGATCTTTGATCTATAGTTTATATCCCGGTCCAGGGCTCTACCCTTGCATTAGGTTTACAGATTTGCCTTAGGGTCTGACTAGTTTCTGGAGCTTGTACAATCTTTTGTGGAAAATTATGTGTGGTTACAGATCTTGTGTGTGTGAATATTTCTAATCCCCTAATGTAGATTGGGAAGTTTTGACAATAGAAGTGCTTAGAGCCTGTGCAGCTCATATCTGATTTCAAAATCTATTTAAATTCCACTACAACTTCTTGAAGAAAAAGTTTGACTTATCAGTCATGATTTTCCCTTTATTGTTCTGCAATGTGTTAATAAAGGTTAATAAGACCAATGATCAAAAGATGAGTAGTTTTTCCTGGTTGTGTTTTGTAGCATTATGTCTATTGTGGCTTTTTTATTTATGAGACGTTCTTATTGTTTGTTCGTACCCCAATAGAGTAGTAAGCTGGTTCTAATTAGGGATATACAGTACCTTTCCCCTCTGAGTACCTTAATTGGCATGAAAGGGGATTCGGTACACTTTTTTCTAGATTACAAAGAAAAACTTTTCTAATTCTATTATTTCTCAAAGATCCTTTAGAACCTGGAGAGTTGTTAAAAAGCTGAGCTACCTTACCAATCATTAGCTTCTGAAATTTTCAAGGTGAGAATTCAATATGGCCAAAGTCTAGTTAAACCTTGCTTCTCCTCTTGAACAATTGGTTGCAAGTAAAATGAAACAATACTTTCTGAAAAAGAAAATCCAACACAAACATGGATTGCAATAAGTAATTTTCACAAGGTAACATTGTATTTTATTGAAGCTCACTCTATCGGGGTGCATACACATGAGAGAGACCCAAGCAACTTTGTTTGCATTCAGTAACAAAGAATCCATGTCATTTTGCAACCAACACTTGAGATTAAAGATGTGGCTTGTTTCATGGTGACAAGGCTATTGTACGATTGTTCAAATGGTATCCATCCTATACCAAAGTATGAGCAAATAGAAAGAGAATTCTCATTAATTGTTGAAGTGTCTCTTGAAACGATTAGATTAAGTTGGTTCCTTTCATTAAATATATATTTGTCGATTTCTGCAAGTGTAAATGTTCATAGAACACCTACTTTAGTTGTTTGTAAGGAATTACCAGAGGATAGTCTTTTAGATTTGATGGATAAAGGTTGGGAGAGTAAGACAGTCGGAGAATTAGAATGTAGAATAAAAAAATCTTCTATGACCTTCTGTTATTATATCAAGAGACAAACACTTAGTCTTACATTTAGCTACTAGAGATGGAAAAAAATAAGTGGGACTTGGATGCCACTAGATCAAGACCTTGAAATGGATGGTAACACAAATCGAAAAGAAGTGCACATTATCTACAATGAAGAGGTTCTAACTATGATTAAAGCACATGATAGAAAGAGCATATTTTATCCAAAAATGGTTTTTGAGAATTCGACAATTCTCTAGCAAATTAGAAAAGAAAAAAAATCAATTTGTAAAGACGTTATAAAGTACAAAAGTTGTGTTATGCGTTAAGTACCCGAATAATGATGTGACACTACAATCACTCCATTTGTATATTGCTTGAAGGTTTAGAATAAGAATTGGCGTAGCTAGTCTTGAAATGGATGCTCCTGGATACAAAGGGGTGTCTGCCTCTTTGTGCAATAGAATCTCGTCTTCATCCATCTCAAATTGTTCGCGATCTTCATTTTCATTAGAAGATGCGTGCGTAACATCATTCACGTTTGTTTCAAAGTACAGTGAACCCTGGATAAATGTTATCTCTTTATATGTTAACCCTGCGTATTAGTTAAAGTTTTGCTACTCCCAGTGATTTTACTTGTTAATTGTTAAATTAATTTACGGTGCCTTGAAGAATTTACCCTCTTTATATGTTATTTTACAGTACAAAGGGCAATCTCCTAGCCCACCAGCCCACATTTAGGGTCAGACCAACATTTTTTAGGGCATGCCTCCAGTACAAATTTAGGACAATCCCTTCCACCATTCTTAAAAGGCTCTCATTCTCGAAAGGGCCCCCTCTCATTCACGCTCTTTTCACAGGCTCCCATTCTCGAAAGGCTCCCTCCCATACACACCTCGTCAAAGCCCTTCTCGCCATCACCACGCCTCATCAAAGCCCTGCCCGCCATAACCACTCTCAACAGGCTACGGCTCATCGGCTCATCAAACACATTTTCAGCGCCATCACCACGCTTAACAGCTCATCAAACACATTTTTAGTGCTCATCAGAGATTTTCAGCAGTCCACCAGGCTCATCAAACGTTTTTAGCTACGGCACATGTCCAGCTCATGATTTCAAGCAGTGATTCTTTCCATCACGGCTGGTGCTCCATCGGTTCAGCTCTTCAAAGATTTCACTCCAGCTTTGTTGGTGCTCCTCAACAAATGCAGCACACAGAAGGACATACAGAGCCATCATCTTGAACAGAGCCACATTTTTGTTTCATTCTCGCCATAAATGTTCACATTTTTAATCTGATTCGATGCATATATGTTCCCTTCGAATATGTTAATTTTTTTTTTCACCCTGTTTATCTGTTATAGTGTTAACCCTCTATATTAGTTATGTTTCTGCTACTCCCGAGGCCTAACATTTATCCAAGGTTCACTGTAAGATTCAAACATATTGTGCATTGTTTTATCGTGTTGTACTTCATCATCATCATAATTAGAATCAAATGCATTACTCTTTTTTCTCCAATTGTATTTGTCTTTTGAATTTGTTTCATTCTTTGTTCTCTCATGTCTATCAAAACTTGACGTTGATTGTAACTAAATATGGATGGATCAACTCTGTGGAATGACATTCGATTTATTGGCTACACACATTAAACAAATTCAATAAGTGACGTACATAGATTGATGAACATTATAATAAAAAAAAATTATATAAAGTTAACAAACATCAACGTCCTCCAAATTTGATGGTTGACCCTCGTCTTTTCGTCCAAATTCCCACAAATGACTTTCAACAATGTGTCTTTCACGCATTTTTTGCCCATCATACTTGATGCATGTGCACCATATTTTATCTTGAAAATAGTTTTTCTGCGAAAAATGAAAATCAAGTACATATCATTTTAGCATAATATTCGAAGTCATGTTTAACTTATAGTAACAAATTTTTTATGAACATGAAAACATGCATGTTTACTATTTACCCTGTTGAATTGAGTAATGCTTTCATCGCTAGACTGATCTGAATGTAATTTATCTCCTAGTGATAAACTGCATATATGCACAAATACAAATACAAATAACATAAAGTTAGTCAATTTGAATATACATTGATTCTTATCTTTCGATATTTAGATATTATGATTCTTATATGATTCTCATGTTTTGATTTTTAGATAGTACGAATCTTATACGTAGATTCTTATATGATTCTTTTGCATCTTGTTGTAGGTTATAAACGCACATTTATCCTTTTTTTTGTTATCACAAGTATGAAAGTCTAACTCTAATATGCATTAAAGTTTTGTAATTGATTTTTTTTTTTCTGTTTCATTTCAATATATTTTTGGATTAATATTTTACATTTCAATATATTTTTGGATAAAGGTTTTACATTCAAGCATTAGGGTTCATTGTAATGTATTGTATGTTTTTGAATGTAGTAATCATGTCGGGTCCGGTAGGCAATCCTAAGCTAGGCTCGAGAGGAAAGGCGGGTTTGCAAGCAAACATGGTAAGTGAATCTAAACTCTAATGGTTTATCTTTGATTTCAAATGATTTCTTTTTTTAATATGCATTATGACTAGCTGCTCCAACCTAGCCCTACACCAATGGACGTCTACTAACTAAAGAAGACTACGACTATGCCTTTAGGGAATCATATGAGGTATTAGTCGATAAATTTTAGAGCGAGGGTCATCCTCCACATGTAAGTTTCTTTGAAAGATTTAATTTTTTAATGGATGCACATGCTATGTCAACATTACTCTTGATGATAGGACCAAGGAGGATCCATCTTCAAGAAGAGGTATTTTTGTTGGATATAGTGAGGCGAGTAAAGCCTACAAGGTTTACATTCCTTCTACTAACAAAGTGATTGTTGTTAGAGATGTCATTTTTTATGAGGGAAACATTCCAAAGGTGTCTTCAAGCATGATTGATGGTAAAGTAGATGGATCTAACATTCTTGATGTTGATGAGAAGGATCCTACTTTGGATGGTGGTGATGATGGACCTTCATCAAGTCAAAAGCCAAGGAGAACATCAAGAGAAAGACAAGTACCTTCAAGGCTCACATATGATCAAAAGGGTAAGCAAGTAGTTTCTGAAAATTATGTTGTTTTCCTAACCTCTTTGGATGATCCTACAAGTGTAGATCAAGCAAGGAAAGAAGAGGAGTGGATCCAACCAATGGATCTTGAGTATCGATCTCTTATAAAGAATGGAACATCTTTTGGAGGATCTTCTTGTGTACATGGAGCTATGCAAGTGGATGGATGTTATCTTGCTGTAAAATCAAGTAATGGATCTGGAAAACAAAGTTTGTTCAATGACTTTGATGGTCAAGTTGAAGATCAAGAAGTTGATCTCAAAGCGCTTCAACTAGTCAAAAGGGAAATTGGCAATTTGGAGCTAGTCAGGAGCATCAAAGGAGAGGTAATTGGCAAAGGTGTTATGAATATGTTTTTGCAGCATATTGAAAACTCAAGTAAGGTCAAAGGAGCAGCAAGGAAGTGTTGTTCAAGTTTACTTTACTTGTTCTATCTCATGTTTGAGCAATTTCATGTGGATGTGTGTAAATTGTCAAGATATGGTAAAACTAGCTACATTGGTGAGCATTGTTTTGATGTTGGATTTGTACTAGCATTCTTGGCTGATTTTGCTGATGGAAATGAAGCTATTGGAGGTTCATTATGTCACTCATCCATGGCTAAGTTCTCAAGTGTTGAGCTACTTGGTGCCAATACTTGGAGATTGTCAATTTTTGGTGAATTCATGGTCATTTTCTTGTGTCAAGTAGATCTTGAAGATGGACTAGTGCAAACTACTTGGTTTATAGAGTCATGTGGTGCTGGATTGGCATCATTTATGTACTCACCTACTCATGGATTTCCAAGGTTTGATGGTTTCTTGTGGCAAGATGAAGATGGAGGCTCATTCATGGAGTATCATGGTGGATACAAGGCAAAAAGGACAAAGGAGTAGGAGACATGCAAGCAAAAGTTGATCACTCACATTTATTGTTTGTTTGCTGTATTTTTCCAGAGAGTTCAGAGTTGGAAGCATGGTGGAATCATTTCATTTACATTCTATTTGATTCTTCATGTTCTAGTCACATTTTTACATGTAAAATTGATGTAAGAAATAGTGAAGCATCCCAAGTGGACACTATTCTCTATATCAATTATGGTTGTTTCTATTTTAAGCATTACATGATCATTTAAAGGAGATCTATTCTTAGGAAGAAGATCATTCTTATGATGGATCAAAGTTCCATTGGCAAAAACTATGCTAGGAGCATTGGAAGCTAGGAAAGCGAGTTTTGAGGTACATCATTGGAACTCGAGATTTTGGCATATTGTATGAGGGATCATCACCTAATCTTTTTGGATTTTCAGATTCGGACAATTCTGGAGATGTAATGGATAGGAAATCCATTAGTTCTTATTGTATTTTCATAGGTGATGGAGCTATATCATGGATGTCAAAGAAACAAGCCACTATCTCATTGTCATCTAGTGAGGCCGAGTACAAAGCTCTTACACATTGCACAAAGGAGATGGTATGGATCAAGAGGATGATCAAGGATCTTCACTTGCTGGATTTTTCAGAGAGCCCAATCATCTTTTGTGACAATCAATCAGCCCAAAGAATGGCATCCAATCCTATCTTTCATGCTAGGAGCAAGCATATTGAGATACAATATCATTTTGTGAGGGAGCGAGTCATTGCAAAGGAGGTGGAGCTTCAACATGTGTCTTCGAGGGAATGTGTAGCTGATATCTTCACCAAAGCATTGGGAAAAGACTTGTTCATGAAGCATAGGACTTCACTTGGAGTATTATTAAAGTCTATGCTAAAACTAGTTGAAGAGGGAGTGTGAAAGATTCAACTAGTTTCATCACATTTTGCAATATTTCCATATTTGGCATATTGAGGTCAAAACTTGTTTTAGACTTAGAGGTTAACTTTTCAAAGTTCATTAGTCTAAATTTCATTTGAATAAACACTTTTTGAAAGTGTGGAAAAGACAGAATGCGAGTTTGAGTAGATTTAATTTGAATAAGTTGGATACATTGAATCTAGACCCAAAATTGGTAGGGTTAGCATTTTGGTGGAAAAGCCAAGTGGCCAAATAGGGTTCGGACCTGTTATAAAAGGATGTCACTCGTGGAGAAAGTCATCTTCTCTCTTCTCTATCTCATTTCATGCTTATACATGGTTCTCTTGGGTTCTACTATCCATTGGTGCACTATCTTGGTGATTGCTTGCAATTTTATGTGTAAAATGATCTATATTTGCTATTTTTGGATCCACACATGTGAAATACAGTAGCTTGCTGGTTTTGTACGGACAGCAATAGTACATAATCATTTCATTCAAGTTTGATCAAGTTCTATTAGTGTTTGCATCTCAAATTGTGTGTAGATGCTGATTTTTCTACATTGGTGAAATTGGTAGTGTATTTCTCTTTCTAACCAAAGATCATTCAAGTAGATTGGATCTTAAGGATCTGAAATCTTTCACAATTCTCACTAGCTATCTCAATCTAGTTGAAATTCTATTAGGATTTAGTGCAGTATGCAGATCACATCACACAATCACCATAGTCACTTCTCACAAGCTCTCAAAGATGGCACAACAAAAGTTAAGTCTATTATGAAAAAACATTGTACATATAGCAAAGCCCCAAATTGCATGGGCTCAACAGGTGTCACTAAACTGGCCTACCACCTGCCAAACTAGAGTTAGGCCCAATATGGCCACATATACTGACAAACCCGGGACATGCCCCTGAGTATAGCATAATGAACTCAAAATCACTGTACAGGCTAATTTCTTCCTACGTGTGGCTACTCGGCTAACCCAAGTAGCCATCTACGGGATCAGTGCTCGATCAATATATCCTAACAGGTCACATCCCGATCACAACCATATACAGTAAATAAACTGTACAGTAATTACATCATCACATTTAGAGCTTATACTAATGAATCAGATCAAAACTGATTTCTAACTCTCTCCCTTAAGCTCAAATGTGATAAGAGTGAAAAACAATATATTGCAGCAGCGTTTGGAGTGTCCAAAAGATGTTATGCATATCACAGCTACCATGTACTTGACTCACACTCAAGCACACCATCAAACCACCAGGTTTGGCACACAAAGTATCATGCAAACACAATGCTCATATAGAGAGTCTACCATACTCTCGACCAACTGACTCGTCCCCAATCCAACTTGATCACAAGTGGACCACATGAGCGACATGGCTCAGACTGAGAAAATCCCACTGCCACCATGAAACTTACATCCTCCATCTAGCTAGGCTGACATCCTATCAGACACTTACAAGTACGAACTTGTAAAGCTGACATAAATGAGCAACTGGAGCTCAACCTGAGGAAATCTTACTGCCACCACAAGATTGCACCCTCACCAGATAGACAGCTAGTAGACAATGACAAGTCAATGAGCATAAAATGACTACTTTGTTTTACTGTAGCAAATGCACAACCACATATGACTCCGACTCAGATCTAGACTCTCGTGACAAGCCCACACACACTCATGCAAACCAACACAAATGATAAAGCGTCAAATACATGACCAAGGTCTGCCCATAAGTGGTATCCTATCGTACCAACACCTGTGCCACCTGTACATCTGCTGCTACACCACTACTCTCCAAATCAGATCTCCAACCATGGCCCGCACTTGTACCAAGATGCTCTCACGTCCAAGCATATCACATAGATGTCCTCATACATCATCCAAGATCAACCATCTCGAACCAATGAGCTCTCCAAGCCTCATCCCTGATGTATCTCCCAAACAAAGCTATACTCCAAGCCGCTTTGCCCTGACATCCTGTCCAATAAGCCCTGAAAGCTGATCCCTATCCATTCCCCATGCTCCAAGCACAAGAGTCTACCAAGGACTCAACGAATGAATGTCCACAAACCTCACCATAGGCTATACCTGAGTAGCTCACCCACCTCCCAGAGATACTGATGATGATCTGCCTCTCCTACATCCCATGTAGGCTCAACTTCCCATGTTGGACATTGCCAACTCTGATTTGACCAATACATAGGCCTCCCACCAAGGAGCCTATCTCTCCAACACATCCATCATGTCAACTAGACCAAAGCAAATGCAAACTAAATTCACTATCATGATGAGAAACTCACCCACGATCCATAGCATATCAGGTAGGATAGCTCCAGAACCCTATACCCTGTACCATCTGATCACCAAGTATCCATTACCCGCTGATAGATTTCCAAGAATCTGTCCACCTATGGTGCAACTAGACTCCAACTGGATCTAACCAAAAACTGCATCCTGCTTACCAAATAATGATGGATAGACACAACATATGACGCCAACCTGGAGACTACTGTGCATATAACCATGCATCTCACCTGATTACTTGCCAAAGTATCAACTGTCACTCCCTAAGCAACCATCTCCATCCCTACTAGCTCACAACCATGGGCATGCTAGATCCACATCACCCCGTAATGCTCTCCATGCCCTCAAGATATGTACCACCTCCAGGTACACTCCATGCCACCTACCTCCAAGTAGGCTTGACTCGTCCCTAGGTCACCACATGATGATGCACCAGCTGAAGAACATCATCCATACATCAAACGACATATCATACCTGAGAAACTGTAGAATCTCCTTGAGTGCCACCCCAATGGACTCGTCATCCACATACTATGCTCACCTGATGTCTCCGATCCTGGTCACCATCCTGTTAGACAAGCCGAACTCCAAAGCATCACCTCCTCCACCTAGCTCCTAGCATTTGCTCGCTCTCCCTGGCTATGTGCCACCTGACACCATGCCAATGCAAGCATATCTCTGAGTCGCCGCTCACGGGATCCTGAGACTACTGTCTCTCTGATCGTACTGAGGTATATGGCTCCGAGTGACTTCCTCTAGGCTTCCCCATAATCTCACCACCTGAGAATTTGCACCATGGAAATTCCAACGCCTGTGCCAAGCCTAGACTCCTGCAAATACAGCTAAATGCATGAAAGCTATAGATAGCTTATCCACGCCCGTGATGGTAAATGTCTCCCCATCGATTCCAATGCCAATGATTGGCTCCCTGCTGTAATGCCAACCTGTACTCCCAAATGAGCACACCATGAAGTCCTCACCATCAGTGTCCCCTCCAGTAGATCGCTAGCAAAACACTCATCATGGTGCTTGCCCTTCGATCACACCCCATGCGATCTCCATCAGCTCTCCAACCTAGAGATGGCTCTCAAAGTTTCACGCTTTGACCATTTGTGTTTGCAGCTTCCTGATTCCATCATGAATCCCACTTGTAAGTCCTGTCCATGCCAATGACTCAAGTCCAATATGAAATAGCTACCCCTAATGATCATCTCATGTCATCCTACAGTGCTATCCCTACTAGGTATCCCAATGTCATCCCTGATCACAAAGATCTGAGCATCTACCCTATAGTGCCCACCTGTATTCTCCCAAACTAGCTCCAAGCTGCTTTTGTGAATGGTTCCAAACCACTCCCTGAGAATACACTGAGATGTGAACTCCAAGGGCCACCATCAAGTCTCTCACATGACTGTGCATGCCAACATCCCTCCAAGTGAACCTGTGAGATCTTCCATGGCCCAAACCAAATGATCTGCACCTTGCCATCACTAGAATCTGCATCCCTGATGCAATACTGATATGGCAAATTGACTCGACTTATCCAAACTGGCAGTTGAAGTGTATCTCTTCGATGACAAACCTAATACACTGCTCCACAGCTACAGTGGCTTGATCAAAATTGACTTACCGGCTGCAAAACCACAAAATCATCACGCTCACCACCCCCTAAGAGCATCCAAAGTGTGAAGATCAATCTTGATTTCGATTGCTTAATAAATGACTGTGATTTTTTATGAATTTTTAGAAAACATAAAATTTAAAAAAATTAAAAATTAAAAGTGCGAAAACTCAAAATTTTTAGTTTTTTTTCCAGTTTCTTGTGATATCTATGAAATTGACTAAAAATAGTGATTTGACCATGCTGGAGTCAAATTCAGTCAGACTTTTGGTCAACAGTACTTCACTATGAGTTAATCAGATATTAACTAAATTTAGTAATTTCCAGGATAGATATATCGAGATGGCCGAAGAAACTTCAAATCAGGCTGCAAATCCAGGTGCACCATCTTATATGGTGATTTGTCAACAATTGAGTACGGCACTAAATGACATGAATAATCGTAATCAGATGAGAGATCAACAAATGAAGGTTCTTTTGAATCAAGTCAAATTGATGTCTTCACCCAATTTTGATTTTCAACCGGAGATTTATTCGGGCGAGAAGGAGAAGAAACCTGAGGTCGTCGAAGACTAGCTGGCCAAGTGGAGTAATTATTTTAATCTGCACGGTGTTCCTGATGAGAAGAAAATTGAAAGTGTCGTGCTGTTCTTTCGCAGCAAAGCGTCATCGTGGTGGCGAGATTTACCGTTGAAGCCAACTACTTGGGATGCGTTTGCGGAAGTTTTCAAGAAAGCTTTCATAGTAGCTGATGACGTGGACTACTACCTAAAGTTCGTGAACTGCAAGATGGGTACAAAGAGTTTAGACTCTTATATCCAGGAATTCATGGACCTATGGAATAGGGTTCCATCATTCGATGCGAAGTTGGCATTATGGCAGTTTGTCCTAGGTTTGCCAGCCAACTATCAGAACAAATGCAGGTGAAATGTGCTTCAAAGCCTCGAGGGTGCATTTCGGATTGCAAAAGCATATGATTCCACAGTGGTGGCATCCAGGAAGCAATTTTGCGCAAATTCCAACCACTTTGAAAACCAAGAAGGGTAAGAAGCACGGTGTAGACCAAGCAAAATATTTTGATGAATTAGATTAAGCAGGATCTAAGGAGCTTCACTTACAGCAACATTGGACCCCAGGAAGCCGAAGAGAAAGAGATTCAAAAAATCTGTCCCGAAAAAAGACAAAAAGAGAGAACTTATGTTTTGTCTGTAAGAAGCCTGGACATATGATGAAACTTTGTCCAGAAAGGAAGAAAGGATCAGCTCACATGATAGAAATTCCAAGAGGCAATGGTAAGACTTTGGAAATTAACCGGACTGATTGTGAGTGTGAATGTTCTTTTAGTACTACTTCTTTCTTGCCTAATGAACTTTTCTGTTTAATTGGCACAGTTAAAGATCAAGAAGTAAATATTTTATTTGACAGTGGTTCAACTCATCATTTATTAATTCTTGTCTTGTGCAGAAACTCAGCTTGAAAACTGAAGCCAACAATCATAGATATAAAGTTTATCTAGCTTCAGGAGCAGAGTTGGAGACTTGGAACGTAAAAGTCCCGAAGCTCCCAGTTTTGGTGCAAGAACACAGAGAATTAGTTAATTTTCATGTTTTAGACCTAGCTCATACTGATTTAATTTTAGGTTATGAATGGTTATTCAGTAAATCGCCTTCTCTGTTAATTGATTTTGAGAAGCATGTTCTCATTTTCAAGGAGGGTGATAAGGTAGTTACATTATTTGGCAGCAATTTTGTACGTTCGTTGGATCAGATTTCTACAGTTAATAAAGTGGAAGCATTGGATTATCCTGAGTATGAAGTTTTTTCAATTTATGCTATTCTAGTTGTGGATGTTCCTGAAATGAATCTAAATGGTTGTGAATTCTTGGCATTTCTTAACTCAGTAAATTTAGATCATGAGCAAGCAATGAAAGAACATATCATAAATGAATTTAGGGATGTTTTTCCATCTGAATTACCTCATGGTTTACCACCATCTAGGTCAGTAGACCACCGGATTGAGTTAATTCCAAGAAGTCAACTTGTCTCTAGACAACCTTATAGGTTCTCTCAGAAAGAGGAGATAGAGATTTCAAATCAAATAGAAAACTATCTGAGGATGGGACATACAACCTAGTAAATCACCATGGAGCGCTCTTGTTCTTCTTAAAGCGAAGAAAGATGGAGGTTTCCGGATGTGTGTGGATTACAAGGGCCTTAATAAAGTGACTATAAAGAATAAATATCCATTACCCAGGATGGATGACCTTGTAGATTGCTTAGGTGGAGCACGGTATTTCACCAAGATAGATCTCAGGACAGGGTACCATTAAATAAGAATTAAGTCAGAAGATGTCCAAAAGATAGGAATTCGTTCTAGATTTGGTCATTATGAATTTCTATTGTTGCCATTTGGATTAACGAATGCTCCAGCAATGTTCCAGCAAATGATAAATGATTTATTTCGTCCATATTTGGGGAAGTTTGTGGTAGTATTCTTAGACGACATTCTCGTTTACAGTAAATCTTTGGTGGAATACGTAGAACACTTAAAAAATGTCTTGATGAAGCTTCATCAGGAGTTACTCTACGCTAAAGAGTCCAAGTGTGAATTCTTTAAGCAAGAATTGTTTTATCTCGGTCATAAGATCACAGTAAATGGGATCAAGATTGACGAGGATAAAATCAAGATTGTGATTGAGTGGCCAATTCCGAAAATTGTGAGGCAAGTAAAATCCTTTTTAGGATTTACACTTTTCCTCAAGAGATTTATTGAGGATTATGCTAAGTTAGCAGCACGCTTAATAATCTGACAAAAGAAATTGTTAATAAAAAGAAAAAGAGGAATCAACCTAGTCTGTCTGTTGCTTGGAACGAGGAATTGAATCAGTGTTTTGAGAAACTTATAACGATGATTGTTTCAGCTCCCGTGTTACAAATTGCAAATCCAGATTTACCTTCCATCGTGAGAACAGACACAAGTGATGTTGCAGTTGGAGCGGTTCTTCTACAAATGGATAGGCCACTAGCGTTTGAAAGCAAAAAATTCACTGGTCCTCAGTTGCATTATACTACGCAGAAAAAGGAATTGTTTGCTGTAATCCATGCACTTAAAACCTAGAGACACTACTTGTATGGTAGCAAGTTTGTAGTGTATACGGATCACCAGCCTCTTAAGTATTTTTGTAATCAACATGATTTTCGGGGGAGAAAAGCTCGATGGGCTGAATTGATACAAGAATTCAATCATGAAATCCGTTACATAAGAGGCAGCTCTAATCAAGTTGCAGATGCTCTTAGTCAGATCGGTGAACTGAACAAGTTATCATTCATCCAGATTTCTACGAATCTATATCTTTTGCTGAGAGGAAAATATGAATCAGATTCTCATTTTGGTCACATTTGGAACATTGTTCAGACCGGAAGAAATGTGGACAGTGTTGAGTCAGAAACACAGGGGACTCAACTAACTAAGAAAGATAAGAAGATTGTGGAACAGTTCACCATTCGAGGTGGATTACTATTTCGGAATGTGAAAGTTTGCGTACGTGGTGATGATGAGCTCAAACGGAAGATTTTGTTTGAATGTCATGACATACCATGTTCAGGACATTTCAGTATACACAGGACTCTGGACTTGGCTAAGAGGAAATTTTATTGGCCAAAGCTCAAGCCATATGTCGAGTCATATGTTGTTAAATGCAAACCCTGTCAACTAGCAAAAGCTGAACGCCATAAAGCTGGTGGTTTGTTGTATCCATTAGATATCCCAGATAAGAAATGGGAAAGCATGTCTATGGATTTTGTAGTTAGACTTCCAAAGACCCAACGACAAAATGATTCTATTTGGGTTTCTGATTTAGCCCAGATCTTTGTTGTATGGTCTACCAAGTGACATTGTTAGTGATAGAGATCCTAAGTTCACAGCTCACTGTTGGTCAGCAGTATTCCATAAACTGGAAACTTCTTTGAGTTTGAGTTCCTCTGATCATCCTGAATCAGATGGTCAGACAAAATGGACTAATCAAACTATAAAAGATATTTTGAGGACGTATATTTCTCATAGACAATCTCATTGGGAAGATTATCTCCCAGTGGTTGAGTTTGCATATAATAGTAGAAAACATTCTGCTACAGGTTACAGTTCTTTTATGCTTATGTACGGTTTTCAACCTAGATCTCCAGTAAATGTTGAGACGAAGTCTGTTAAGATCCATAAGGTTGCTGATTTTTTGAATGATATGCAAGAAATGTTGCAAGTGGCTAAGGATAGTATCCGTAGTGCTCAGGATAGAGCTAAACACTATACTGATCTTAAGAGATCTCCAAGAGATTTTAAAGTTGATGACTGGGTATATCTTAGGATTCCAAAAGATTCTAAGACATTATGTACAGGGAAGCATTATAAGCTGTCTACCCGTTATTGTGGACCTTTCTACGTAGAATAGGGTCTTTGGCTTATGAACTCGATCTTAAAAAAAAATTGACTGCACACCCAGTGTTTCATGTAAGTCGTTTGAAACTAAGTTTACATGATGGTGATACAGTTCGATCGGATGAGGATTTATCCCATTTAGAAGATTTGTCGCTTAGTGTACCTTAAGAACCTGAGAAAGTGCTCTGAACTAGAGATAAATAATTGAGAAATCGTTCTATCTCTGAGTGCTTAATTCAGTGGAAGGGTCGTACTAAGGATGATGATTCATGGGAGAGAGTTGATAGCATAGAAAAGAATTTCCCGAATTTCAGTTTCTAAGAATAGAAACAGTTTAAGGAGGAAAGAACGTTATGTACATAGGATACAGTATACTCCTAGTCTTGGATACACGGTACTCCAGTGAAACAAGCTGTTAGTTATGCCACGTCATATTGGACGTGACCCGAAAGTAACTAATATCCTTGTGAGGCCCAGAACACACTAAGTGGAGTTTAGACAAGATAATGAGATAGTGTATGCATGTGTAGAATTATCAATAGCAATTCTATGAATAGGTGGTCCATGCATAGGACTCTATTCTAGGTGAATCTATGTATAAGGAACATAGGGCTATGCATGGCTATGTGCCCAGAATGCATTAGGCTTTATTTAAGAGAACCAAACTCGCCCTACTCCTCATCATGGTTCTTGATTCATTGCCACGCTCTCACTCTACATTCATGCTTCTTGTTCCTTGGCTTGGGGGTGAGGCTTCTAGAGATTGATTGGATGCTTCTACTTGGTTGGGTGGTTTCTCCACAGTGTGTTATCCCTTTGTGTTTAGGATTTGTAAGCAGGATCTAAGGAGCTTCCCTTATAATACCCTAACCCTAATGTCTAACCTAATAGGTCATTGGATCCACCCTAATATGGGGTCAAGGTCTCAAGATCCAAAAACAATGTAAAACATGTTATTTTTAGCTCCTAGAATTTCTCTAGTTTATCTAAGCTCACTTTGGCCTCATTTCAAAGATGCTATCACAACGTAATATGAGTAATGAAGTCTTGGGAAAGCACCCTATGCTATTTGGCACATGTGGCATCTATTTACATTGCCATCTTGCCAATTACAATGCATGTGACCAAAATTGGTCAAACTAGAATTGTGAAATTTCAACATCATTTGCAAATTTGCGTTCAAGGTTGTCGTCAGAGCGATAGAAGCATTCATTCAACGACCTTCTATAATCTCGCGCATAGCTAACAGCAATCCACTTTCTGTTTTGGTAATATTTGTAATTTTTTAGTCTTTAAAAGTTTTTCTTTATGCTCAGCATAGTATTACACAGATTTAGTTTATGCTTAGCACACAACTACATACATTGGCAATTTGTCACGCATATTGCCAAGCACATAAGACGGGGGTCAATTTGGAGCTCATGCGGTTCGCATGGCAATCGCATGGCAATGCGATGGCAACTGACGGTAGAGCCACGCGTGGAAGAGCCACGTCGGCAATTTTTTCGGCCGACAACTCGTTCGGCACGGAAATGGCAAAAATTTTAAAAAAATTTAAATTGCGTGATTGTACAACGCGTGGCTCTACCATGCGTGGCAAATTTTTCCAAAACATTCCTTGGAAATTTGCCACATCATGGCAATTTTACAATGAGCGTTTTGAAAAAATTTTGTGCCACGCGTGGCAAATTATTTTCCAAAATGTTCTTGGAAATTTGCCACGACATGGCAAATTTCCAAGATTCAGGTTCTGGAAAATACCACTGGTGTGGTTCTACCACGCATGGATGTACCACACAAAAAATTTTGCGCAAAAAAAATGCGGCACGAAATGAGACTTGTGTTTCTCAATGCATCAGTTGTATTGTATTGTATTGAGAGAGAGAGAGAGAGAGAGAGAGAGAGAGAGAGAGAGAGAGAGAGAGAGAGAGAGAGAGAGAGAGATGTGGTTACACAATGAAGGTTAGCATTCACTTGATAGTATTTGTGTTTGATTTGAATAAGATAGTTGATTATAATCAAATGAGTTTTGTTATGAATCTTTGAATGTTAATTTTGTAAGATTGTGATGCATTCACGTCATTTTATTAAATGGCTTGTTAAATTGTGTGGTGATTGAATCAATGTGATTTTTGTACAATATGTTTTGATCTTAAAATTAGATTAGATAAACTTACACATCAAGTGATAAAAGATAGTTATTGGCAATCTTTAATGGTTTGCCTTTGATTGATTGATTTGTAGAATAAAAAGGATGATGGCTTTTGTAAAGAAAGGGCTTTTGATGAAGACAAGCAAATGAGGTATGTCACGCGTCTTCTTCATATAAATATTTTGTGATTTCATTTAAATAAATGGTTTGATAAATTTTAATGTTAATTTTGTAGTATATGTTTTGTTCTTGATACTAGATTACACAAACTATATGTGAAATACCTAAATTGTGTTCATTTTTATTAATCTTTCTTGCTTGTTAATGAATTTCATTTACTTTACTTATTGGTTATTGACTTTTGTTATTTTCTATTAATGAAATGAATGTAACAAGAATTTACCAAAGGATGAATGCCTTGTTGAACCAAGATGGTCCACCAAGGCATTGTAGCCTTGTTGGTACCCAATCTTATATTCGACATTTGTGTATTTTCTCCCAAAATCTCTTTGCTATACAAACATGAATGCAATCATTTAGATACAAAACATGATTAGTAATAAAAAAACATTACTAAAATAATCATAATAAAATCAAACTAAAAAAGCAAAACTTACAAATTGGGCTTGTAAATTGGACTTCCCACCCGAGCCAAGGTGAGATTGGCCCAAGAGATTGATTCTTGATTTGGTCGCTTCCCATTGTTATTTGAAGCGCTCCGGATTCGGATGTTTGGACTCGTGTGTCACCTTTACCCAATCTTTCTTTGAAGCCCATCCTAGCCTTTTTTTTCCCATTCTTTACATATCTTTATAAGGATTGACGCTTATGATGAATATGCGTACACATATCGTCAATGCCCACACCTCCGCAAATCCATTTGATTAAGGAAACTCACTATTCAAAAGCGCAAGTATCTTATTCTTGTCATCTTGGTTTTGTTGCTCCTAAGGAGTGAATAAGTTGTGGCCAAAATATTTGAGGCAAGGTCATGCATCCTATTGATGACGACGTTGCCATTGGTATCCTTCATGATGGAGCCATCATCTTCTAAATTATAAAACAAATTGGATGATTTCTCCAATGGGACATCCATTGAAGGATTACCTCTATTGGAATCGGGCTCCTCTTCGAAAATGTTTCAATCTTTTCTCTCATTGAGAGATAGCGAACCATAAAAGTCTGCAATTTGATCGAAACCGGATCCTCCTCTTGCACTAGAAGAAGATCTTGGTCTTCTCCTAGAACCACTACCAGTAGAAGACATTCTGTGTGTAGAGAGGGAGAGAAAGAGAGAGATAAAAGCTTAACAAATGGAAAGAAAAAAAAAAGAGCTTGAGAAAAAGAGAAAGCTTGAGAAAGAGAGAGCTTAAGAAAAGTAAAACTTTAAAGTGTGTGTGTGTGTGTGTGTGTGTGTGTGTGTGTGTGTGCGCGTGCGCGTGTTGTGAAAAAGCCTACATTGGCAAATCTAGCCATATAGAATATTGTACATTTTGTCAATATTGTTTGTTGGTTACTTGAATGGCCAAAGTGCCACTTGTACATACACACCTAAAGTAGGTTACCACGAGTCAAGAGGAGTGGTTGTGTCCATTTGGTAGTGATTCCTACTTTGTAGGATCTAGACCATGATTTATGATGAGATTTGTACCTACCATGCACCTACCAAGCATGACTCTGGGATCTAGGCTAGGGTTTTGACATTAGGGCAAGAAAGTGGAGTCTACTTCCTTATTACATGCCTGGATTTTCACCTAACTTAGCAAAGGAAGTGTGTTTTACTATGTATTCCCATTCTCCATAGTGAGAAGATAGAAACTTCTTGGAGCCTCAAGGAGAAACTCATGCTTCCTCTCATTGTATGGTGATTACTCTTGATTTCCAATGAAACCCAGCTTTGGCACTTTGTAAACACTGTCTACAGGCCGTACTACAGCCTTATTTCCACACGTGTGGAGTTGGATTACACTTATTGATCAATGCTTTGATTGTCTCTACTTGTTTTCTATCAAGCTGCTAAACTAGATCTTGGTTTTTGATGACTAGTTTCTGATAGATTGTTTAACAAGCATACAATCAACCTTGTGGATCATTCAAAGATTTTTTTATGGAGAGAGAGAGAGAGATAAAAGCTTAACAAATGGAGAGAGCTTAAAAATGTGTGTGTGTGTGTGTGTGTGTGTGTGTGTGTGTGAGAGAGAGAGAGAGAGAGAGAGAGAGAGAGAGAGAGAGAGAGAGAGAGAGAGAGGCTTAATCACTAACACAATGAAAGCACTACACTAACACAATGAAACCAATAACAAAGAAACACTATGCAAAAAAACTAGTGAAGAAATGCATTCAAAAATGCTATATTTAAAGCATTTTTTGGATTCAAGTTTGTGTGGCAGTGCCATGACAATTTTTGCCAAGCATGGCAGTACCACGCGTGGCAAAAAATTTTTTTTTTGTTAATGATGTCGTACTCTGATGGCCTACAAGGTAACAAAATGCAAATCTTTTTGTGCCCACGGCCTGCAAGATGTCAAAATGTAGTTGTGTGCAAAAAAAAATCATTACTTTAGTGATAAAAAAAAAAGGGTGAGAGCTTATTTACAAAATATAAAAATTTAAATGTCTTGTCTCATTCTTTTAAGGACAAGTGAAAGTGAGACAAGACGTTTAATTTTTTTTATTTTAGAAAACAAGCTTTAAAATAATAAGACATTAAATTTAAATAATTTACTAGAATATCTTAAACGAAGGACGAACAATTCGCGAATCATTTGTGAATCATAAACATGCCTCCAGGACCACAAATACCGCAAAGCGACGAAAAACGAAAAGAAACGGAAGAAACGAAAGGAAACTAAAGACACGAAAGAGAATCTTTTGCGCTGCCAGCTAGCGGCTCAACGGGCTTGGAGTCTCAAACTTCACGCCCAACTGAAACGAGTAGTAGCAACGGCGAGTAAATGATTAGTTGATTAGCATTAAGTACTCTTGTAATTCTCGGTTTAGCTATCTTGTAAACTCCACATAGTGGAGATAAAAACATATCTTCTGGATTATAATATATACAGAAAGATATACTGAGACATAGAGAGTAGAGCAGAAAAGAAAAAGAAGAGAAACGACATAGTTGTGCATGAAAGTTTGCCAACGAGCAGAACACAACGAAAGAGCAAAGTGTCAGGCCGCCAACGTGTGAGACACTGACCATCTCGTTCTAAACAATTAAACTGATAATTGATTGCTCTATTTTCGTGCATCTCCTTGTTTTATGTTGTCTTGATTGCTAGAATGGAATCTGTTCAGTGATGTGTAGTCGTGTGTCTAGGTTCCTGTGAAGCTTCCGTGCAAAAGAAAATTCAAAAGAAACAAAATCGTTCGTGACAACGAAATGAAACCGTTTCGCGACATGGTACAGAGCAGACAGGTTATCACTATTGATATCTAAGCAATGATTGTCTAGACAGTACAATATGACTATAACAATCCAGACAAGACTAGCAATCAGACTTGATGGCGCAAGTTACAAGATATGGAAATTCAAAATCAAAACACTTCTAAAGGGCAAAGGCATCTGGTCGATGACCAAACTCTCAGAGGTACAACCTCCAGAGGGACACCCGAGGAGAGCTGAATGGATCAGAAAGGATGAGCATGCATTGGCGATCATCATTTCGTCCATCAATGAAGATCTACTCATGCAGATTGAAGACTACGAAAGCAACCATGCAGCATGGGAAAGATTAAAACAGAAGTATAGGAAGTGAGGACCGCAGCTTCAGTCATGCATCTTCACAATCAGCTACAATCCATACGATGGGATGGCAACCAGTTAGATCAGCACATTGAGAAGATCAGAACGATTTTCGCTCAACTCGCTGCATCAGGACAGGAGTACCAGGTCCCAGCTCCACAACAGCTGATGTACTTCATGAAGTCTCTACCAACGTTCTATCAGCCTTTGAGAATGCTCATATTAAGTTTGCCAGATATGACATTTGACAAAGCAGTCAGTCTTGTCGCTGATGAGAGACTGACGAGGGACGAAGAAGAAGGAAGCAGTGATCAAGAGAAGGCTCTCTTCACGAAAAGAAAGAAGAGAAGCAAGAGCAAATCCAGATTCGAGAAGACGAAGTCCTCGAATCAACAATCTTCTTCCTGTGATCACTGTCACAAACCAAGCCATACAGCCAACAAATGCTGATTCAATCTAGCAATACCTTGCATGCAGTGCAAAAAGAAGGGGCACTCTGCATACGATTGCAGATTTAATCCAAAAAAAAAAAAGAACAAGACTGAGAAAGCAAATGTTGCAGAGTCATCCAATGATGCAGACAAAGGTGACGAAGCTTTCACACTACTTGATGAAACTTCAATGAGCTATACTGAACAAAACTACAATGTAGTCATTGATTCAGGAACAACATCACACATCACTTGCAACAAAAGAATCTTGATCGACTTCAGAGAACTCAAAAATAACAGAGCATTGATTCTAGGTGATAGGAGCAGACATGATGTCAAAAGCATCGGCACTCTACAGCTGCGAACACTGTTAGACCAAGCAGAGCTGCCAGGAACACTCTATGTGTTTTGACTAAGAAAAGATCTGCTATCAGTTTCCAAGATGGCAGATCTTGGTATTCGAGTTTTATTCGATGGCAATACATGCCGCATGATCGAGAAAAATACAAACAAGTTGGATATCTTATTAAAGATCTAGCAAAAATTGATTGACCAAAGAAAACAATTAGTGAGCATACGTTGATCATTTATATACGCTTCAAAAATATTTTTCTTTTAAAACATCCTTACTATATTTAAAATGTATTAAAGCAATATTTTCATATCTTCACTCTGGTCGAAGCACAATATTGATTTCGTCAAAGCACAATAATTTGACACAATGATCATTTGATTTTTAGTTCACAATCATGATCACATAATAATCATTTTATTATTAGTCCACACTTATTTAAAGCCTAAAAAAAAATTCATTTACTTTTAAATTAATCATAGGGTTGCATGTTTATCAAAATATTGTTCAAATAGTTTAAAAACAAAAAATTCAACAAATGTATTTTGCCACGCGTGGCAATATAAAACTACAATTCTCTAGAGGTTTGTCACACGTGGCAAATCTCCAAAATAAGTGAATGTCAGATGAGAGGCAGTTAAATAACAACCTTGTGTGGCACTTCCACGTGTGGCTTTACCACGCCAAACAATTTTGGCGATCATGTTTTAAATTTTGATTTAAAAACATTTGCGTGGCACTGCCACGCGAAAAAAAAAATTTAATACCGAACCCACTTCTAGCATGAATTTGATCGGCAGGGTCCCCGGAGAATTTTTGGCATGAATCTACCACGCGTGGCAGAGCCACGCAAAGAAAAATGTCAAAATTTTGATTAAGTATTGAGTTCGCGTGACAGCATGATGTGGCAAAACGCCCATATGTGTAGTTGTGGCATAGCATAGTCCAATCTTGTGCCGTGATAATTCTAAAAGAAATGTTTAATTTCTTTTAAATTCTATGTTGAGCATAGAAAATTCTTTTATTTTAAAACTATTGGCTATGCTTAGCATAGAAATCTTCTTTCCTTGCTCCCAAGTCTTATGCTGAGCATAACACCTCTTCAATTCAAAAGTGGTTATGTTATGTTCATCATAATATATTCTCTTAATCTCTACTAAGTTCTAGACTGAGCATAACATGCTTTCTCACTTCACGTGGTTATGTTCGGCTGAGCATAATATTTTCTCTTTCGCTTGCTGGCATGCTCAACATAGAACGAGGGTGAGCGAAAGAGGAACTCCTATGCTCAGCATAACGTAAACGCGTGAAGTGAGAAAGCATGTTATGCTCAGCCTAGAACTCGATAGAGATTAAGAGAATATATTATGCTGAGCATAACATACCCACTTAAGGATTGAAGAGGTGTTATGCTCAACATAAGACTGGGGAGAGGAAAGATGGTTTCTATGTTGAGCATAACCAATAGTTCCAAAATAAAAGAATTTTCTATGCTCAACATAGAATTTAAAAGAAATTTTCTTTGTTTGGACTTAAAAATATTTAAAAAATCTAAAAATCCAAACAAAGATGTTACTTTTTAATCAGATTTTTGGGTAAAAAAAATTTCAAAGGATTTCTTTGTTAAAAATCTAATAAATTACCAATAATAACTGAATTTTGCAGACTTAGAGCGCAATTTTGACGAAATTAAAGATGTTAAAGATTTTCTTTCGGATTTCAGGCCGGGTTCAAGATGTTTCCTTGAAGGAAAGAAATACATGCTTTATTTTACAAAAGGTGTAAATAATAGTAGCAGAGGTGATTGTCCATTTCAAGTGTGAGGTAGAATCCTTGTCGACCAGCCTTATGATGATGAGGAGCAAAAGAGCTTTGTCAATGTTCTTGTGAAAGAACTTAACAAAAGTCGTTTGATATTTATTTTGGACGAGGGAATGTTTAAGATTTGTCTTTGCAAAGATGAAGTCGTTAAAACATATTTTGACAAAGCTCGTGTCATTGGTATGAACACATTAAAAGGAATAAATTGTAAATTTTTAACCAAACCATCTATAGCATTTGGAATAAATTAGATTTTATATTATTTGGTACTATAATTATTCCAATCTATGTTGAGCATAGGTTACTTTATGAATACTCGAAGTTCTCTAACATTATTCTTTTGTTTTTAGTCATGTAGAGCCTCAAACAATGTTTAAGAAACGTGTTGTTTGTTGTTGTTGAGGGGAAGGATCCAATCTATTCTTCTGGTAGTACAAAGTCAGTTGCAATGGCATGTGGCAAAATAGCTTCTTGCACTGTCCCATCCAAAACAGATGCTACTGCTAAATCTGCACCCTCCGAATAAGCCCATTTTTCCCAAAAAAAAATTCTCAGGCTGCTGCTAATGTTGAATCCGATGCTGAGAAACTGAAGTCTAGAAACAAATCCATGACCAAGTAATCAAAAGTAGTTCCTTCTAAAAAAAGTAGAAAGAAAACAGAAGAGGCCATTTTAGTTTTGCATGGAGCCACTATCCAACCGTTGAAAGATTCATCTGAGATCTCTAGAATTAGAGATCAAATTTACAAAACAAAAAAAATTAGAGAAACTACATTAATTTTGAATATAGACCAATGCAATCGACCTCTTATAGATCCCTCCATTGGAGATCGACCAATGGAGGTTCGAGAGCCTAATGACACCCATGTACATAATTTAAAGATCATACGCAAGCAATTGTGATATATTTTGTTGTTTTGGTAAATCCGGTTGAATGTACATTTTTGGAATTTGATTTTTCTTCTTTAGATTCTTATCATTTTTTTGTTTTGAGCGGCATTCATAGTTTACAAGCTAGAAAACATTTGTCCCAGGAGTACCCTCATGTAGCTTCTTTCTGATTTGTTAGTGCCATTGCTTTTGCTGGGTTGACAGTGGAAGAATCTAAACTTCTTGCCTTGGACCATAACATTGACCAAGACTACAAGATGAAAATGATGGCCATCCAAAGGATAAGATTTTTACACAACGAATTTATTAGAGTTTCCAAAGCTATAGATTTTAACCAGTTGGAGCTTAAAGCACTTTGTGCTCAAGAAATAGGCCTGCCATTTGATTCTAATAATTCGACGCAAAGCCTTATTAAATACGATAATTTTTACCAGCTTGCATTTTGTAGTGGCCATGTAATTATTTTACTATGCTTAACATAGAACGTTTGGTTCATAAGTTTTTAATTTAGGTAATTGCTTTACTATGCTTAGCAAGGGATGTTTGGTTCAAAAGTTTTTGAATAAATGAAATTTTCAACTTTTTAAATATTTTGTCATCTTAATGTTATTTTTTCATGTGTGGGCTCTTGTAGATAAAATTTTTGACAAATGAAAAAAATTTGAAATAAAAGGCCAACTGGCTCAAGGAGGTACAAAATTAAAAAAAAAAAAATTGCTGTCATCACTCACACATTAAAACCCATACCAACAGAGATGGTTATTTCTGAGTAGAAAAATATACAAGGAATAAATTCCTCCAAGTTGGTAATCAGTGTCCTCTCAAGGGTTGTTAATGGTCAGCTCTCCCTTGCTGAAATGGGCAAAGAATTTCAGAGGTCGGATTCTCTTTTTGTTTCTAAGTCACATTTCTTAATACTAATTGCAATTTTTTTTATTTTTTTGTGATATTAATTACTAATTTGTTTTCTAATACAGACATAAGTTATTCATGAAAGTTCAAGAGGCCATGGTAACAGGCTTGAACTGTAAAGATTTTGAGGAGTGCTAGAGGCTTTATCCTCTGAGCAATAAAAATAAAGCCTTCACTCCATTTTTTAGTTTATTTAGAGATATGGTATTCATTTTACTCATGCTTAGCATAGAAATATATTAATTTTTTTCTTCAAACATTCATATTTTATAATAAGCATAGAATTGTATTCTCTAAGCTAAGATCTCAAGCTTAGCATAGATTTAATTTTTGAATTATCTATATGTTCATCCTATGCTAAGCATAGTTGCATTTTTCATTTTACCTTGCTTAATATCCTATGCTAAGCATAGTTGCATTCTCTTTTCTTTCGGTCTGCTGAAGACAAGAAAAATAAAGTCCTTCCAGAGCAGTTAAAACGACATATTTTAAAAGCAAAGGCGGAGAAAAAAAGATAGAGAGAGATTGGCATGGAATGAGACTATTGTCAAGGAGGATTCAACAAACACATACCTCCCGAAATGTGTCGATGATCAACCGTGTTTTTACACTTTGGAAGAAGGAGATTGTCGGGAGATTTCAAAATCTTTAATAAAAAGACCCTACACTCTGTGCATTGCAGACATCCCCTATGGATTTCAAATGAAAGAATCTCTAAATGATGATTCACCATTTAATTCATTGAGATCCACAGTGTGATGCAGAGGTTTTTTGAAAGCACAACTTCTACTATTTGGAGAGATGTAATATTTCATTCAAGTTGGCAGTCGACTTCAATGCAAAAAGCTCTTTTCACTTTTTGCAATGATGGGATTGAAAATCCTATTTGGTACCTTAACTTTATTTGTTTTATTGTTTATATATTCTATGTTGAGCATAGATCATTGCTTAAAATAATAATTTACTTTCTTTTTGTAGATACAAGCCCAATGTTTGCAATGAGATTGAATACATAACCATTAGTTATTATTCATTGGATAGCAAATGCTCTATGCTGCATTACAACACCACCGACCTGACTACCTTTGGAAACTTGTTCCAATTTTCAACATCCACAAAAAAATTGAAAAATCTGATGACAGGTTTCGTGGCTTTTCCTTATCAAAAGCCACAACAATTAATTAATCATCTTATTGACATTTTTTCACACCCAACAGATTGGGTTTTAGATTTGTTTAGAGGAAGCGACACTATAAGCGCATGCGTTGTGCAAAAAGGCAGGCATGTTGTTGCCGTAGAATTAGATTCTAGTTTAGTAGAATTTGTAAAAATGTGAATCTCAGTTTTGTCAAATGAATTAACAGAGGTAGGAAAATCTACAGATGACGAAGACTCTGTAATTCCTCTATCGAAAGAATCACAACCTTCCGCTAGTGGAAAAGTGGGTGACACAAGGGACTTTGAAAATGTCTTAGTTCCGGATTATAATGTTGTCACTGTAGAAGAAATTGTTGAAGAGGCTGTCGTTCTCTCTACTAAGACTCCTCCAAAAAAGCCCAAAGACGTCAATGACCTTGATGACTTTTGGGAAGCATTTACATGACTATTTCATAATAATTTTGAAGATGATATATGAATTTCAAACTTTTGTGGCATGAAGGTTTTAAATTCATTTATATTTCTTTGTATTATTTGCTACTTGAAATATTTTAAAATATCTTAAAATTTATTTTCAATGTTACTCTTTAAATATAAATTTAATAAATGTTTATTTTAATGAATGTTGTTTTTGAATGACAATATTGTTTTGGACTTGTTCTGAAATTATATTCTCAAAAAATTATTGAATATTATTAAAGTTGGTAATATGTTTTATCTGTTAAAATATTAAAATTTATTAATAGAATTTCAAGTTCTTAATATAATAAAACCATAGTTGCACAGAATCGCTTTTTTGGGAGGAGACGTTTCGGAAACCGCGTTTCTGAGAAACGCGTTTCTCCTCCTAGAATCGCAAAAAAAAAAAAAAAAATTGAAAAAATAGCTTATGGCTGAAATTTTTTTAGGGGATCAATGGTCAAACGAGCGTTTTGCCTCTCATAAGTGCAGTAGATGGGTCACAAACAGATCTTATTTTCAATAGCTATTTGGTTGTTATTTACTCTGGTTTTCAATAAATGCTTAGGGGGTTCGGGGGGCGGTAGCCCCCCGAGAAACGGGGGGTCCGGGGGGCGGTAGCCTCCGGTGGGGGGTTTGGGGGGCAACGCCCCCCAACGGTAGACCCCGGCCCCGACGGTAAGGCCTCTTCATGACTTGGCCTTCCAACTCCCTGAGCAAAAACACACTTATTGGGACCATCTGTGATCATAACAGACAGGCTAGAAGTTAGTTTTAAATTTTTATCCTTGACAGAACCCAACATAGATTCATGCACCTGAACTGGACCATCCTACACCCGAAAAAATCGATAAATTACACAGTAATTATGCTCATAATTAGAGCTTTCACCTGATACCCATATTGCACCAAAAAAAAAAAACCAAAAAAAAAAAAAATTAAAAAATTAAAAAAAAACTTTTCTAAAAAAAAATTCCATATTTCCGAAACGCGTTTCAGAAACATAGTGCAACTATGGATAAAACTAAGGATAATATTTTTTAAAAGAAAATTTGAATTTTTTTTTTAGAAGTCATATAATTTTAAATGTGTATTTAAATAAATATTTTTAATTTAGAGTTTGTGTTATAAACCTAAATTACAAAATTCTTTTTGAATCTATAGAAATTATTATTGTAAAAAATTAAAAAATTTCGAAGAGATTAATTTGAATTTATATTGCCTTCATAAAAAAATTATTTCAAATAAAAAAATTTAAGTATTTAAAATATTTGTTATTGGATAATTTTTGAAATAATTAAAATAATTTATTTGTTGATTTTAATATTTTTATATTTAATGATTTTAATTTTTATTGATTAATTTAAAATATGTGCAAAATTGAATATGTTGTCAAAATTCTATATCTAACTTTTTAAGTATGATTTTATATATATTTTGCATAATAATATAAAATTTGCAAAGCATTTTAAATGTAGGCATTTTAAAAAAAAATAAATATTATAAAAAATGAGTTTTCATGTCATTTCTCTTTTTTTTGGTCACCATGTTTTAAGGGCAATACGTTGTCGAATGTTTCGGATACAAGATGGTCCAATTCGGGTCCATTAAGTCCTACTAGATTTACGGTTTAGCTCATTCAATATAAAAAATTAGAATGGCTCGTCGTGTGTTCACAATAGGATTCTCTCTCTCTCTCTCTCTCTCTCTCTCTCTCTCTCTCTCTCTCTCTCTCTCTCTCTCTCTCTCTCCCCAATCATAAACCATAAAATCGATCTAAAACCATAAGAAACAATACTGAATCATGGCACTGTAGTGAATAAGATCATTATAAAATATAATATCAGGCCACATGGCACCAAAATGGGGTACATTAATGTTCGATAAACATAATGAAAACTATATAACTAAGACACGTCAGAGTCATGGTAATCAAAATCCTCCGAGTTTGTGCCTGTGTGCTGATCCCAACGGTCTACAAATGAATCAGAGAGAACTATACATCATGGCGAACTGGCTCTGCTATTGCGAGCTCTAGCTCTGTTGCCTGTGCTCGTCCTCCCCCTACCCCTACCTCTACCTCTACCCCATTGGCTCCCCCCACCCCTCTCTCTATGCCCACATGTTTGTCTCAGGTGGTTGTGATCCTACACCCTAGGATGGTCCTATTCATTGTGATGATGTCTGGCCGACGGCTGCTGTGATGCTCCACTCATGTCTACAAAACTTGTGAATCCAACCGCCCTCTCCCAGAACCTCTAGGTTGCCCTCTAGGCCTACGTGTAGGAATGGTTGCCTCCTCTTTTGTCTCCTCATTAGGGTCCACCAACAGGTTAGCTAGGTCATTTCCATGTGCCTCTTCCCCCATCTCCTCCTCCCAGTATCTCTCTCCTCAACCCACTCCTCCTTCTCATAATCAGCCCCGAGCTCCTCTCCATCCTCCAAGCCCTCATCATCTCCCTCCTCAGCCCTTTCGCACCCCCTCTATGCTCTCCTCTGCGGCCGCAAAGCCTCTGCGTCAGCCTGTGCCTGTCTATAGAACTCTCTATAGATCTCATCATCCAGTTCATCTTGCATGGGTAGTGCCGAAGGAGCAACAGGTGCCGAGTCCACCAAGCAAGAGTCTGGGTTCACCTACAATCACAAACAAGCATTGTTGTAGAGCAAATATTTTGCAATTCATTATATATTTTGAAAGCAATTCAATTCATCAAAGAATATCTGGAGCATGGGATATCATCTGGCCCTAACCAGGTGTGTGTCTCAATATACGGCCGTTGGTGTTTATAAACATCAACCGCCTACACTTCTCAATGGATAGCATGTTCATCTTCTGTGTGTAATAAAAGGCCCAAGAGCTACAATTCCGCTCACAAGCGGATGTTGAACTTTCATGTGTAAGGACTCTCTCGACTAGCAGTCGTCGCAAGTCACATGTCTTGAGCCGTAGATGCTCCACCATGTCACAGGCCGCAACATATTCTCTCTCATCTGACACTGCTCTCCATCGAATGGAAACTGGGAGCACTCAAAGGTGATCTAATGGTATGCTATATTCTTGAGCATCAGACCTGTTGGCAAAAGAAACATGGCACATGTAAGTTCGCTAAATCCACACACTAGCAATGAGTACACGACTACAGTACTAAGACTACCAAGCAATTTCTCACATATACCTAGACCAGGCCATACATGAAAAACCTTAAGTTTCTGAATGTCAGAGCTTTAGTATTTTTATTTTTTTGTAGTTTTCAAATTGCTGTATTTTTAAACTAAGCTTTGCACAATCTGCATTTTTGAACTGAGTTTCGCACAGTTCGACTTTTTTTCGTATTCATGAAAAACCAACACATGGCCAGAATATGGCCTAGAACATGTTTCCACAGACCTTCGACTTTTTCACACTTTTTGCAACACTTCGCCCAAAATGACTTAGAACATGTTTTTTGCCAACCTTCGGCTTTTTTAGATTTTTTGCCACTTAGTCTAAAAGACTTAAAACGTATTTTCCACCTACCTTCGATCTTTTTGCATTTTCAAATTTGTGATATCAGCCTCTTTCGCACCAGGGCATGAACAGGAAGTGGAAGCACCTATATACGTGGAAAGCACAAGACAATGATGTGCAACCACAATCAATTAGAATTAAATGCAATCTTATGATTAATACAGAGTAGATTGATCATGTCTCTTCATTCCTGTATACATGATTTTCGTAACATAATACAAAGAAGTAACCAGCAGTAGCTAGCTACAAGTTACGGAAAACAAGCAGCAGTTAGTTTTTTGCGTGAGAGAGAATACCTCTCTTGTGTTGACGCGTTGATCCGGGCAACAGACAATGTTTGAAGTTCATGTTGTAAACTTAATTTTGATAATAGATGAGTTGCAGCATTTTGTCAATTGTGTGCAACCTATGAATAATTTGTGATGCTTGCTTATAGTAGATATTACTTTCGTTGTTTCTCAATTATTGATTGTTGATTAAACATTATCTACTGTTTATAAATTATTATCAGGTCTGTAGTGTCAGTCTCATAGTATGAAGCAGTAGCTATAGCTACAGCTACAAGGATCGACTCTATTCGAGCTTCTGCATCAGGATCCCTCCACCTTGCTGGGATACCTCATGATAGATCTCACGATCCAGCAAATTTTCTCAAAAAATCAGATACATTTTCATAATGATTATTTCCTTCATTTATTTTTTCCATTCACCACCCCTGTAATGTTTTATTCCATCCAAAACTTCGTTTTACCTCTCAGACCCCCTAGATGCTTTTAATTCAAACAAGCATGCCCATCTAGGGAAAGTAGTTGACATTGCATCCCAATCATTGAATAAATCATTGGAGTCAGACTTCCTGACTGATTTGCTTTGCCCTCTTCATCATCACTAATCTCCATCAGGTCCGCAACATCAAAGTATGTTGAAGTGTCCGTGAGAATGTAGACTTGTTGGGCTTGTTCTTGCTGAGCTGCTCCCATGTCTTGGGGAATAATGTTCCCCTCTCCTCCCCCTCCCAAATCTTGTCTTTGGTGAAGTTGGCGGCGTTGGCATGCTAATCAACATGAGGGGAGTGGTTACTTGATCTTGTGGCATGACCTGTGTATCTGAGCCCGTGTCTGCTGTCGTAGATGTGGCTGCTCCATCACCCTCGTCTATGATGTGTATGGATGAAGAGTGTTGCTTTGATGTTGTATCAGAGGTCGAACTGTCATCTTGGGAGTCTGCCGAGCTCGAGGATGCCAAATGAGATTGTGTAGCTTGGCTTGTTGCTCGTGGCTTCCTCTTGAGTGGCTCTGTCTCAGATTCGTACTCTTCTGACTCTGTTGCATTTGGAGATCGCCTCTTTGCCATCAACTTTATTCTTGTCCTTTGTTGGCGTGTTTCAAGCAACTTGGCTTTGGATAGATTAGTTTCTTTTGCTATCGAAGATCCTTCTGCTGCTGGATCTTGTTGGGAGGTTGTTGGTGTTGGTTGTTTTGTCACTAGCTTGATTATACTTGTATTTGGCCTTTTTAGTACTGGCCCTTGTGGCGACGATGTGTGAACATGGAACTGCTTGGACTTCTTGGACTGATTGGATCTTTATGAGTGGAAAAATGTGTGGAGACAATGATGAGTGTTTTCCATTTTTCTTCTACTAGTCGGGTGATATCTTTGGAAATCAAATCTAGATTTTTTTGTGTGAGGTATTAGATTTTTTTTTATCTTTCAATTCGATCAATAGATGAGTAAATGTGAGGATATACATACATTTGAGTGATTCAATACCTTATGAGACGAAAAGAGTTTGTAATGAGAGGATAGGAATTTATCGAGAATGAAAATCTCAAGATAAATAATATCAACAAAGATAACTCTATTAGATAGGTTGCATATACACTTATTTGGAGGACGTTAAACACAAAAATTGAGATTGCATCCATAAATGAGTGCAAAAACGAAATGAAGATTGCAGTTTCATTTTCCTATTTGCACAGGATCAGAGAGATTGGACAGTACACTATACTGATGGGAATGGGAGCATTTCTTTCTTTAGACACATGAATGGATAAAATTGTAGGTTATATTTTGAAGATTTTCTGTTGTTGATGAATTCTAAGGCTTAATCAATGGCTATGTTTTGAAGATTTGGCTGCTTTTCTGAAGAGTGGTTAGTAGCATCACACTATAATGTGTGCTGAGCCTACAGTTTATCATTGATACATTGTTTTGGATCCATTCGTGTGGGAACCACACTCCCCAGTGGAATCGCCAATGTTAGCCAAATTTCTGATGACATAAATAGGGCTAAACATGAGCTATATGAAGTTTATCATTAAGAGGTTTTGTAATGGATATTTATTATTTTTAGTAAGTAGATTGACATGACATTAGCAGTATTGCTATATTTAGCCATGATGCCAATTTTACTTTTTAAGGAGTAGAGATGATACCTACAGTCATAAGTGACTTACAATTGGCATAATTAACGTTAATTAGAACGTATGACTTTTTTGGCATTGCCGAGACTATTTTATAGCCATGTACTCATTTTATTACCTTTAATAAAAATGCCCAGACGATTTTAGATACTGCCTTAAAGTTCAAGGGGTGTCCTAAGGTTAAGGGTTTGAAGACAAGACCAAAGACGTTGCAACCCAAATGATAAGCAGTTCGGGAGTGTAAAATCATTACAAACTCGGTACAGTGGAAAACTAATGTTTCGGCTTTTTATGGTGTTCATAAGCAAGAGACGAAAAATGGTTTGGTCCAAATAGGCCTAAAAAGCCCTTTGCTCACTGTGAAAGGCGTTTTTGTCAAAAAGAAGGTAGAAAAGGTTTCTTAAAAAGATGTGCCCTTCAATGAAAGTTGGTTATGGAAGAACCTCCATCTTTCTCAAGAAAGAAAAGGTGTGGGAGAGAAGAGAGGCACGTCCAGTTTTATGAAGAGAGTTTAGAGAATTGAGAACTATAGCTTCCATTCCCTCTCTATCATCACTGGTCCACAAAAAACACTCACCATAGCTGTATTTGATGCATGATACAAACGCAATGGTTGTACTTCTGATCAATCAATTGAAGAATCTCATGAATACTTGCTGATTTTTTGAATGATTATGAAGAGAGTACAATCATTCGCTCAAAGAATTTACATTCTTGAGTCTTACATGTAACTCTCAGATTACTGAGAATGGTTAAGGAAGAAATTTAATACAGATTGTAGACAGTCGTTACAGATCTTCAGAGCCTGAGCGGATTTGTCTGAGTGGACATAATAAATTTTTGCTGAAGATTTGAGTCATGTAGATCGCTGCACCTAGAGTCATAAACTCTGCAAACAACCATGAAAATTCCATAGCAATACTTGTGAGTTTAGTGTCATCATATCGGAAGATCATTACTTCGTTCCAGTCTTGAATGACCCATGGAAGCACAGTTCTGAATTTCCAAACCATTTATGCTTGAAGTATTTGTGATGTTTCTTGAAGTTCTTTCTTACATTGAGGATTACGTTGCCTATGTTTGCACGCTAAGCAGTCATATCAATGTATAAGAAGTAATACTGCAATGAAAAACTAGTTGGAGTTCTGCCATCAACAAACCAATAGTCGCTGATCATCAACAGATAAATGAAATGGGAGACTAGTCGTTGCCAACATCATTAATGATTTGAAATTTGCAAGGAGTCCATTTATGCTACCTTGAGGCCACTGATATTTGTCATTTCTAAAATCTGTTTTTCTGTTGATCGTTGGAGAGGCCATCGCTACTGGCTAAATTATGTTTTGGTAGTCTGCTTTGAAACTCCATTGTTGAGGAGCAATCTGCTCCATCATCGCGACCTATGCCCTTTATGAGAGACGTAATAGATAACGGGCCTTCCCAGGCCCGTTACCTTTCGTTATTAGCATCACCTATTTTTCAATGCCCTTCACGCCCTTCAGTACATCACGCCCTTTAGTACAGACTTCACAATGCTTCACAATGCTTTTCACTACAGAAACTTAGAAAAACATTACCTAAGTTGCATCAATTCATGCCCGGATTGTACTGTTGAATGACCAGAAAACTTGGAACAATAATAATATTGGTCAGGGAGGCGTGACATGACAGTTGCTTCAATGGCGCTTGACAATGTTATTGCTCCAGACGGCAGTTCTGCAGCCGCTTAGATTTTACAGCGGTGCTGAACAGTGTGTCTTGGTAGCGGTGAAAGGTTCCATCATATGCCAATCGCTTCTGCTTCATTGTCCCTTGACCTCACCACATATTTGTAACGACCTCAATTTAATCAAATGCACTATCTTTTGTGTAAAATCAGCATCAATCCACAGAGATTAGATTTTTTTGTCAATAGATTTTTCATGTGTATGATGAAGAGGTTAAGGATGATCACATTTGTATTGTATGCCCAAATGATACTGTTTTGTTCGTAGACGGCAAAAGGCATTGTCTTGATTTAGAGTTTTATGAAGAACAGGGTTCGTTTCTGAACAGAATAGGGTTCGTTTTGAACAAAACAGACAACCGGAATTTGGATACACAATCATGACTTCAAGCAACGATCCCTCGAGGTTTTACAAGAAAATTGCATTATATTTACAGTGCAAATTGATTCTTGAGCATTTTGAATGTCTTTACATTCTTGTTTAGACTCAACTGTTACCTAGGCTACAAATTTATGAGCCCGATTTCAGTTATTAATTGAGAACAATCCTTGAGTTCACGGGATGCGCCTCCTCCTTATCATGCGATGGCCTTATCACGCGATGGTCGGGGTGATGCCCTTCACTACCTTTCACGCTGTTTCACTGCCCTTCACGATGGTAAGTAAGTTTTTTCCTTGGCGCATTACGGCATATTACAGTGCTGTTTTTATGAAGGAATCAGCAGGTGCTGCTAATAACGTAATTGTGAGAGACCTGACCCTCCAACAAAACCTCTTTATTGGCTAATTGAGAGAGATGAGCCGCAAATGATTCAGGTGCCCACATTTCTAACACATTTGAGCGCATGCCGATAAAAAATAAGGGATCAAGAAAAGTGAAGATACTGAAGAACCGGACCTGACTGACTGGAACCCTTAACTTGTGGACATATTCTAGAAAATTAAGACAAGGACTGAATGATTCTCTGAGGTATGTCATAATTTCAAACTGTGGTTAAAATTGCATATAAAATTCTTAATGAATGTGATGATCTCTTAGTGTAATTTGAAATAACTCTACTTTTGAAGGCCTGTCTTTAAACTCTAAGAGATTACCTTGAAAAATAATGAGATGCTTATGTATTCAATAGTCTGAAAGGGCTCTTGCATCACTAGAATGACTGTAGTATGTTTACAGTTCCTGAACAGTGAAAAGTTGTCATCACTAGAATGATTGCAGTATGTTTACAGTTCCTGAACAGTGAAAAGTTGTAAAGCTAATATTTCTATTCACTGAAGGACGTATTGACAACGTTCAGATTCTAAAATTCTCTGGGACTTCTTACATGATCATGTATAAGAAGAATGGTATAAATCTTATTATGGCTATAACCTTTTTATTTGAAGTCAGATTCAAGTGAACCAAAAAACAAAAGTGAGGAGAACCATCTGGTTGATCTATTTTTGTTGGAAAAAATAGACATTGAATGGTTGTTTGAAAGTTATTAAATTATCAATATCATAATAAAAAGTAAAAATCTTAAGTCTTATATATATATATATAAAGTCCTTATTATATCTATTTCAGCGTGTTGGAACATACAAGCTGAATATTCTTTCCAATATTGTTGGAACATACAATTTGGAATATTATTGTGATGATAAGAAAAGAGGGAACATTGTTGGAACATACAATGTTAATGCCATATTGATACTGTTATTTAAGTTGATATTGAAAAACGAAACTTGATTAAATATATCATGAGTTAATATGGAGATAGTGGAAAATAAAGATGGTATGTTTGTTACTATAAGTTGTTGGAGTTTCCATCAAATCCCTGAAGAGGATCGTAAAATCATACTGCACTTTTTATCAGAGTTATATTATCATGAATCAATCATCCATATTTACATTGACATTGAATATACACTAGATGAAGAGTGCTGGGCTACTATAGATAGCGAGATAAGTGAAAAAAATTATTGAATCATTACCCGATGATAGCTATTCTATTTTAGTCCCTTTACAATTATGAAGAGGTTGAAACTCTTCTATATAAAATACGGTGTATCCTATAAAGATTCAGGATTGGTTTATAGAAAATCATCGATACTCCTTTCAAAGATCAATCCAAATTTGTGCAATTTCACCACACACATCTAAGAAAACCACCGACCCACTCCTATCTAAAATTTCTTGAAATCTCTACGCTCCAATTTCAGTAGGCGCAGAGTTATGACAGATCGCATCCGATAGTTTTGCATCGACACATTTGCATATGGCAGGATTGCATCTGATAGATTGCATCCGACAAATAGCATCCGACATCTTTCATCTCACACGTTTGCATCTGACAGATTGCATCTAGATTGCATCCCACAAGATTGCATCCGACAAAATTGCATCCGATAGTTTTGCATCTAATAGATTGCATCCCACAGATTGCATCCGACAGGATTGCAATCGACAAGATTGCATCCGACAGATTGCATCTGACAGATTGAATCCGACACGATTGCATCCGATACGATTGCATCTGACACATTGCATCCGACAGATTGCATCCAACATCCAACATCCTACAGTGCATTCTGTTACATCCGACATTGCATTCCATTTGCATTCGACAAGTTTTGCATCCGATGACTATCAGTTTGCATCCGACAAGCTTCAGAATGCATCAAATGAGCTATTTGAGTTTCTCATAAATGATCAGATTTTCATGATTGATTTAACATCTAAATCATATCCAACATTGAGTTCAATCATACTTGATAAACAATCAATACAAAATCTCCTATTGCTAATCTGATTCTGGTATCTGATTCAATCAAAGACACAACGGTCTGAGACATCCGATGAGCTATTGATTCTAGATCTGACACTATAACTCATGCTATATCCGATGGTTAGTACACTGACATAACTAACTGAACATCTAATCCGAGGCTCTTTAGTCGAGGCTTCCATCTGAATGTTCTGAACCGACTCTCTTCCATCGAAATCTTCAACCGAATTTTCACTAAGGAACTCAAACCGAGTCTCCTTGACCGAGAGGTTCGACCGTAGGCACTATCTGGCATCCACTCTCTGATGAATGAAATTTTTGTTTGACAAATACTCTGCATTTATCAACTCTCTGTAAAATTGGTATATTTTCTTGTTTATTTTTATCATTTCTTTATGTGTTTGATTTTGTATGTGTGTTCTTAAAATATTGTTTTCTTGTAATTGCATGTATTTTTCTAGATTTTATTTTATTTTTTACATGAGGGATAGCTATTGATGGCGAGTCATCATTGTAGAATAGGTCAAGAATGAATTTTTATTTATCTATCCATCTCTAGATCACCTTGTAGAGAATTTAAAATACTTGTGCATATCCAAGTTTTTGAGAGATCCATGTCAGTTCAAAGTTGATTCTTGTATATAATTGAGATATTGGTCTTGGAGTCAACTACAGAGAAATTGTAAAAATTTGGTCCAACGTGCTTTGACCAAATATTCCAACCGAACACTCCACCAAATGTTCTACCTGAGTGCCACGACCAAGTGCTCTCACAGAGTGCTACAATCACATCGACTTCAGTCGAATCTCTTCATCGCGCTCCAACCAAATATTTCAACCAAGGGCTTCTAGCCGAAGCAATTACCCAAAGACTCAACCAAAGGCATCAAACGACAAAAAAGTCGAATGAGTCCTTCATGAAAAAATCTTTTTTGTATTTCTATTTTTAAAGTCTTAGTATTTTTCCTTGATTTTTAGACTGTTGTAGTTTTGAACTAGTTTTTGCATAGTCTACATATTTGAACTGTTTGTCGCGCAATTCGCACTTTCCGTATTTTTCGCTCATTCCGCACTTTTCACATTTTTGCTCATTCTTGAAAAGGCTGATAGCAAGCCTATTTTATCTTAGTATCAATTTTGTGAAGACCTTCGCATTCTTTGTGTTTTTTGCGACTCAGCCGAAGTCATCGACTCAACTGAAGTCCCCGACACCGAATGAATCACCAAGGCACCAATCTCAACCGAAGTCATCGACGACACCGAAGTCAAGACTCAACCGAAGTGGTGAAGACCGAAGTCCCCAAAGTCAACGAAGGCAAACCAGCCAAAGGCCGAAGTCTCTGACTCAACCGAAGTGTCCGACATTGAAGTCACCGAAGTGATCGACGAGATCTCAACCCCAGCTATGTGCCAAAGCCAAAAGTTGAGCAAGTCAACTTTGAGACCAACCACATCAAGTGCCGACTTCGAGATCAAGGCTCCACGAGCGTGACAGTTTGATGTCACGACTCAGACGTTAAGCCCTTGTAGTTAAGCAAAGTAGCAAGACGTAGTTAGTTGATGTTTTAGCTTAAACTATCTTGTAATGCTTAACTAATCAGATCTTGTAATCAGATCCAGCAAGGTATATACTGGAAATTGGATATAGATAAAAAGAGAGAGATACACAAAGTGTGTGTGGAAGTAGTGGATGAGTGTTAGTCATGTAGTAGCAGACACACATCATCACACTCACACTTACATAGAATTAGTAGTACCTAGTTTTTATTCGTGAGAGAGAATACCTCTCTTGTGCCAACACGCTGATCTGAGAAACAAACAGCGCTCAAAAATATCATTGATGTAAACTTAATTTTGGTAATATAGACAAGTACCAGTTCTTCTGCTCAATATATGCAATCTCTGAATGTTGTGATGTTTGCTTAATTCATAAGTAGATATACTTTTGTTGTCTTTTGACATTATATACTATTCATAAAATTAAGCTGACATTAATCTACTTGACTAACTACATTTGTCCTACAGTAGGTAGCCGTCAATTTATAGTGAATGTTTATATAGAAGTAAGTGGATTGTCAGTGTCGCGACACGAGGCATATTCCTAATAGTATTGAAAATTTACAAAGACTTGAAAAATATACAAAGACTCAAAAAATATACACTAACTCGAAAAATTACAATGACTTGAAAAATTACGGATTTTTCGAGTCGATACGATATCAAATTCTGAATTTTGAATATCAAAAAATCTTGGATTTTTTGAGTCGATACAGTATCGTAAAATTCTGCGTTTGACAATGTCAGATTTTACAAAGTGTCGGAAACATACAAAGAGTCAGAAATATACATTGTGAATCAGGGTCGGAAAAGTTAGACCCAATTCGATCCGATCCAGGTCAAAGACGTCCGAATATTTCTACCTCAATCCGATCCAATCCGATCCAGGGTCGAAAAATTTCTCTTTGATGGGATTGACATTGGGTGATCCTCAGATTCAACAGATTGTTAAATCTGAGATGATGCTCCATGGTGAAGTAATATGTTGTCATAAACTTTGTCCTACAGTAAACCAAAGAAATTTCTCTTGTGTTTTGGTTGTCACAATAGATGATCGTCGAATGTGATTGAATAAAATCGATATCTGCAAGCAAGTTCCTCAGCCAAATCACGTCCTTGTTGGTAGTATTTGTGGCAGTTATAAAATTCGGTTCTATGGAAGATAATGCTACTGATGAGGACTGTTTTTGGCTATAAGAGATTGGGCATTGATTGTATGGAAAGACAAATCCAGAAGTCGATATTTTGGTGTTGATATCTTCTGCCCCCTCTACATCTGAGTAGCCTTCGAGAGTATTGGCTGATGGATCGAACTTCTGTTGACTAATAAAAATCAGTCTGCTGGGTCGGATTCAAAAAATATACTCCAGTGCTAACATGCATTTCAGATCCGTCATCAAAATCAGATTGTTACTGAGAATTAATGTATCATCTACATAAAGAGTGATGATAGTGGAACGATATGATACAGACTTGAAATAAATATTCGAGTTTGCTGAGTTTGGATAGAAATCATTCTCGTTTTGAACTGCAAGTTTGGTGTCCTCTTCCATCTTGCATTGGTCAACACTAGTTGACTTTGCCTTTGAAATAGTGTGTAGTTCGTGCACAAAGTAGCAGGCCGGATCATCCATGAATTAGGATGGAGGCTGTTTGGATCGATTTGATCTTCTGAGTTGAAATTCAATCATTTGATGTTGTTCGATCCGTTGTGTTTTTGACTCATTTTTCGAGTCAGTATCGAATTTTGGAAGTTCGACTCTTGGGTCGGATTTTGCTGTAGCTTTTCCCTTGTGGTTGAAAAACTGGTCTCCCACAAAAATGATGTCTCTACATGTGTATGCTTTTTGAGTGTCCGAGTTGTAGAGCTTGTATGTCTGATGGTCTGAGGATGAGTTCATTTGCTAATGTAATGGAAATTTTTGATTCGCAATATGAAGCTTATTCTTTATTTGCTAAGCCAATTTGACATTGGGTCAGATTTTGGATTTTTTGACCTTGGATCAGATTTTGATTGTTCCATCCTTGGGTTGAATTTTTCTGGAGATCAGTAGAGATCTTACTGAAAGCACTACATCCAAACACTCTGAGATTTGTGAGTGATGGCTTCGATCTTGTCCACACCTCATAAGATGTCTTGCCATTCGGAACCTCTAAAATGGATTGATTCAATAAATAAGCTGATGTGGCAGTAACTTCTATCTAGAACTTCTTTGGAAGAGAGCATGGGCCAACATGCTATTGGCACTCTCAATGAGTGTCTGATTCTTCCCCTCATCTACACCATCGGACTAAGGTGAGTAGCTGCTTCCAAATGGGTAAAATCTTCAATACATCAAACTGTCATCATTATATAAACTAAATTTACATGATACACCGGATGAGCAGTCGACCAAAACTGAAGATTAAGTTTAAAAGCTAAAAAATCAATCATTTAACTTTCACAATTACCCTGAAAATCAAATTTTTAGGTTGAGTTCAATATCAAATAAGTATTTAGAGATGGGATAGTTCTCAAATTATTTGTCTCTACACTGAAATACTATATCGATCTTTAAAAGTACACTGAAAGATAAATTTCCCTATTGGGTTTGATTCCCTCCAATCTAATAACATCACCTTTATGTACTTCAATTTACATGAATCACTGGGTGAGTCCTCACCTTACATTGAAAATCAATGTTCAAAAGTTAAAGATCCAAAACAATTATAGTCCACAAATTACTTGTAGACCTGTCATAAATGCTTCTTGATACAAAACTCATCCCACCAAAATCTCTTAGAAGATCCATCAAGATAAAAATGACTTCAACTCAGTCCTGAGTATCCCAAATACTCTCCTGAGATAAGTGCTCTATCCCTAGCATCATGTACCAGAAAATAGCAACCATTCAATCTTCATAGACTTAACTGCTCCTAATTAACCGGAGATTTTAGGCTAAAAAACAATACACAAGCATTCTTTGACTACAATCTGTAAACATAAGCAAATTTCTCATAAGTAAACAATTACTTAATGAAACTGCTTGTGAGATCCAAACAATCTCAAGTTTGTATACAAATTTAGAGTTTAAATAATAAATCTAAATTTTAACTCCACCAATTGATCAAGAATTACTCATCATCTTAAGAATCATCATATTTCCATATAATCATCTAATGACCTTTAAGTATCAATTTATGATCCGTCAATCATAATTTATCGGATTCTAAACCCATACTTAATCATTTAGAGATATTGGAGTATATGCACATCATACCACTCATGAAATATAAGAAACATTCTGAAATCTTTTCCACAAGAAAAATTACTGGATTCCAAGAATATTCTTTCAACTTGATTCTTAACCAGAATATGAGTTCCAAATTCTACAATCAACCTAGTGATTAAAAACCAATATAACCTTTGTCTTTAACAAATATAAACTTTATACAATCATCTAGAACCACATCTAGAGATTATAAAGTTCTACTGAATTCCAACTAAATTCAGTGGTTATCCATGACATTAGTTAGACTCTGTCATCCAATATATGTATATGAGCTCACTGAGATATAGTCAATAACTTAGAATATTTCTCCTTCAAGAAATATTCTATATCAAGAATCTTCTATATTCTATGCACAGTTCTCATGATTGAATCCAAATGACTCACTAATCATGTGACCTTCTACGGTCAAGCTACAACCAAATTTCCAGGTGAAAAATATGAAACTTCCCCACTTCCTCTAAGCCTTTATGAATTCTCGATTCTACCTCATAGACACAAATGGTTTCCCAACTTTTCAAAATACTATGAACAATGTGTTTAAACCTTAACTGGGCTTTTGTGTGATAGTCTATTCCAATGACATCTCCAAACACAATACCACTTTCAGAGCTCAAATTGACCATCTGCAATTGTTACTACAGCTCCTACCATCTCACAAAATCTAAAAAAAATGTCCAAATGTACCTTTAGTACTTATAATATTGAGTCCTACAGTTCATAGTTTCTACCAATACGGTTCACTTTCATTATACCAAAGCCCAATCCATATAATTTTGGCCTTGCTGCACCCACTAATTTCACATAGCGTGTACATGTTCTTAGGACTCACCACTCATCCTCGAAAATGTATTCCTCACTTCGCAACTGTAGGCCACACCTTCACATTCACTTCTCCACAAAGGGACCCCTTTCATCTAGTCTATTGACTATCAACTGGACTTTGACTCTCTTAAGCATTTGTTCACCATCGCCCTCACTCTTTACATGTCAAAATTTAATAAGCAATCCATTGTTAAGATTGATATTGGTTTGATTGGAGTCTATGCCATCCTTTGCCATGCCCAAGGTGTTATTGCCTGTGTCATGAAAACTCCACTCTATTGAAGTACAATATTGCACCCACAAAAAAATTACTTGCCATAGTCCATGCTCTTAAGAACTGGCATCACTACCTCTCTGTTAGAGTCCAATTTATCCAGATCTTACATCTCTAGATACTCATTATCCTGATAAGAGTAATGTCATAGTCAATGCTCTTTCTCACTTGCTTGCCTATATCTTTACATTGACCACTGCTGTTCCAAACTAATTTGACAACATCCATACAGCTTACTTGCCATGTTTCAATTTCCAAACTACCTATACAATGACTGAACCTCCCGTATCTACACCATACTATGTGTGCTCCCTTATTTGAGAAAGGTGTTTGTTAATATGGAGCCATATTGTTAGAACCTTAAGGTTACCTGTTCAAATGACCAATTTTTGGTCATTGTCTAAGTTGGTAGAGGTTTGTTGACTTCAAGTGAGGGGGTCACAAAGGGGCCAATTGAGGGTAAGCCTGATTGGGCCCAAGGAGACTTGAGGATGAAGATCACAAGATTATAATTGGTATAAGGGGGTGAGTAGATGTTGCTTTGGGGCTTTGGGGCTTTGGTTTTACAAAGTTAGGAGAGATAGCTATCCATAGAGAGGCCTAGCTAATCACATTGTATATCTAACCATTTCATCGATGGAAGGGACACAAAACTTTTCGAGTGAGAAGTTTGCTGGAACTGATAGACAATTGAATCACAGATAGAGATCATCGCTAAGGACTAGCGCACAGAATCTCCATTTTGTGTTAAGAGTTCCAACTATTGCATTGCATAGGGGACTACTACATGCACCCTTTCCAATTGTGCTTTGTTCAGCTCGAAGGGATTGCGTTGGATACAAGAGGTTATTTTGACGTTCACGCGCTGGGTGGTGAACAAGTCTACAACATTCGCTAGTTATTTTGACGACAATCACTGCAGAGAAAGCTTAGAAGTATGAAATTTCCGAAGAGTTGAAACGTTGGTATCAGAAATTAACCAGCCTCCCATCTTTTGAGTTGCTTGAGTTTATTGGTTGTTTGTCTGTTGGCGGAACCACTTATAACTGATGGCAGAGGGTGAGTGAAGTTTTTGTTCCAACAATGCTTATACAATTTTAATCATTATTTCCCAAGCTGTGTTGGAACGACATTCTGCTGCCAAATCTTTCTGAAACGAGCATTTCGGAACATCGGAACAAACCCAAATTTTCTTATTTATAGCCTGTGAATCTATGAGTAATAGTATCATTCCCTTCATGATGCATCTACGTGATTTGGGCCCCAAACCAGTTAGACTACCCATGGTTGGACACAGTAATTAGCTTGCGATTCAATTTTTCCCAGGTCGGTTGAAGCTATATTTGTCAGACTCGGGACTTGGACGCCAAGTAGCTCAACTATTATTGGCTTAAACAATGGAATAATTTCCAATATATGATCTCAAAGTCAGTAGTTGGAATAATACAAGTATATGTTGCCAATTTCTAAGGCATGTCTTGTATTCTCTAATAACAGCTGATAATGAAATTATGCGCTCAATTTGAATATTCCTGTTATCACAAAACATTTCCATCTGTCGACATGCACTCAGGGGCCAATACGTGGAAACTACCTTTGAATATTGATTTCAAAACACAAAAAATGGAAACATTTTTTTGGATTTTGAATATGCCAACAAATATAATGACTATTATTCAGAAACCAACAACTCTTATTTAGAATTTACCCATTCCTTCAAAGAAAACTAATGAACTTCCTATGAAGATTTCAGCCCTTCAAAACCAAAATTATAGCCCTTCATGACTGGAAATTTCCATCCAAATCACCACAATGACTTCAGTATACAATAAACATGCATGGAGTTGCATTTATACATGTTACCTTCATCTCTTTGAAGGAATCGAAACTTGTTTAAGCCCCGAATAAACTACTATATAGAAGCCTCTGAATTGTGATACCATAATCATATCTAAACTGGCCATACTATGCCAAGTTCTTGCCGAATACCATTCAGTTGTGCAGCATCATTGCAAGCATGATGAAGCTCAGCCTTCAATGCCTATGCTGCATGCAAATCAGCTTCCGTGTTAGTTTGCTTCTCAACCAGCCCTCTGATCTTCTCCTCCTTCTGAGCCTGCACTCCAACAAGAACTTCCAGATGTCGAATCTCTGGCTATGCGGCTGCTAATTCTTCTTGCAAAGTTACTTGAGTAGCTGCAATTGAGTAGCTACTACATGACCAGATCCAGCAGTATTTAGGCTGCAAATCAGCCCATTACTCACTCTTGTAGTTTTGGTAGTGCATTCCAAAAGAGAGAATTGTCTGGAATTCAGCCTCCTTGAATGGTGAAATACTGTATGATTTCAAGCTTAGAAGTGCGTTTCAGAGGGGCTTTCTTTGAACCATCCTAACTCCTTGAAAATGGTGCTTCGTGGCAGCACTTCTTGCACACCTAAATGTTCAGATTGTAGCACTTTTTACCATCTAACCTGCTCGTAACTAGATTAATGTAGATTTTTCTGGTTTACAGAAGATCGATCCGACATATTGACAATGGCAAAGGTCCCTGATAGCAGCCTCTTCTGAGGAACCGTATACTCTACAATAGCTATGGAATCCTAAGTTGCAGCCAGTACAAGTGTGCTACTGCAAGACTTTCAAGAAATGAAAGTAGACCTACATATGATCAAGATCAAAATCACTTCTCTCAAAGGGTCTAATAGCAAGTTGCAAAAGGAGGTGGATACACTATCGTTGCTACACTGGAAGCATAAAATAGGTTCAAGGAATTGGAAGACCAAATTGGAAAGCAAAAAGAAGAACCAAAAACATGGGCATCTTTATTCAAGGGAGTTGACGATAAGCCACAAATGTCTACCTTTGTTTCATCCATGATTTCAGAAAAAATGATGAGGGATAAAAAAGCATTTAATGCGAGGGTAAGAGACGTTGTTGATATTTCACACTAATTATTCTGTTTAAAGGCCTTGAGGAATGACGATCCACAGTGAGGTTAAAGGGTAAAATGAAAGGCAATCATATATTCTTGGATGCAATGTTTAAATACCCGGTTCGAACCGGTAGGAACCGGCCGATTCAATGGTACTAACGCGTTCGAATCGGACAGGCCAAGTTGAACCGGTTTTAGAGTTATTTGTATTTTATTGAAATTTGATTCTTTTTGAGGATAATTCATGATTAACATTACATAACCCTAGTAATAAGTATCAAGCTTAGTTGAGGAAACAAGAAATTTAGCATTTATATGCTAAATATCTATGTTAGAAACCAGAAAATTAAGCTCTTTAAGCATATGGGGAGCTTTATAATTTACATTCGTGGACCATGGGTCCAAGTACAAAATGGACGTTAATTCTAACAATCTCGCTTAATGCCTTTTATTTTCCTTCACTCCTAGAAGATGTCTAAATTTATCTCTACTTAGAGCTTTAATAGATACAGCAATAACATATGGAAAACAGCGGTTCGAACTGAACTGAACTGTAGTTTGAACTGGGGCCGGTTTGAACCATGATATGTACTATGGATCAAGCTCAGAGGGATGACTATAGGTTTGGACAGAGACATCTATAATGCAATGCTATTTTTCGCCAAATGCATCTTCATACTCTGATACTCACCATATATATACGGAACTTCTAAGGGACATAATCAGATTTTCTGATAGAGGCCATATTCTCCTATTAGGAGATTTTAATGCCAAGACAAGATCACAACAGACACCATTCTATGCAGCAGATCGAGATCCTTTATGCATCAAGGCTTTAGACAGTGATGAGTTAGGTACCTTTCGAGCTTAGAAGCCCGTTCCGACCAAAATGGGTTGGAACGTTCCGTTCCGTACGTTCCGGAACGTACTGGGTCAGAACGAGTTTTTGTAAGTTAAAGAAAAAATGTAAAACAACCGTGCTGGTGCGCGCATTCTGCATTTCACAGATCGCGAGTTGTCATACTTCTAACGAGGACAGGAAGGTGCCATGAAAGCCATAAGGCACTCTGGAAGGAAGCTTCACGGAGGCGATGAGCTCCAGTGATGATGAGTTTCTCACTGTGGCGGAAAGAAACTCCTGGAAATTGAAGCCTACTAAGGCAATTCTTCCTTGAAATTGAGCAGACTTTTCTGTTCATCGATGACTGACATATTTTATGCTCTGAGATATGACAGCTACTCAACCATCGCATGGGGCGCATCTGCACATCATGGACGTGGTGAGCTTGCGGATAGAAAGCAGGAAGCCTTGTGGACGATCCTGTTTGTGTGTTCAATCTTATCTCACACAAGATGCTCCTTAAATGGCTTCCATACGAAATCCTACACCACTATGCCCCCCTGTGACTGGCAGTGGTTATTCTGTTCAGTGGTTTTTTTTTTCCTATATAAAAAAACGTATTTTTTAATTTTTTTTTTGAGGGTCCCGTTCCGGAACGTTATGCGTTCCAGAACGCTCTGTTCCGGAACAGGCAACTAAGCTTTCAAGGCATTCGGCAGATGAGAACGTGCCTATTATAGACTATGGTGAGTACTTCTTACAGCTAGGGGAAGTTCATGAGCTAACCATTTTTTATGGTCTATCTGAGTGGCTATAATAGTGATTTCACTTGTCACCCACGTAGTTGTGGCCATAGTGTGGTTAACTACCTCACGGGATCACTTCTCTGCCACCAAACTTCTCACAACAATTGCAAGGAGTACCTCCCAAGAATATAACCAAACCATTTCAAGATCTTCTGACCTATTCCAATATTGACATATTAAAAATCAACAAGAAATAGTAAAGCAATTATACAGACTTTCATAAAACCAGCAATACTTGGATTGCCATTCATACCGCCAAGCACGTTAGATGATTAGCAACTCCGTTCTATATGAATTAATGCTAACAATTGAGAATTCTACTCTTGGTCAGCTTGAGCTGACTCATTTGATCAGTCTCCCACAGTTTTTTACGTACAAAATGCAAAGTCACCAGACTACTTGATACAAAGGCAAACATTAACAGAATTAAAAAAGCCCAGTGAAATTAGAAATGTAACTGCGTTAACCAATCAGAAACTAATCTAGGTTCTCAAGACCCAGAATCTCTCAAAAGAATTAACAATTGAAAAAGACATGAATCAGTCAATGAACAGGGTACAACCTAAACAAAGAAAAGCATGGAAAATAAAAATAAAAACTTTACACATCTTGATTACTCGTGTGGTTGCAACTATTGTTGAAATAATAACAAAAACCGCCTCAAAAACTTAAACTCGAGCTCCTACCTCGAAGAGCATCCTCTATTGCAGAAATAGCAGCCTCACAATCTGTATTATAGCCAATCAGTTTTCCATCTCTCCTGATTATGGTATTCACAGCTCCAATGGCCTGATTCAAAAAAAACAAGCAATGCTCTGACTCCAACAACAAAAGATATTCCGCAAGCCGAATTTTCCTATTTGACCAAAAAAGCTACAGGTAACAGGTCTCAATCCATTGGTGCACTATCTTGATGATATCTTGCAATCTTGTGTGTAGAATGCTCATATTTTGGTATTTTTAGATCCACACGTGGGAAATACAGTAGGGTACTATTATTGTATGGAAATCAACTTCATTTTATCATACATTTGATGGTTGATCAAGATCTTGTTGAGTTTGCATCTCTTTCATCAAGTAGATGTTGATTTTTCTACATTGGCAAGATTGTGTTGTGTTCACTTTCTAACCAAAGATTAAGGGACACATTTTGGATCTTAATGTTCTGAAATTCTTCATGCTTTTAATTCATACAATACCAAATTGTGAAATCTAGGACAATTCGACAAAAATTTAAGGGAAAAAAAATTCTATGGTTCACCAACAAAAGACTATTTTACAGGGACTCTGAGGCATTGCAATATCTTTTAAATATAAAGTATTGACAAGCAGAGTTTCAGCCTTGCCTTGTTAGTAAATTAGCAAAGTTAAGAGCACTTAGCCATATAAAATCACAGTGAACTATACTTCTTGCAAACAAACCTGAGCAAATGGGTCCACTTCATCACAGCATCTTAGAGCGTCCTCTTTAAAAGGAATACTGACACTGGCACGTTCTTACAGCAAGTTCGTGAATGTAAGTCAGTAACAGATTGACAAAAGGCTAATTTGCAATAGAGTATTTAACTCCGATCAGCCACGCAATACTTAAAAGTAGATAATCTATATTGTTTGTAGAGCAAAAGATCCTTCCCTTGTGAGTTCATAGATTACTAGATATTAGAACAAAAGACTTTAAAGCTTAATTCTGTTGACAAAGTGTTGGTATCTCTTTAACAATAAGACAAAAACTTATATCATCCACATCAAAAGACAACTCGTGATAAGCAATTGTAGGCAAACCTGAAGCCTGAAAAATCAGATCCTGAATAAACTTCTAAGAATTCCGCCATATCATCCACGAGATAAGGTACATAAATGGCATTATATCCAATGTCCTGAAAACCAGTATTATGTATTACCACCAAATGTTGGTGCCAGAAGCCTACTAATGAGCCCCTTGGGTCCCAATACCAAAGCAATTGCTGGAACCTGCATACACATCCAATCTTGTAAGCTCAACCCTACATTAGTGAAACAGACCACCTTACAAAGATTCTTGATGGTAAGACCCTCGTACAAATTGCAAAATTCACTCTATAAGTCATTGCCTAGAACTGTTTTCTATGCAACCACAGCAATCAAGGACATGTAATTTGGTTCTATTGGCCTTGTGAGCTGCTACTTGGGACCTATTATTCACAGATGAATTTAAGTAGCAACTTAAGAAGTGGTAACTTAGGAACTTAAAAATGTATCCATACTGATTGTAGTTGGTCATTTAGTCAAGGGTCAGGGACCCAACCCTATTTCAAAGGACCTAATACTTTCGCACCCAACACAACTCTGAGACTGAAAATCGACTGGAAAAATACCATGAAACGGATGCTTATGTGGTAGCCTTTGACAGTAGAGATGGTTTAGCAGAGGAGGTAGTGTTCCCTATCGAGGAGCTTGCACAACAGCCTATTATCATTTGCTCTTGATATCTTTGTAGAAAAATTAGTATCATTTGCTAGTTTGTTGTTCTAATGTTCTATCTGCACACTATACTATAAGTACTGCTCATAACTAGGCAACAAAGCACTTTCCATGGTGGGAATAAACTTTTTCTCATTCAAAACCACAAAGGAGAAAGGAAAAGTTACAGAGCCAACCTTTTTGCCTTAGAATCACAAACAAGTGGGCACTAGACATAATCAGCTTGAGATTTTGAAAGATCTAGCACAGGATAAGATTAAACGGCAATTCAATTACACATCTAGGAAGGAAAAAGAAGACCTAGTTTTGTGGAAATGATCTTTTTGCTTCTGAGAAAAGATTTCAATACATGATTTGGTCTTCAGATTGCAAGGCACCTCAAATACCAGAGAGATTTTTCAGAAGAGAGGGCTTTAGGAATTTTTCTTTCACAAAACACCATCTTCTTCGTATTACTATGGTAGATTGGTCTTCTCTTTTAAATTGATCCTACTTCTGAACACGGCTACTTGATTTTCATTATCACTGCTGCACTTTTCGACTTTTGTTTGGCATAGTGTTGTAATACTGTTGTATCTCTCAACATGGTACATGTCAACTTCAATATGGTCCTGTTGTATCTCTCAACATGGTACATGTCAACTTCAATATTTTGATACAAGAAGAATTAACCTCAATAACATACATAACAAATGAAAGCTTGAAGGAAACTAGCCATGGAATAAAATAGGCATCATATCTCAGCACCCCCCTTTGTGAAATATCATCAATGATGATCATAAAGTTGAAACCCCCCCCCCTTGCATATCTAATTTGCATGGGTCCACACAAATCTGTATGAACAAGTTCAAGTACTTGCTTTGCCCTGACAACTTCTGATTTAGGAAATTTTTTCGTTTGTTGCTTTTCAAGTGCACATCCTTCACAAAAGTCATTGCTTGACTGGATAGAGGGTAATCCATTTACCATATTATGATTTTTCAAAACATGTAGGCGGCTTTTATAACCCAAGTGGCCATATCTCTCGTGCCATAACTCATCATGATCAAAAGTCTTTGCAACATAGGCTTTTTGAGTCATGATAGTGTGCTATGCAACCTATAAAGACCACCTTCCTACAATCCTTTTGCAATGATGATATCATCATGGTCATTGTCCATCACCAAACAAGTACACTCATCAAACACTACTGCATTGTTTTGTTTGGTTATGGCCCCAACCAAAAGCAAGTTCTTGGCCAACCCCGGTACAAAATAGAACAATATTTTATGATCTTTACTTACCCTGAAGGAATTTTCACAAATACCTTTCCCTTGCCTTTGACTTGACATGTTGCGTTGTCCCCACGCATACACAACATCCGCAATTTATTTCTTCAAAGGAATCAAACCAATCTCAATGTGGAGTCATGTGTTTAGAGGCACCAAAATCTATGTACCAACCAACACTCGTGGCTTGAGATGCCAATGCGGCAATGAAGAGTTCACAATGTCCAATGTCTTCATCGTTGTTATTTGCAACGTTCTCAGCAAAGTCACCCGTGTCCTTCTTTTGCTCACTTTGCTTCCTGCAACATTCAAAAGTAAAACGATCGTCTTTATTGCAATAGTTGCAATTGCCCTTTCTTTTTGCGTAGGTGAAGAACCAAAACTTTGTGAATCCGAAACTTGCATCTGACCCATCCGTTGCTCAAGATTTTGTGTTGAATCACCAACATTGAATTTGCCCTTTTTCTTGCCTTTGGAACATTGCTTCTTCTTCTTCGAAGCAAATGCTTGCTCATCATTGACTTCCCTTTCTCCATTCCTAAGGGACTCATGACATAGCCTTGAAAAGCATTTCACAAACTGTTCAAAGCTATTGCAACTATGTCACTAATGCACTCCCCAACTGCAACAAGTTGATCTTCAAGATCCTTGATCTTCGTAATGTGCTCAACAATTAAATCATCGGAGTTCATTGTGATTGCACATAGTTTGTTCTATAGATAGAGGACTCTAGCCGTATTGATGGTCTCATACATAGACCTCAATGTCTCCCAAGCCTCAAGAGGTCCTTCAGCACACCTAATGTGAGGAATAATGTTATCATTCACAGAAAGGTTGATGAAAAGATGTGTCTTTGATCCTCTCTTGATGTGATCTTTCAACTCATGCTCAACATTTGGAATAGGCTCATGTCTTGTGACTATGTCCCAACATTCTCTATACATGAGAATGTTCTACATCTTAAACTTCCACACCCTGTAATTGGTTCCATGTAATCTACTTGACTCATTGAGTAGACTCTCACTCTGACCAGCCATGATGATTCTTCAATCAAACAAAAGAAATTCTTGAAAAATATTCAAGAATTGAGGTACTTTAGGAAACTAGGTTTTCACCCAGACTAGGATATTATGCCACTTGTCAAACACCTAGCTCCTTCCATTCTTGTCTTTGCCACATAGTATGGCCCTGCCATGCCTTGCACAAGATCCACTCTACACCCTGATCGGATCTCCCTAAAGTAAGTGCTCCCTCTTATCCACAAGCTGCTCTCTTCAAGTTTTGGAAAGTTACTCAAAATCCAAAGACTTTGGTATGGTTGGGCTCCTTTTAACGCCAACTATCCAACTATGCTTCTTGTCCTGAAAGTTGACTGCTCTACAAAAAGCATGCCCACTTTCAAATTAAGCTCCTCAATCAGAAATCTGATAAATGATCTAGAAGTTTCCAAACTTTCACAAATTATAGGCTAAACAACCTGCTCTGATACCATGATGAACATACATGTCTTAAAGCAAACAAAGGAATCAATTTCTAGATAATATGGATGCATAAAATTAGTAGGCGTGGTATCTTCATCGGCCATCGACCAATATTAGGGACTTATGACTCCAAATAAATGCATGATATTTATCCAGTATTTTCATCATTGATTTATTCTATTTGAAAGATCTCTAAAAACTTAATGGTCTAAAAACATTTGGTAGGCATCCGTTGAATGTGAACTAATCGCTACCAATGATAGGACATTTCAAATACAAACAACTACATCTTAATCCCCAAAAGGCAATTGATCGATGATATAATACAAGCTTGTGAAGTAAATGTCTTGTGAGAAAAAACTTGTAATGTTCATTGAATGAACATTAATCTATAAGAAGCATAAACTAACTTCTCAACATCATCATGAAACAAGGAAACAAATAGTAAGCAACAACCACTGGGATGCTTTAAGTACCGATTGCCACTAACCTGCGAATGGACAACTGCATGAAAAACTCTAGCCACATCTGTGACTTTCTCTACTGTTGTGACAATCTTGACAACATCAGCACCTGTTGATTGAATTCTAGCAATAAGAGATCCAATAATCCATAGGTTACTTTGACCCGAAAGGTCAAGATTTGTGTACCCATGGGCATTTAGTTATTTAGGCCATCTTAAGTTTGTCTTAAGTTTAGTTGGACCCAATTTTGGTCCTGTACTGACTCGTGGGTCCTCAGGGTCTAATTTTGTTTAGGGGCCCTATCTTGACTTTTGGGGGTGCCCTACATTTAGTAAGTAGTTAAGCTTAGAGTTTGTTGGCATTTGGCCACATCCAGGTATAGTAGTACTTAGATGCTCATTGTGTATTCCAGTTTTTACATTTGTTGCATTGCTCTCCATTTTTCCTGCTTGCATTTTCTGCTCTCTCTCTCTCTCCTTAAGGGCGCCTATCCTCCTCCCTCATTTGTCTTGTGGAGATTGTTTGATAGTTAGATCTTCGTGCCTTGAATCTTGTTTTCCTTCATGGTATCAGAGCAACCGGATCTGCAGCAAGCTTGTCTGTTGGCGGCCTACCAAAAAAGGAGCTACTCTACTTTGTGATCTGAAAATTCATCATCCTGCTGATTTTTCCAAGTGGAGTTTGGATCAGCTTCTTTTGTCTCTTTTTAGGTTGAAGGAGGGTGCCCATCATGGATCTTGGAGGAGCAATTTTTGGCGCCCAAAAATCAGCATCTCAAATTTGATTTTTTGCAACCAGTATTCAGCAAGTCTTGTCTTAAGGAGGGCGCCCAAAAATCTGCTTCTAATTTGGGTTTTGAAACCTTCACTTTGTTGATTTGTCAGGTTTGCAGTTTTGGAGGAGGGCGCCCAAAATTCAACAAACTCTATTTTGGGTTAGGGCAAATTTGTGGCTGAAAAATTGCATAAAAGCTAACCTAATTTTCAATAAGCTGGTTTTTTTTTGCAGAAAAACAGCCATCTATCCATTATCTTTTGGGCACTTTGGTTACAGATTGGTAGACATCTCGTGCTCTTATTTTCAGCTCATTGTTTGCTACAAATTTTTTAGTAGATTTGGCTTTGGAAAGGCTTTCTTTCCTATCTACTACAAGCTAAAATTATGTTGGAGGTAATGGCTAAAGAATCAAAAGCTATCGGTCCTTTGTTTAGTGAAGATCGGTTGGATGGCACAAACTACTCCTTGTGGAGTTACATGATGAAGAATCTTCTCATAGTGAAAGGGCTATGGGATTTGGTCAATAGTGATGAGTAAAGGCCTCCTTCTTTGGCACCTACTACACCTCGTGGATCATCATCATTGTTGGAGAGGGGGGGAGTAGCGAGAGTTGAGAAAGGTGTCATATGTTAGAAACAAAAAAAAAAAAAAAATTTAGCTCAAAGGGGTAAGACGAACATGAACGAGAAACGAAACACGAACGAGAAACGAACTCGAACAAAAATTATTCGTGCGCAGCGGAACGAGCTATGCGACTCTCTCCGAAAGCATGACTACGCCTATCAGAACGAACAGAACGTTGGTGATGGAAATCACGGTCGTTCTTGATTACATAGCCAAACATTAATAAACGAAGCGCCAGAAGAATAATTTGTCGCGAATAGCTAGACAAATTATGTGTCGCGAATGATTCGCGAAGAGCTAGACAGTGCTCGACTGATAATTAGTCGCGAAACATTCGCGAAAGACAAGACTGAATGTTAGTCGTCTATTACCAGAAAGAGCAACTAGAAAGATCAGACAGAATGAATAATAAGAATAGCAATATTAACACAAATCTGAACGCAGAACAAAGAACTGTATCAGATTAAGTATATCAAGTATACATGTCAATAATGCGGTAGAGCACAAGACAGTAGCAGATGAAGCCGCGTGCCCTATGAAGCTTATTCAAACTGTAAAGGAATGAAACCTTATTGCTGACAAATTAAAGAATCAATGCACAGAGCATCTACTTTTGTCTATCTCTGATAAGCTTCTCTTCTTCGTTCTCTCTCGCTTACTAACTTCTTATTAATGAATACACAAATGGTATTCAATATATACATAATGTTACAGGTGTGCAGATGAAGAAAGTACAGGGTGGATGTGTTGTCTGTAGGAGATAGAGGGGTAGGTGCAAAGGTAGGGCTTAGCTCAAGGGCAGAGACTGGGCCTAGTCACAAGGGGGAGAGGGGGAGGGGGCTACCAACACACATGCAGCTCCTCATCTTTCTGCATCAGTAGTAGGTCCTTCTTGTCCCTCATCATCATTAGTTGCTAATGTGCCTTCTTTTGAGGCGGATCCTCAGGGGGGAAGAGAGATCCAATGTATGACACTCCACCATCAAACACACCCTTAGTACAACCATCTGTCACTTTTGCAGGCTGTGCTAGAACAAGACAGCCCTTTGTGCATCAAAGAGAGGTTAGGCCCAAGTAGCAATCCCTGGAGCATTCTGGGTGGCAGAAAGAGTAGCATGTCCTTTGTACTTGACGAGTTGGATGGCTATTTTATGAGTGCGACATCCCTTTTTCCATTGTTGACAATTGGATTTTCAATGACACTTGCCTTTAGATTGCAACAACGAATTCTACATGGAGGCCTCTGAGGAGAGAGGCATTGCACACGAGCGTCCTACATCAAGAGGAGGAGAATATCACACTAGAGCTGAGCTCTATTTGCACAATGTAACAGATGTAAGAATCTTTGTTATTTTTCATTTTGCAAGTACCATATTTTTTTTATGGATGGTTTTTTTGCAGCTATGGATGCTCAATAGAAAGCAATGGATGGACCGACACTTGTTGGTGATCCATCGTCAACATCATGGTTTTTTGTCCGCTTGGCATAGTTTTCTTATGAGGAGTCGATGCTACTCGAGCTAGTGCAACCATCATAGGTGAGTACATCTAAGACATCAAGTTCTATAACAGATGAGATTGGAATAGAAAACGTGGTTCAACTTGTCGTAGACAACACAAAGAACTGTAGGCAGATGGGAGAGATGTTAATGAGGGAGCACCCCAGCATCATGTGGACCGCATGTGCTACATAATGCATTGATCTTCCCATCCATGACATGTATGCACACCCATGGATTCACGAGGTAGAATTTGGTTCATATGCTGTAGTATCTTTTATGCTTAGTGTTTTGCTCTCTGCTCCTAACCCCTCTCGGCCTCTAACGAATTTTCGTTGGATCCTTGTCTTGTAGATCACTTCTGAGGCCATGCGTGTGTTCAACTTCAACATTAGAAAGAAGCGCGTGTTGGCCTTGTTCTGTACCTTTTCGCCACTGGACTAGCGCCCACTCACTTTGCCTACTTCTTCCTAGTTCTCGAGCTACTATTAGGTATAAGATCATAGACTATGCAAGGGGAGGGCCACCTAGAGGGAGAGTCGGAGTGGGAGTGATTGGAGGCAGCTTGGGGTGGGGGGGGATAGAGGTGGAGAGTGGAGACAAAGGTAGAGGCACAAGCTCACCATAACACATGGTACTCTTAGAGTCATTTGCAGAGTCTTCCGCTTCACATTAGTGTCTCACCGGCGTGAAGTTCTAGGAAAGAGATTCAAATTACGGAAACCAAAATCTACCTGGACGAAGATCTTACCTTCATCCAAGTTCAAGAACGTAAGAAGGCAAGACAAGAAGCTCTATCAACTAGCAAACGACTTATCTATCGTGATGGTATTATCAGACTGGTAGATCGAAAGCCTATAGTTAATGATAATTCTGAGATAGAATTTGAGATAGAGAAATGAAGAGATGTCCAGTTGAACATGTAAAGTCAATCATGGCTATATGACTCTCTTCTTAGTTAGTTAGTTTGTTTTTTCTGCTTTGACGACACTGAACGTTTTGTGTCCAACTTAGTTGATGTACTTGTTCGTCTTATACGCCTTTGGCATGGAAAAGACGTTAATAAAGCTTTCTTTCTTTCTTCTCCCTCTCTCTATCTTTGTACATACTAAATCTCTCTCAATTAGATCCACTACATGATGGTTAATGTTCTTTATAGAGACAACAAACAAAGTTGCTCAAGAAGTAATATGTTTCTTGAAGAAAAGCAGAAAAAATTAGCAAGTGTGAAAATCTTTAAAGAGAGGAGTCCCTTGATGCACTTCTTAACATTGTTGCAAATTTCATCCATTGATGTTGTTCAATGTTACCAAGGGACAAGTACTTAATGTATCAATGCTCTCCAAATTTTCATTGCTTGTGCAATGATTGGCCAATGGCTGCTTCTTATTTTTGAAGTAGTAGTTTTGGAAATTCTCTCTCTCTCTCTCTCTCTCTCTCTCTCTCTCTCTCTCTCTCTCTCTCTCTCTCTCAAATATATCGAAACACTGAAACTCCATAAGATGTGTGCAAAAACATGACATTATATAAGGTTGGGCTGCATGGCACTGTAATGGAGTACAATGATGTCAGATAATCAATATGAAAAATAGTACATTGTACATCTAAGACTCATCATTTAACTTGTAGTCCAAATCGTTGGGCTTTGTGGCACTGCCAATGACAAGAGTATTCAGGTCCTTAGGTCGCCAAGCAGTTTCCATTTCTTTGCTATGGTGTTGAAGATTTCCTTCCAAAAACTTCTCAGCTTCTGCAACAGCATTTTGAGAGTTCGGAATACCTCTAACACGAACATTGAGAGCTTTATGCTCATGCAGACGACTCTCAGTGGACGTGGCTGAGATAAGCGAAGGTGAAGGCGGAGGTGGAGAGATAATTGGAGACGAACCTTTAAGCACATTTGCCCATGACTGGACAGCCGTATGGTGTTGCTCCACCTGATTTTCGAGTTGCTGGATTTTTGCCAAAGTAGTGATTTGGGAAGAGGCTTCACTTTTTATATCTGTAACTTCGTTCTTGAGTTCTTGAATGGAAGTATCCAATTTGAAGCAGGGAATCATGAGAAGCAAGTTGCTCTCTGTGATTGTTGAGGTATTCAAATAGATGGAGTTGATCATCCCGAAGTGGAAGATGTTGAAGCATTGTTGGAGACGGAGGATGGTTCAAAAGTGGTGGCAACAACTCCTTTGCGACGTGGCATTATGAGGGATCCAGCAGATCAGCGATGAGGGACAATAGGTGCGATGGAAGACAGCGATGGAGCCAGCAGATCAGCGATGGAGGACAGGTGCAATGCAGAAATGCGATGGAGGTCCAGCAGATCCGCCAGCAGATGGAGCAGGTGCGATGGAGGAAGGGCGATGGAGGACAGCCATCGCTAGGCCATGGAGATCCAATGGCGCACAAATCCGTGAGAGAGAGAGAGAGAGAGAGAGAGAGAGAGAGAGAGAGAGAGAGAGATTCAATATGGTTTCAATGGTTTGCTATGGTTCTCTATCTATTCATTCATGAAGCAAAAAGTTAGTGTATCATGCTTTCATGATGGCACTGTATAATGTCCTCATATTTTGTTGAGTAGGTTGCTTTGATTCACAATTTTTTGTCACAAACTCTGAGATGAGAGCTAATGCTTCATAATTATTGTTGGTTTTCTATCATTCAAGACGGTTCCATGTGATTGCATTTGATGTAATACGGAAATAGAGATGTTCGATAAAACATCACTTAACGACCCAAAACTAGACTTGAGATTCCCAACAAGGTAGGTAACTGAATTGCTCTTGAAAACACCTTTCGTTTGATACCCATACTGGCACCCCCAAAAAAAAATTTGCATTCCACAAAACCGCAGTGGGAAATCCCAGATCACGTTCTAGATCATGACCTGGAACGCGTTGCAAATCATGTTCCAAAACATGGGCTACATCTATGAGCCATACTAAACACTAAAACTGAATCTCCTAGCTCCCAACCTGTAGGAAGCCAGAATAGTATAAGCTTGTTGAGAAATCAAATCTTATTTTATTAGAAGAGAAAAACCTAATTTTTAGGATTTGTGATCCATGTTGTCTTCATGCGAACACAAAACAATGGCAAACAATTGTTTTAGGCTTAGACTAGAATAGATGTGGATTAGGGTTGATTCAACATTTCCAAACTATATTCTATGAGTTCGACTGCTAAGATGATTTAAAGGTTGGCAATTACTTCTAAGAAGGTCCATTCTGATATCTAATAAAACACCTACTTTCAAAAGGCAGGATCTAACTGCTCCTACATAAAATTTTCCTCCTTGGCCTAGAAAGCACTTTAATAATAAGTTAAGAATGAGTTCTCACAAAATTGTGCATAAAACAAAGGGAACTATCTAGGGTCCCTGTAGAGTCAAGAAAAAAAAAACCTCCCTTTCCTTTCATTGCCATAAGGTCAAGAACGTATTGACATGTCAAGTTCGTGCCGAACAAATGAATCGTGACCAAATACCTTTAAAATGTACCCAATTTATTTACTTGGTACTTCCACTTCTACATGAATTCATAAAGCATTACACCCCAAGAACAATAGAATACTAGGAAAGGCCCTAGATCCCTAATCACAAGTCCATAACTATCCCAAATAATTGTGAGAACCTAGTTGCAAAGATTGTTAACAAAGCATATCTCTAGTTGATGATATATATGAACTTACTAAGTCACAAGACAACTTATAATAGGAAAAGAACCATAACATTAGGTGGAGACGACTCTTATTAGCAAGTCCTATAGACCAATGCTTCCAAAAACTTCTCTGCAAATAATGAGCTGTAACAAGGACAACGTCCATCTGTAGTTATTAAATATCCACAAGTCCCTATTGAAGACAAGGCAATCTCATATGTTTTAAATTCCAAACAACTATGTAAATATCATAAATCAACTAGAAGCATTGAATTTCTGTTCCTTGTACCTGAAGCTCTACATCGGCTCCCAAGCTAATCGCTTTACGAAGTGCCTCTACTCGGAAAACCTCATCCCCTTCAAAGTTTCCTCCTTCCCATTTTGGTCTGTAGAAGCAACAAGCAGTGACATCAGAACATTTTACAGAAGGATCCATTTTCAAGCTTATCACTGCTACTCCACCTTATTGACCACAGTAGGTTTATTGACTGGCAGATATTCTACAGTATATGACACTTGAGTGTCATAGATATCTACAGTAAATTAACATTGAGCCAACCTTGAGTTGGCTAATGCTCAAAACACATTGAGATTCCACAGCCTATGGGATCCAGATTTTGATTTAGCATACGCTAGTGAAGGTTTCGAGAATGTGCATGTGATATATGGGTTTGATAAGACACAATGCTCAGGCTAGACAGATGCACATGGAAAGGCAATAGAGAATTGTGTTTCATTGTGACTAGAATTCACATGGTTTAAGCTTGCGAAGGATCTAAGTCTTAGGGATCGTCATAGCATCCTACTGCTTGGGTCAGTTTATGTATTCTGGAACAAACTTCTGTGTCTTAGCTTACCTTGGTCTACATGCCTTCTACGATCGGAATGGATTCGATTCCAATCATAAATTGATAAAACATAGCGCACCTTATCAAGATCTCATTGAACATAACCTGGCAGGAACGCCGGTGGCACAAAATGAAGCATAAAATCATTCAGCAAAAAAGAGACAATATTTGCAGTGCCTTGGAGCTAGCTCCTCTCTTCAGTATCATATGCAACGCTTCTTTTAACGATGAAGTACTTGAAATGACACATAACAAATTGATTGTATACCTCAAAAACGGCAACAATTCCATTGGCCTCAACGTTCTTAGGATTAGAAGGTCTTGGGGCAAGTACTTGAGCACAAGCCCGTAAGACCAAGTTACAAATAATCTCCCCAGACATATAATTTCGTAAGCTGGCAATATTAAATTGAGCACTTCCGTACTTGAGCAACTCTTAATAATCTTTCTCAATCAGGAAACACTCAAAAAGAGTTCATCAATTCCAACGTCTAATTAGACTGCTATTGCAATAACACGGTTGAGTTTTCCAGCTTACTTGAAGCGTAGAGATCCTGCTCTCTGCCTATAAAGTCGATACTTCAAGCTGCAGATAGCTACCTGTAAGTAACTATGACGGGCAGTACTCGGCCGCTTATGAGTCTTGGCAGATCCGTTTCAGGTACAAAACCTTGAATGTAATCAACTCGTAACTCAACCACGTCCCCACCATTCTTTTTGGCAGCACGCATCTTCGACAGCATTTCATCTACAGACTCTGCAACAAGGGGCGCACACAGGAGACATCCATTCCGCGTCATGGTCCTGCTGCCTTCGAACTAAACACGTACTCCACTGCAACATAAGCCAGCCTAGCCTTCGTCAATCAACACAGTAATCTAGTCGAAACTGAAGCTGCAATACGCACTTGCAAGTGACTATATATACACGAAACCATCCTAAATACAAAAACAAACGGCATATGTCTACAATTGTTTGCCATGTACCTAACATTACCAACTCTTAGAATTTTCATAATATATTCAATTGCTAGCTATATCAGAGAAAGCTTGTGATTCTGGTTTTAGCACCAGCGACTCATCAGTTCTTGAGCAGAGATAAAATACGTGAGTTTGAATGCTCGCAGCTCTCGGCAATTTTAGTACGTTAAAAGGCTAGCAATTTTAGTACAATGTTTCAACGCTAGCTATATCAGGGAAAGCTTGTGCTTCGGATTTAGCAGCACCAGTGCCTCATCGTTCTTGCAGCAGAGATGAAATACACATATTTGATTATTCACAGCTCTGAGAAATTTTTATAAAAGGCCTCGCTGTCACAAGAGAAAGCTTGTGCTTCTAGCATCTGCGCTTTGTTAGATCTTGAAGCAGAGATGAAATACATACGTTCAAACACAGATCAATTAGTTCCAGTTTCTCCATACCTCACCATCGGCACATCATTTTGGGACGGAAACAAAAACAAAACTGATGCACAGGTAAAATACATATATTTGAATGCAGATCAGATGCCAGTTTCTCAGTACCTCAAGATCGGCACGTCATTTTGAGAGGAAAAACGAGACTGATGGAGGCTATTAAGCTCTGATGCTTCGACGTCGTCCTGTTACGATCCACCCCTTCCATCCTTCGTTGCTTCCATTAACGCAGATCCATCGCAAAACACACTGACGGACGACCTAATAACTTACAGGCTTTTTTTGGGTTTGCTATTTATTGCATGGCAGGATCGTACACCTTCAATTATGGTTAGCAAAATAGATGGACTCATAAATACCGTACGAGTCGTTACCGTACAAATACTATTTTTAGAAAGCTGAGTAAAGTACCCGGGCCCCTATATTTTCGAAAGTCGGACAGGCCAGCAGCATTGCAGTCTGACGCTCGATTGACTGTCATGCTTTTTTTTAGTGACTGTTTGAAAAACCATTTGACGTTCAAATCTGAAATAACATTTAATAATTTAGAGATGGGTACCAATTTCAAAGATGAGCTACCAACTTAGAAATGCTGAAAGTTGAATCATGAATGTCACACTTTGTGCTGAAATCTTTATGAAATTTCAAGTGACGTGTACAATATATTTATTGTGAATATATAGAAGTAAAAAAAACAAAGGCACATGTCAAAATGACGTTTTTGAATTGTATGTGCCTGTCTGCTATGACGGCCAAATTTTTAGGACGCCTGTATTTTACGGCCAAAATGGCTTTTGACGGTCAATACGGCTCTCAAACTGCAAGGCTGCAGGCAAGTAAATCTAGTACTTACTAAAATAGTAAGTTCATCTAAAAGTATTCGGAGGCGGTGGGGCGCAGGTGCCGCTCGAACAAAAAAACTTACTATTATTAGTAGGTATGAGATTTCGTGCATCTATCAGCTTTCCAAAAATAGTAGGGAGCCGCAACTTCGGGGCTGATAGACTGCTAATAGCTATTACTTCACGCTATATAATTAATCGACCTGACACATCCTTCCGATTTCATTTTGACGGGCGCAACAAAGGCAAACTAAACTTCAATGAAGGGCAGCCCAAGAGACTAAATAGTAAACTGCCCTTCGAGAAAGTCCTCACCCATGAATCTCGCACGGGGCACCCTATACACCGGTGCCCCCCTACCGGCATCATCCCAGATGGCCCAAGAAAAATTTTATCCTGGGCCCTAGTGTCTCGGCCACCATGGCACAGGCCTACCTGGCGCCCACCTGCACGGCACCGCCTGTCATGGGCAACAACGCCCGCCTGCCATGCACCACCTGTCCTAGGCAGTGGCGCCCACCTGCCTGGCACGCACTCTATGGGCACCCAAGCACTCACACATGCTAGGCAATGGGGGAGTTTGCATATATATGCCTCACTCGCAAACTCCCCCCGTGCTTATGGGATAAAGAGAGAGCTGCCACATGGCGTTCCGGGACCCAGGCGCAGGGAATCGATGCTCAGTGCTCGAAAGTCGAGACCTGGGCCGAGGCAGACAGGAATCGGGAGGAGCGGCAGGGGGCGTACAGCCCATATGCCCCCTGTGCACGTTTTAGCCTAAGGCAATGCCAAGGTGGTTGATTCTATGCGCATTGTGTTTAGGTCGATTAATTGCTTATGTGTTTAAGTTGTTAATGAATTTTTTGCAAATGTTAATGTTAAGGTCAATGTCATAAGTTGCACAACTTCCTTGCACATGAAAGGCACGTGAGTTTCACACATGCCCAAAGAGTCTCTCTCTCTCTCTCTCTCTCTCTCTCTCTCTCTCTCTCTCTCTCTCTCTCTCTCTCTCTCTCTCAAAATGGAAAAGAAGGAGGGGGTGCGAGATTACATTGAGTGGATCAAACATCTTAGATCTGAATGTGAACAAGATCTCATTAACAATAAAGCTATAATCATGTGGTTCTTAGCAAGTTTGGATCAAACAAAAACTCAAACTTCGAGGAGATTACCTTTCAGTACAACATGCAATGGATGATGCAATACGAGAAGAGGATGGTGATACCAATATTGGAATGCTACCATATATAGCTGGGCAAATGACTACGACATCCACAGTTATTGCATCTACGAACATCAATGCAAGAGCCGAGTTGATGATGAATGAGTTCGAAAAACTTGGTCAAAAACAGCAGATGCAGCTGGAAAATATGCAGACTCAATTTGATGTGAAGTTAAAAGCGTTGGAAGAGGAGCAAACTAAGAGCGACAAAGCAACTGATAAAATGGCTAAAACTTTTTCTAGTAGAGAAAATGTTTTTTGTGCAATCTGTGTTGGAAATCATACTATGAATGAATGTCCAACAATGAAAAGACGAATGACGGACACCTATTGTCATCTGTGCAATTCAACCGGACATGAGACAGCAGCCTTTAGTTCGTTCAATCCACATGTCATTCAGCAAAGATATTATATATCAAGAAAATCCTAGATGGAAAGGTCATGGACTTGGATTTCCGCAACCATTAGCTTTACCTGCCCCTCTAGATCAACATGCTCCTCAAGCAAATATGATGGAACCAGAACCTTCAGATAGTCATGAACAGTGGAATTATAATATAGATCAAAACATTGGTCCTTCAAAGCAATATGCTATCTATGTTGTTGCACAACAACGACAGTCTAGATAGTGGGCTCGAGCCCACTTGGATGTTTTGGATGTGGAAAAAATCACAACCCAATAAAAGTAAATTTAATCTCTTTTGTCGAGAATGCGGATATGGGCATTGCTACAAGGACTGTCCAACTAGACCAAAACCACCGCCTGTAATCGTTCTTTTGAATAACAATCAAACAAAGACCGGCAATCCGACCTATTGAACCAGAGGCGCCGCAAACAGAACTTACTGTGAATATTCTGTCAAGTAAGATGAACACTACTTTGGGAGAATTCTTGAAGTTGGTGCCTCAAGCCAAAGATGACAAGATTTTGTTGTTGTAATAAGAATGCATAGATCTCATAAAGGAGGAGTTGCAGAGTTCTTGGAAGCGGATTTCATTTACGAGATTGAGCATACTCATTGGGTCTCACCAATTATCGTCGTTCCTAAGAAAAATGGCAAGATGAGAATTTGTGTGAACCTAAAGGCACCGAATAAAGTCACATGCAAAGTTCACTTTGCATTGTTGGAGCGGAAGCATATAGTTTGTCGTTTGGACTTTGTAATGCACTGAGTTCTTTTCAGCGAGTTATGGAGTTTGCTTTTAAGGAGCATTTGCAAAAATTTGTTGGAATTTATTTGGATGACCTTGGAGTCCATAGTTCTGATACAAACCATCTGGATCATTTGGAACCAGAACCTTTAGATAGTTTAGATGTCGTAAATATCAGATTTTCTTAAATCTAGAAAAATGCCAAATATGGATTCCTCATGGAGTTGTTCTTGGCCATGTGATTTCGAGACATCAAATTGCTACAGATTATTCCAAAATCAAGTGATTTTTAAATTGCCTCCACCATGAACAATTAGAGGAGTATACATTTTTATGGGTCATGCTAATTACTATCAAATATTTATCTTATTCTTTGCGGATCTAGCATGACCTATATACAAACTAACTATTGTACTGATTTGGACAATTGAGGCCTTGGAAGCATTTGAAAAGTTGAAGCCTAGCCTTAGCTCTGCCAATCTTAAGAGCTCCAAATTGGACAATTGAGTTCCATGTGCATATTTATGCGTTAAAATATGTCATTGGATCTGTCTTGACACAATCGGGGGAGTATAAGAAATATTTTCGATCAAATTTACCAGTCGACAACTGAGGGATGCAGAAATGAATTATTCAACTACAGAACAAGAAGCGTTAGCTATGATGTTTTTAGTAAAAAAGTTTCGACATCATTTAATGGCTATGCATTTTGCTGTTTACACTGATCATCAGCCTTTGCTGTACTTCGTAAACAATCGCATTGCAAGATGGTTATTACTATTGACTGAATTTGACTTTCAAGTCATAGTTCGGAAAGGTAAACACTGCAACACCCACTCAATGTCGGGATGTCGAACAACCGTCCCGCTGGCAGACGCCCGCGACAATGAATTGGACGTCCAGCGTGGATGTTGAAATTTGACATCTGACGTGGACATCGCACGGCAACGTCCAATTTCATTGTGGATGAGCTGACCTGGACGTCGCAATCTAACGTCTCTTGGCACGTCGCACTCCAACATCTCTTGGCGTATTTTTTTACAGAACAGTGTTTGATGACGTCCAACGGATGAGGGTGTGTCGGATTGCGACATCTAAAGACGTGAGGTCTGCTGGTGCATTTTTTACAGGTCAGTTTCTAATGACGTCCATGGGTTGTCACCGACAGTTGTCCCGCCTATGACTGTCCGGACTTATGCCCGACGGATTTTATATCGGAATCCGACGTCCTTGATTAGTTTAAATAAATAAATAATGCATAAAAAACAGCGCACGCATTTTGATCGGGCTGTTCTTGGAGTCGTGTTCTTGGAGAGGCGTTGTTCTTGGATTGCTTTTGAAACAATATTTTTGAATTGCATTTGACTGGATCAAATAAGAAGCTAAGCATTAGGTATTTTCTATTCATACATTACTTCATGCACATTTGATTTCTACTCAAAAATCAGCATGTTTGCAAGTGTAGAACTGACCTTTGTAGGTCAAAACTCAATATAGGTTTATATACTTGATCAAATTCGATTTCACACTTGGTTTACTGGAATTAGCCGATTTTTGGTGCATTAAGAAGGTCTCACTAGAGGCTACAAGATGATATATCAAGTTTTTAGAAATTGCATGTAAAATTTGAGATATTCAAATTTTTGTGATTTTGTCAAAATCCTAATTTTGATTGGATCTCTAGTTTGTGAGGTTACTGAACTTCATTTGAGTGTGTTTCAATCTTAGGAAGTGGCAAAAATCATTAGATTGAGGATAGATCATAGGTTGATCAAGATTTCACTATTCTATGTGTTGATTTTCTAGTGAGAAGTGCTAGAAGAGATTTGAGAGTGATTTCTTCTTGAGTTCATTTCTTGACATTCAAGAGAGTGCTTTGTGCATTGGACCAGGTTGAAAGAGGAAGATCAAGTCATTGCAACATGGCTACAAGTGGTGGATTCATGTTGGAAGGCAATGATAGGCTTACCTCAAGTAACTATGAGGATGGAATCACTTCTTGAGATGAATGATGTTTTGGATATTGTTGTAGGTTTGAATGAGAGACCGACAACTCAACAAGATCAAGTGACGTATGACAAGAGAGCTAAAAGGGCTCTACACATGATTAAGATGAATGTTACCAATGAACTTCTCAAGGAAGTTGGTAAGTGCACATCATCTTTGGAGGCTTGGGAAGCTTTGAAGAAGCTTTATGAATCCAAGTCTACATCAAGAGTTCTTACTCTTAGGAGGCAAATCTTTCAAAGTTTGCAAAAGAAAGAAGAGAGTATTCATGCTTTTGTATTGAGGGTTAAAGCATTTAATGATGAGCTAGCATGTATTGATGAAAGCATTAAGGAGGTAGAACTTGTTCAAGTTATACTTAATGGCTTGTTGGATGATCATGCTAATCTTGTTCAAAGTTTTGCTATTCAAAATACTTTGCCAAGTATTGTGGATTTGCAAGAGATCTTGGTGTGAGGAGTATAGGCTTCAATCAAGAGGAGGTGGATCTACATCGACATCTCATTATGAAGACGAGGCTATGTTTATCAAAGGCAAGTTCAAGGACAAAGGCAAAGGCAATTGGTCAAAAGGAAAAGATCAAGGTGAGACTTTCTTTTTTGGCAAAAAGAAAGATAAGTCAAAGTTAAAATGCTTCTATTGTGGAATCAAAGGGCATTTTGCAAATGAATGTTTGAAGAAGCAAAGAGATGAAGGTAGCAAGCAAATCAACTTTACTACTAATGATGAGGATCTAGGTGGTTGTGATTCTCTTTTGATGTGTTCTTCAAGTCCAATATCAAGTGAAGGTGACAAAGATTCATGCTGGATTGATAGTGGAGCTAGTTCACACATGACTGGTCACAAGGAGTTTTTTACTTCTTTGGTCACTTATGATGAAGCCAAGAAAGAAATTCACATGGCCAATGGTTTAGAGAGTGTAATTTAAGGTATTGGTTAAGTTCCTATTTGTCTCTCTACTAATAGGAAACCAAGACTTGATGGTGTTCTTTACGCTCCTTCACTTTCAAAGAATTTGTTAAGTGTTGGTCAAATGATAGAAAAATGATACATGGTAAAGTTTAGTGGTGATGCTTGTTTCATTACAAAGGAAGAAATCTTGGTTGCTAGGGGCAATAGACAAGGTAGACTTTTCAAGCTTGATGCTTTTGTTATGGCTAACAAAAAGGATGGAATGGAAAAGGAGATAGGTCTCAACTTTCCAAAGTTACCTTTTAGCATCAATAAGATTGGTGGATCTTATGCAAAGTCTAACAAGTTTCCTTATGCTAGATCTAGGACAAGATCTAATATGCTTCTTGGAGATGTTCATCTTTGTGCTAACTTGGCTAGTTTTGAGGATAATGATGGTGTTTCAATGGTTCTTCATGACAAGTGCAAGCATGCAAAAGGTAAGGAAAGAGCTAACTTCATCAATGGTGGTGGAGGTTCTTCCTTGGAAAAGGTTGTTGCTAATGATTTCTTTGATCATATGGAAAAAGATGTTGCTACATGCATGCATGAAGGAGATGAGTCTTCTACATTCTTTTGTGATGAGTCCAAGAAAGTCATTTTTGCAACAAGTGGAGTCACATGTCTTCATAAAGAGAGTAGATCAAATGGTTCTATCAAGAGACTTGGTGAGGGAGATAGTCATAAGTCAAGAAGAAGAGAAGTATGTGAAGAGTTCAAAGTAGGATGTACTTTGAATGATGTCATTGTGAATGATAGTGAGGAAGAATCATTATTATATGAGTAGAAGTTCTTGTTTGAAAAAAGAGAGTACTTCAATCATCCTTATGTTGAAGGTACTAATCATTTTTTTCATGGCTTCTAATGTTTTTGAGATTTCTACTTCTTATGATGCAATCATTAAGAGGGAGTCTTATGAAGGAAAGAGCAATGGAGATTGGTTCTTGGGAAGATCCAAGTCATGGATTGATGTTTGTACAATTACAGTGGTATCCTACTGTATTTCACACGTGTGGAACCGAAAATAGCAAAATAGGAGCATTCTACACATAGAATTGCAAGATATTATCAAGAGAGTGCACCAATGAGTAGTAGAACCCAAAGAGAACCATGTATAATGACGAAATGAGAGAGAGAAGAGAGAAGATGTGTCTCTCCACGAATGTATCCTTTTATAACAGGTCCAAACCCTATTTGGCCACTTGGCTTTCACTCCAAAATATAAACCTTACTATTTTTGGATTTAGATTCAATGTACCCAAAGTTCAAATTTGAATCTCTCTCAAACTCGACTACTAACTTTCCCACACTTTCAAAAAATATTTATTGAATGTATTATAATTTCAAGAAGTTTATCTCTAAGTCTAAATGAATTTTGGGCCTCAATTGACAATTTACCAAAATATGACTAAACTTGATGAAATTTCTCACAATCCATCTTCAACTAGTTTTGACATAGTTTTAACCATACTACTTTGATCCAACTTTAGAATGATCTCCATCCTAAGTATAGATCTCCTTTCTAAGGTTCTAAAGTAGTTTTCATAATTGATATAGAGAATAGTGTCCAAACTGGATGCTTCACTATATCTTACATCAATTTTACACATCACTAGAACATGAAGAACCAAATAGAATGTAAATGAAATGATTAATCCATGTTTAAAACTTTGAACTCTCTGAAAAAGTACAATAACCAAACAATAAATGTGAGTGATGACCATTTACTTGCTTGTCACCTCCAACTTTGTCCTTTTTTGATATGTCTCCACAATAAAACTCAACGAATGAGCCTCCATCTCCATCTTGCCACAAGATATCATCAACACTTGATGACTTGGCCATGAATGAGTGACATAATGAACCTCCAATAGCTTCATTTACATCAACAAAGCCACCCAAGAATGCTAGTACAACTCCAACAATAAGATATTGCAAGACAATGTAACTAGTTTGTCCATATCTTGACAATTTGCACACATTCACATGAAATAGCTCAAACATGAGATAGAACAAGTAAAGTAAACTTGAACAACACTTCTTTGCTGCTCCTTTGACCTTACTTGAGTTTAAAGACTCCTGCAAAAACAGATCCATAACATCTCTGCTTCATTTGATGTTCTTGACTAGTTCCAAATTGCCACCTTTTCTTTTGGGTTGGTGAAGCCCTTTAAGACCAACCTCTTGATCTTCTTCTTGACCATCAAAGTCATTAAACAAAATTTATTTTTCAGATCCATTTCTTGCTGTAAAAACATGAGAACCAATATCCACTTGCATAGCATTATCTACACAAGAAGATTCTCCAAAACATGTGAGTAAGGCAAAGTGTGTCACTTCCACTTGCTTACCTTTCTCTTGATCGTTAAAGATATTAAATGAATATCTTTAGACCTGAACCTCTAGAAATACTCCCTCTTAAACATATTATCTAGATCCAACAAGATCTCATCAATGTTTGATCTCGATTTTTCACAACGGTTAGTGAAAACAATGTCATTGGTGGTACCATCATAAATCAAAAGATAGATTCCAAACTTTCCATCCATCATGAAGTAGAGTAGGTGAAGATGAGTATCAAACATAATAAATCCAGCCAACTTGAGTCCATAAAAAATCTCAATAAGCTCACCAATGAGATATCCCTTGCCTTGAAGAAACTGCCTCTTGATTTGTTCCATGTAGTCTTCTCCAACCAACATTTTGCCATCTCGATCATGAGTGATCAATTCACAATCATATAATCCTTTGAGTTGATGAAGAGATGTGACCATATTTTATGTTTTGGTTCATGTTTGCTCATTATCTCTTAGATTTTGCATCTGATTTTGTATATAGATGCTGATTTTTCTACATTGGCAGGATTGTTGGTTTGCTCCTTATTGTAACCAAGGATCAGGGACATGGTTTAGATCTTGAATGATCTGAAATCCTTCACAATTATTACATTGCACATCTTGGAATCCGACATTGCCCATATTTCGGAATCCGACATTTCATTTCTTGTTACAACATTGCACATACAAAAACCAATAACAATATTGTGATCAACTGCAATAATATATTGATAATGTCAATCAAAATTGTTGCTTTCGCAGTCCCTCTAATTTCATATATTTACGATAGATCAACTATAGCTTAAAAATCTAATCTACTCGTCGTCATCGTCTTGACATTCGCTTTGCATAAATACAAGCAAACAAGACACATTAGTATTTGATGCCTGTCACTGACTAATAATTAAGAGTGAACACATTTTTACAATTCCATCCAAAATAGCACTCGGCCACCTATTGCACAAGAAATTGGCACACAACAAAGCTTGATCCCAAAATGGTTTGTCAAGATTAGCACTTAACCTCATAGCTTTAGTACTTTCACATAAAGTTCTATTCTTCCTTTCAGCCACTCCATTTTGTTGTGGGGTCCTTGATGTTGTATACTCCCTCTTAATCCCATGCTCATCACAAAAGGCCTTGAACTTGTTAGATATGTACTCACCACCACTGTCACCTCTCAAGCACTTGATCTTTGTGGAAAATTGGTTCTCCCTTGCATTATTGAACTTGACAAAGACATCATACACTTCATCCTTGCTCTTTAGTAGATAGATCCAACAAAATCTACTAAAATCATCAATGAATGTTACATACATCTTACCTCCACTATTGCTAATTGTAGTAAATCCATGAATATCCGAATGTACAAGTTGAAAAGGCTTTGTAGATCTAGAAATAGATCTAGTATAAGGTAGTCTACGTGACTTAGACAAAGCACAAGACTCACAAACATGCTTGTCATTACTTAAGGAACTTGGAAGACCAATTACAACCTTCTATCTTGCCATTACCTCCAATGAATTGAAGTTGAGGTGTCCCATCCTTTTGTGCCAAACTTCTTGAATAGAAATTTGCTCCCTTGCAACACATCCAACTTGGTTAGCAATAACACAAACATCAAGTTTGCACAACTTCCCTTGCCTTTTACCTTTTCCAATCAAGACATCCTTCCTTTTGATCAAACAAGCATCTCCATCAAACTCCACCTTGAGGCCCTTACTTAGCATTTGACTCACACTAAGCAAATTCTTGGTAATAGATGGAATAAACAAGACATCCTCCAAATGAACATTCCCATTTGTAGAGAGAGAAATAGGAATTGTGCCAATCCCTTTGATTGCACACTCACCATCATTGGTCGTGTAGATCACTCTCTTGTCATCTCCATATGCCAACAAAGAAGTGAAGTATTCTTTGTGAAAGGTCATGTGTGAACTTGCTCCACTATCAATCCACCAAGGATCTAGATCTCCATCATTAGCAAGCATACATGAAGACATCACAAAAGCATCATCATTTGCATCTTGCACATCCAAACCATCCTCATCAAGAGTAAGATTACCTTGCTTGTCTCCTTGATCTCTCTTCTTCTTGTAGCACTCACTTGCAAAGTGTCCTTTGATGCCACAATAGAAGCACTTGAGCTTTGATCTATCCTTCTTTTTGCCACTTGAAGAAGCATCCACTTGATCTTGCCCTTTAGACCACTTGCTTTTGGTTTTGCCCTTGAATTTGCCCTTTGTGAACATAGCATCCTCTTGAAGTGTCGATGTAGATCCACCTCTTGCTTGAAGCCTATATTCCTCATTGATCAAGATCTCTTGAAGATCCATCAAACTTGGCAAAGTCTTTTGAATAGCAATACTTTGAACAATGTTAGCATGAGCATCCAACAAGCCATTAAGAATCACTTGAATAAGCTCTCCTTCCTTAATGCTTTCATCTATGGAAGCTAACTCATCATTCAATGCTTTCATTCTCAAAACAAAAGTACTTGGACTTTCTTCATTCTTTTGCAAACAAGAAAAGATGTGCCTTCATAGAGTCAACACTCTAGAAGTAGACTTGGATTCATAAAGCTTCTTCAATGAATTCCAAGCTTCCAAAGATGATGTGCACTTACCAACTTCCTTGAGAAGTTCATTGGTAACATTCATCTTTATCATGTGTAGAGCCTTCTTGGCCCTCTTGTCATACCTCAATTAATCTTGTTGTGTTGCTGGTCTCTCCTCCAAACCTACAACAATATCCAAAACATCATTCATCTCAAGAAGTGACTCCATCCTCACTTTCTTTTTTGTATGTCTTAATCAAAATAAAGTTTTATTTAATGCAACAAAATGTTTCTTAAATATTTCGAATATTTGCAAAAAGAAACTCTAGTTAGAAAAAATTTCTATGTTTGTTATTTTTGTTTTGGTCACCATGTTTATTTCGTTGCTTAGCAACATCTATAATGCTACAAAAGTGAAGCATATGCCATTGTCCATGAAATTTTAGTAATTGAATATCGAAACTCAATGACAAATATTCAATGTCGAATGTCAATAAAATGTCGCAACTAGTAATGTTTATAACAACAACAACAAATTGCTCAATGAAGTAAACATGCATTTCGAGAGTTGTAAGCAGTGCTTGTAGTTAACATTACAACTCATGGGTTGTATGTAAAGTGGTGCTAAAGTACACCAATTTGTGATGCTTCTTCAAAATGTTAAAAAATTGTTGGTCTTTGGATTTGTTTACGTCTCTCAATTATAGCTGATTGGATAAAATAAATTTGGACTCTTAACCGCTCATATATCTATTCTCTAGATATTTTGAGGGCCCATTGTCAACATACCCTTTCCAAGTCTCACATGAGTTGAAGGCTATTATCAGTAAATACCTTTGTTGATAGATTGAATAGATCCATAACACCTTTGATTCCATTGTTGAAATTTCATCTGTCAGTACAAAGATGGTAGTCATGGAGGATTTAGAAAATTCACCATCTTACGAAATTCATTCTTACAAAATTAAAAAACAATCCGAAGCCTTCATAGAACCACATATATAATGCTTGAAATTTTAGTAGCATTCTTGAAGGAGGAAAACTTTCCTACCCTTTGAGAAAGAATGAGAAGACTTTCATCATCTCCAGATTTACCAATTTGAAGTTGTCAAGCCAACCATTTTCTTGAGGCTATATTGACTTGTGTAGTGTCTTTTCGCGGCTATATTGACTAGAACGATGACAAAGAAGAGGAGACATCACATAAACGAGTCACATAGGAGACACCTTGCTAAAAACTTCATAATTCACAATCTAATACCTATGATGTCTATGCCAATTTAACATGATCACGTACAAGCCACCACAAACATTGTCAATGTCATAAAGAGGAGTATTACATGAGTGAGTATCAAGCCAGATATTGTAGATATTATGATATAAACAACCACAATACATGTTCAAACTAGGTTATGTCAATGAAATTTAACCCCAATCATTTAGCTATAGCTACTACACAAGTGATCTACATAGCAATAGAAAATTCACCCAAAGATGTTTGTTTCCAAATTGCTCAGGCTGTTTATGGTGTCAATCAAATACCAATGACATCATAGCAACTATTAGACACAAGCACAAGAGCTTGGAGGAGGTTAAAACTCACCAACCACACAACATTATGAGTAACAACTATAATTTCAAGTGCACAATTGTTGACTTTGCGAGAGAAATATACAAAATATAAAAGATGTGTTGAAGCATAGAGGGAAGCCAAACAAAAGTCATATTGTATCCTGTTGCAAACCCAAGCTCAAGCTTAGTTGATTGTTATTTTAAAAGCCTACAGTGCATGTGTAGAAGATGGCCAACTCATTGTTGACAAAGTCCAATGGTCATGGCTACACCGCGAGAGGTGAAATAGACATTCTACAAACTTTGATGAATCCAATTATTAGAAGTGATGATGGATTACTAGAGGAATCTAGAAAAGCCATTCAAAGAGGACTTTAGCTTGTCAATAGAGGACTATTAGGCAACATCTTATTGAACATGAGCCATTAATTATGCACTCTTAGGTCAAGATCACTCGCCTGAAATACAATCTTCATTAGTTTTGCATTTCTTGATGAAGAAAACATCAAAATACTTGATCTGAACTTGAAAGGTGTATTTTAGGACCTTAATAAGCCTAAAAACGACCTAATTAAGCTCTCAAATGGCTGATCCAAACTTCCAAAGAGTGGTGGCATTCAAATCCTTATGATAATCTCTACTAGAAGACATGTACTCCAAGATTCAACTCATAAGAACTTTCTAATTTCTTTGGTTGAATGGAAATGGGTCAATCTTGGTTCCTGCAGCTATAACTCAGTAAACAAAGTTCCCTTTGACCCATTCTCACTCAAATGAAATCATACTAGTTTGGAGGCACAATCACTAGATTAGCAACTAGTAACAAGGACAAACCCAATACTACTCAAATCTAGGATCTAAGCTTGAGAAAATCAAATCTAAAGCTCACTTTTGATTAGGCTCTGATACCATGACAAAATTCTACAGAAAATTCAATTCCAATCAAGCCTAAAAGTGATGGAGAATGCACAAATCAAATATGATGTACTGTATGTACCTAGATTAACCAAGAATCTCATTATTGTAGGACAATTGTTTAATAGTGGATTGGATGTCAAGTTTCAAGTTGACAAGTGTATAATCTCAAGAGAAAATGAAGTTATTGCTAGATGATCTAGAATTGGTAGGCTGTACAAACTAGATTCTAGGGAGAGTGCTAACATTTCAGATATTGCTTATGAGACCAAGGTTCTACAGGAGGATCTGTGGCACAAGAGATTGGGTCATCCCAATTTCAAAGCCATGCAATCTATGGTCAAAGAAGAAAAAGTTGTTGGTCTACCAAAGACACTGTCAAAGGAGCTTCTACCTTGTGAAGCTTGTGTGCTGGCAAAGTCACACAGAAGGCCTTTTCCTAGATCAAGTATCAAGACAAAGCAACCATTTGAACTTGTACACTCTTATGTTCATTTCTCATCAACTAAGAGCAAAGGAGGAGCCAATTGCTTTGTCTCTTTTGTAGATGATTATACAAGATATTCTTGGATCTATATGTTGTCTTCAAAAGCCACGGTTTATGATGTTTTTCTTACTTTCAAAGCTTATGTAGAAAAGCAGTTTCATTTCAAGTTGAAAGCTTTGAGAAGTGATAGTGGAGGAGAATACACTTCCAATAAGTTTAAAGACTTTTGTGAGAGAGAAGGTATTCAAAGAGAGTTTTCTTGTTCATATACTCCTCAGCAAAATGGAGTTGCTGAGAGAAAAAAATAGAACTTTGTGTGAATGTGCAAAAGTCATTAGGCTAGAAGCTTCTCTGCCTAAAGAATTTTGGGGAGAGACAGTTGCATGTGCAAACTATCTTTGTAATAGGCTTTGAAATCTTGCAATAGGAGGAACGACACCATTTGAGATGTTGTATAAGAGAAAGCCTAAGGTAGATCATCTTAGGATTTTTGGCTGTGTATGCTTTGTCAATGTGTCTCTAAAAACTAGAAAGAAGAAAGATCCTAGTGCTGTAAGAGAAATTTTTGTAGGATATGCATCTACCAAAAAGGCATACAAAGTTTATTTATCCTCTACTGACAAGAACGTTGTTAGTAGAGATGTGATCTTCCATGAAGATCAGAAGTTTAACTTGGATGATGCACAGGTTAAGGAGTCTCATGCAAGATCAATCATCAATCTTGATGCTGTTCAAGAAGAGGTGAGGCCGAGGCTTGAGGAGGAGCAAATTCAAGTTACCACACCAAGAAGATCTACACGAGCAAGATCTGAGCAAAGTAGGCTCACATATGATGCTGAAGGAAGGCAAGTGGAAGGTGAAACTTCCTATCATGCACTTTTTATATCAGATGAAGAGCCTAAGGATGTTCAAAAAGCACTTCAATCCAAAGAGTGGGTTGAAGCAATGACCTAAGAGTTTGAAGCCTTGATGTCAAACAACACATGGGAGCTTGTGGAGCCACCAAACAACATGCATGTGATTGGATGTAAGTGGGTATTCAGAATCAAGTATAATCATGATGGATCTATCAATAAGTATAAAGCAAGACTTTGTGCCAAAGGCTACTCACAGATCAAAGGTCTTGACTATGAAGACACCTTTGCACCAGTTGCAAAGATGGTAACAATTCGAATACTCATCTCTCTTGCATGTTTTCACAAATGGAGTATGTTGCAGCTTGATGTTTCTAATGCATTTCTCAATGGTTACCTTGAGGAGGAGATCTACATAGAGCAACCTCTAGGTTTTGTGAAGGAAGGTGATGAATCAAAAGTTTGTCTTTTGTTCAAAAGTCTGTATGGACTGAAACAGGCACCAAGGTCTTGGTATACAAGGCTCAACTCCTATCTCATACCACTTGGATTTTGTCTAAGTGAATATGACCCTTTTCTATATTATAAGTTTGTAGATAACTTTGTAATTATACTTCTCATCTATGTAGATGATATCATTCTTTGTGGAAACAATGACAAGTTAGTTGAAGAAACTAAGCATGCACTTGGTACTGAGTTTAAGATGCAGGACTTAGGAGTTCTTCACTATATTCTAGGCCTTGAAATAGATTTTTGGAAAGGTCATGCATTTATAAGCCAAGGTAGATATGCACTTTCCATGCTCAGGAAATTCCATATGGAGAACAAAAAAGGCATAGATACACCTATGAAGCACACTGTAAAAGTTCCTATGAAAGATGATGAAAAATCCTTTGAGGACATCACTCTTTATAGGAGTCTTATTGGCTCACTTATTTGGTTAACTATGACTAGGCCTGATCTAAGCTTTTGTGTTTATAAGCTAAGTCAACACATGCAGGATCCAAAGTTATATCATTGGAAGTTGGCTAAAAGAGTCTTGAGGTATATATCTTCTACCTTAAATCATGGACTATTCTATGAAGGAGAAGATCTGACTTTGATTGCTTTTTCAGATTTAGATTTTGCAGGAGACAGGTTGGATAGGAAATCCACAAGTGCTTACACTATATTTTTTGGAGGGAACTTGGTTTCTTGGCTATCAAATAAGCAGACAACTATTTCCTTATCATCCTGTGAAGTTGAATACAAATATCTTACAACCACAATTAAGGAGGTTTTATGGATCAAAAGGCTACTTTTGGAGCTAAAGTGTTATGCAGATGAAGATCTTCGAATTATCAAGAATGATAACATTTCTGCTCAGGCTCTTGCAAATAATCCAGTCTTTCATGCAAGGAGCAAGCATATTGAAGTGGCTCATCATTTTGTAAGAGAAAAAGTCATTGGGAGAGAGATCTCATTGGAACATGTTTCATCTTCAGATTGTGTTGCAGATCTTCTCACCAAACCTCTACTCAAGAATGTCTTTATAAAAATGAGGTCAAACCTTGGCTAATTTCGAAATCTATGTTGATAGGAACATAAATTTTAAGGAGTTTGAAGATTATTAAATATTATCTTCCTATCTCGAGTTTAGGGCCATGTCCATGGTGATTTCCACTAAATTTCATGTTGTACATAAAATGAGTGTGAATTGAGCACATATCCTTCTAGTGTAGTTCGGATTTGAGTTAGATAGGTTCTATTTTGATGACATGCAGTAGTTTAGATAACATACAAAGTCATACTACTATATGCATGCAAGCCACATGCAATCAGTGCATGCAACATGCAAAGTAGTTTTAGTGATCTACACATGTCTAGGCAGTTTTATGAGTTGACATGCAGTACATGCAACATACATGCGTGTAGTTACACATGTGGATCTCTGGTAGGTGAATTAGTTCAGTTAAGTGGACTTTCCATGCAACTCCACTGTAGGAATTCGAGTCTCTCTCATGTAGGGAAAGCTGGGGAGATTTTGGTGTTTTGGACTCATTCTCTTTCTACCCGAGTTATTCATGCTTGATTTTCTCTCTCTACCCGAGAGCAGTCTCTTTTTCCCATATTGAACACTTAGAATTATTTCTGACATTCATTTCTCATAGTGAAGAGTTAAATTTTTTCATCAAATGTATGCCATTGTGCCCTTGTCTTATATTTTTCAAGCATACTGTTCTTTGATCAATCTTGTGCAATCACAACACCTCAGTAAAATCCTGTAAAGTGTGTGGTGAAGTTCACACGTGCTAAAAACTTCACAAAATTCCAAAAGCTTGTTCAAGTGCCTAGACATACAAAATGCAATAACTATCAAGGAACCATATTGTCGATGTAGAACACATGCTATAGAGTTGTGAGTTGAACTTGTGGATCAAAAGCATATTTCAGGTCTATTGAAGATCAGAGGTTGAGAAGAAGCTATTTTGGGTCAGATCGTAACACCTAATCATTTGTTGATTGTGAGGCTTGTGCATATTCAATACTAACAATGTTCTGTTCAATGTATTGTTGACAATTTCCACTTATGTGGATGAACACTCTCCTTTGTGGATGAACACTCTCCTTAACTGGATGAACCTTCTCCTTAAGTGGATGACAAATACTCTTTGAGTGATTTTGTATTTCTCCAAAAGGCTGAGCAAAGCTCCCACTTGGATGAAAGATCCCCTTTTGGGTGAACAGATTGTCAACAATCTTTCGCATAAATTTTGGTGTACTTTGTTGAGCATGTAAGTAACTCTCCTTATGTAATTTGATTGAAGCATTTGCTGGAAGGTTTTAACCATTATGCAAATGTATTTTCAGGTTTTGAACAGGTTGAGGAACATTCTCATGTGAAGTGATCTTAGATCTACATATTTGACAAGCTAGTCTTGTGATTCACTAAGTGTGCTCTTTCATTCACCTCTAAAGCTTGTATTTATCATTTGCTAGAGTTTATAAACTTTTAGATGTGTGGTTTACATGTGGTTTTACAGGTTGAATCAATATCTTAGTGTGTTGATCATATGTTGATCAAGTTTGTTCAATTCTAGGTATTCTTGGCAGCCTAGTCTTTTGTATTTTCTATGATTGCAAGTAACTCTTCACACCATAACTTGATTTGGTCACTTGCTGGAAAGTTTGAGAGCTTAAGCAAGAGTGTGTTCAGGTTGGTTTGAGTTTGTAATCCATTCTTAGTGTGTGCAAAGTATTGCATGTGTTTTCAATCTTCCTTTCTATGCTTGGAAACCAGCCAGGTTCAAGATAGAAGAGTTTTAGGGTCCTAGATCTTCTGAGATCTCCTTATCCATCATTTGTTGAGAGGAAAGTGAGTGCTAGGTGCAATAAAACAGAGCCTAAAAATTGAAGAATCATTATATTCATGGTTTCCAATGGTGGGATCATGTTAGAAACTAATGATAGGTTGAGTTCATCAAACTACTATACCTGAAAAGTGAGGATGGAATCCTTACTTCAGTTGAATGAACTCATGGACATAGTTGCAGGAACTGAAGAGAGACCACCCATAGTTCAAGAGCAACAAAGGTTTGATAAGAAGGCCAAAAGGGCTCTTCATATCATTAAAATGAATGATACCAATGAACTTCTCAAGGAAGTTGGTAATAGTCAAAGTGCAAGTGAGGCATGGAATGCCTTGAAGAAGCTCTTTGAATCAAATTCCACATCTAGGGTATTGACCTTAAGGAGGCAAATATTTTCTAGTAGACAAAGAGAGGGTGAAAGTGCTCATGCATTTGTCTTGAGGGTTAAGTCCTTAAGTGATGATCTAGCATGCATTGATGAAAGCATAAAAGATGGTGAAATAGTCCAGGTTATGTTGAATGGTTTGCTAGATGAACATGGTAACCTTGTGCAAAGTTTTTCCATTCAAAGAGTCTTTCTAAGCCTGGTTGACTTGCAAGAAATCTTATTGGTTGAAGAACATAGGTTGCAATCAAAGCTTGATGGTGCATCCTTGCAAGGTGGAGGTGAAGAGGCTTTCTTCACAAAAGGCAAAGTCAAAGGCAAAGGTAAAGACAAAGGGAAATGGTCCAAAGATGGTAACTTGGATCATGATGATCACTCTTCCTCCTCCTCTTCTACTTCTTTTAGAAAGAAAGACAAGTCAAAGTTCAAGTGCTTTTATTGTTGGATAAAAGGTCATTTTGCAAATGAATGTCATAAGAAGCAAAGTAATGAAGGTAGCAAGCAAAACAACCTTTGTACTTCTAATGAGGATCTAGATTCTTGTGATTCTCTCATGATGTGTTCTTCAAGTCTAATGTCAAGTGGAAGTGACAAGGATTCATGGTGGATAGATAGTGGATCTAGTTAGCACATGACTAGTCACAAGGAGTTCTTTACTTCTTTGATCTCTTATGTTGGAACCAAAAAAGTCGTTCACATGCCAAATGGTGGTGAGTGTATGATCAAAGACATTGGCTCAATTCCTATTTGCCTTTCTACTAATAGGAATGTAAGGCTTGATGGTGTTCTTTACATTCCTTCACTTTCAAAGAATTTGCTAAGTGTTGGTCAAATGTTAAAAAAAGGGTACAAGACAAAGTTTGTTGGAGATGTTTGCTTCATTACTAAGGGAGATGTCTTGATTACTAGGGGCAATAGACAATGTATACTTTACAAGCTTGATGCATCCGTTATGTCTAACAAGAGGAATGAAATGGATGCTGGTGGTTCTCTCAACTTTCAAAAGTCAATCCCTAGCATCAATAAGATTGGTAGATCTTATGCAAAGTCTAAAGAACTTCCTTATGCTAGATCTAGGTTGAGATCTAATGAGCTTCTTGGAGATAGTTATTGTTGTGCTAACTTGGCAACTTTTGGTGAATCTATGATCAATGTTTTGGATCCATTGGATCTTGAAGATGGACTAGTGCTACCTACTAGTCAAATGGAGTCATGTGGTGCTAAATTAGTATCATGTTTGAACTCTTCTACTCATAGATTTCCAAGTCTTGGTGGCTCTTCAATGGAACTACGTGGAAAGTACAAAAATGAAAAAGGTAAGAAGAGAGCTAACTTCATCAATGGAGGTGATGAAAACTCTTCTTTGGAAATGGTTGTTGCTAATGACTTATTTACTCATTTGGGAAGAGATGGTGCTTTGAGCATGATTGAAGAAAATGTTTCTTTTGTATCTTTATGTGATGAGTCCAAAAAAGTCATTTGTGAAACAAGTGGTGTCACATGTATTCATAAAGAAAGTAGATCAAAAGGTTCTATCGTGAGACTTGGTGAGGAAGATCTCAAGTCAAAAGGGAGAGATGAATGTGAAGTGTTCAAAGTAGGATGTACTTTGAATGATGCTTTTGTGAATGATAGTGAGGGTTCGTTATCATTATCTATATCATTGATTAGAAGTCCAGGTTTGACAAGAAAAAATACTTCAATTATTCTTATGTTGAAGAAACTATGTATTCTTTTCATGGCTTCTAATGTTCGAGATTCTTCCATTTCTTATGATGCAACTATCAAGAGGAGATTGCTAACTTTTGTGGTGTGATCATTAAGAGGAAGTCTTGTGAAGGAAAGGGCAAAAGAAGAGTGACTCTTGGGAAGATTCAAGGCATGGATCTTACATCTCTTCATCAACTCAAAGGTTGCTATGATTGTGGTGGAGGGTTCATGCATGATCAAGATGGCAAAAGGTTGGATGAAGAAGACTACATGGAGCAACTCAAGCGGCAATTTCTCCGAGGCAAGGAAGATCTCATTGGTGAGATCATTGAGGTTTGGTTTGAGCTCAAATGGACTGGTTTGATTAGGTTTGATACTCAACTTCATCTAATCTACTTCATGTTCGATAGAATCGTAGAAATCTATCTTTTGGTTTATGATGGTGACATTGTTTTCACTAACTATAGTGAAAGGTTGAAATCAAGCAATAATGAGATCTTGTGGGATGTTAATCATGTGTTTGAGAGAGAGTATGTTCAGAGGTTCAGATCTGAAGATGTTTATAAATGCAAAGTCCTTGATGTTTTATTGGAAGATCAAGATGTTAATCTTGAATTGCTTCATCAACACCAAGAGGCAAGTAGCAATTGGAAGCTAGTCAAAAGCATCAAAGGGGAGCCACATGGGCAAAGCATTTTGGATCTGTTTTTACAGGTTCTTGAAGTTTCAAGTAAGAATTTTGGAGCAGCAAGGAAGTGTCCTTTTACTCTACGTTATTTGTTTAATCTCATGTATGAACATTGTCATGTCAATGTGTTGGAATTGTCAAAATTCAATGAAACTAGTTCCATATTTTTGCATCCTTTGGATCTTGGAGATGGAATAGTTATCATTGCTGGTTCTTATGATCAAGTACATGCATTCATTCAAATCTTGAAAGATATTGAAGTGGTCAATATGTTTACTTTTGAGCAAAGTTCAAGATCTAGCATCCTAGTGTTGGCAAATTGGCAAATTGTTGACAATGTAGGATCAAGGGTTGTATGCAAATCTTGTGGAGATACTTCAAGTATTTCAAGTTCAGGTTCTGCTCATTCAAATGGAGCTGAGAACACATCATTTTGGCATTCATTCACTCAAGGGCTTTCATGAATTGGAGATCTACAAAGGCAAGGTGGTGATGGAGGTTCATTCATGGAGATACATGGTGCATTCACTATGGGCATAGTGGAATGTGGAAGAGGCATGCAAATACTTGTTGGTTACTTTCACTTACAACTTGTTTGCTGCTGTTTTACAGAGAATTCAAAGGTGGATACATGGAGGAATCCTTTCATTATGATTCTATGTTCTTTTACATGTATCATGTTCACCATTTTATGTAAAATTGATGTAAGAAATAGTGAAGCATCCTATATGGACACTATTATCTATATCAATTATGTTGTACTTCATATTGTACATATTAGAAAATTTGAGAAGAGATCTATTATCATGATGGAGATCATTCTTAGGTTGGAGCAAAGTAGTGTTGTAAAACTAGCAAGTTAAGTTGAAGAGGGAGTGTGAAAATTGTCAATATTTCCTAGCTAGTTTGAGGCCTAAATTGGCAATTTTTGTACATAGTTTTGGATCTAGCATTTCATACATGTGAAAGAGGTCTAGATACTTTTATTTTAGTATATATTTCATGTTGAAGAAGTCTCAAACTTCAGGACCTTCGAAATGACATCAAAATCATGCTATTTGGACATATGGGCCAAAATTGGCTATTTTAGGCTACTGGTGCCCTAAATTTGGGTCCTAAGTTTTAGAGAGAGGAGAGAGAGTCATCTCTCTCACCTATATTAGGCTGCAATTCGTGGAGAACAGGTTGGAGAAACTTATTGTATTGTTGAGAGAGATCAATAGATCATTGTCACAATTTATTCCTCCATTGAGAGCATTGCTTTGTGTATTGTCTTCCAGTTTTTGTGTATGATCTTAAGAGGTTTCCAGAAGTGGTAGGCTGTTGTTGTAGGGTTGGTATGCTATTGTTTTTTGCTGCCATCAGTACCTTTTATTAGTTTCTTTTGTCTCTTGAATGCTTTGTCAAGTTCATGTGTATCAAAGGTAGCATTAGGATGCTTTGCCATTTCTAGCTTTTGTAGCTTGTTGTGCAAAGATCTTAGCCAAGTATTTTGGGAGTTTGGATCCATTCAAGATCCACTTTTTTCACATGTATGAGTGATTGTTAATAAACTTCCGCCATGGCATGTGTTTTGTAAGCCCGTGAGTAGACGCTTAAATAATAATAAAATAGCTTAAACTTAGATTTAGAACTTAGACTTAGAAAACTTAAGATTAGAAATATTTTGTCTTAAGTTTTTCTAAGTTAAGAAACTTTGAAGTTCTAAAGCCTAAGTTAGAAGTTCTAGAAAGGCTAGAAATAGATTAGTCCCATAAGTTAGTGGATACTTATGGAAGAGCCTCCTTGCCATAAAAGGAGAGGTATTTGTCTTGCAAATAACACTTTTGAGATTATGCTAAATTGCTCTCTCTTTTGAGTAAATTTTTCTATTTCACTTGTGTTCCCATTGGAAGGTGCTCGGGCCTCCTCTTGTCCCCTTTTATTAGTTCTTTTATTGTGGCATGTTTTTAATCGATTTATGCTTACTTTAGCTGCAATCTATCTTTTTAATCCTGTTGGGTGTTAATTTAGGATTTAGCTTAATCACCTTGCTAGTTGGGTAAGCCTTAGTAAGATTTTGTTTTTTGTCCTCTTAGTTAGTTTCATTTCTATTTCAGCACTAGTTGGGTAAGCCTTAGTGCTTCCATCATTGTTTTCTATTTTCGCATTTTAGTTTGAAGCTTGCTTAGAAAGTGGACGATCCTCTCTATACTACACCACATCGTGAGTAGATCTAGCCAAATATTCACAAATCAGATCTACTTCCAACATTGGCGCCGTTGCTGCTTTTTAAGCATTTTTTACCTAGCTTCCATTTCTTTTGTTCATTCTTCCAACCACAGCACGAGCCTTCTCTCCAGGTCCTACACGAGCTGCGGAGCATACTATCAAGCCGGGGGAAGCAACAAAAGTGTCAACTTGGGCATTTTCTTTGAAAAGAAATGACCCAAGTGACACTTTTTCCAACCAAACAAGTATATCAGAATTCGTTGGTCTTTCTGCAGCCATCACAGTCCCTGATCTTTCATTTTATCACTTCTACAAATTTTGATCAAGTTCAGATTATGAGAAAACAACCTGATATACTGTTAAAATCCCTTATTCCTCACCCAAATCTTTGCCTTAAAATTCGTCGGCTTCCCTGAGGCTAGATCTCATTAAGATCAGTCCTCCAGCAGCCCTACAAATTCTATTTCCAAGATTTTGCCATTTTTTCTGTCCGAAAGTCATATTTTTCTCATATTCCCTATCTGTCAGTAAAACCTCTATATCAGAAATCGCCATCCAATCTATGAAATCTTCCTTAGTGAGCATGAATTCCTTGTCCCACTTGCGAATTCTACCAGTACGAAAATTTTAAAAAAATTTACAAAAATTAATACTCTGACATACAGCACTCCTTGTCAGAATTCGCGAGTCATCCAGTTAGATTTATCTGCCTCTCCACAATTTCTCAGCTTGTCCGCAAATTCTATTATAGCCAGAAAGACTAATTTTTTGCCCACCACTCTCCATTCTACAACCAAACTGTCTTTTTGTCTTTTCTTGCCAAGTACAGTACTGACCTGATCATCTGTACTGTTACTATCATCCACACTATACATCATGTCTCATGATTGTGTTGAAGCTTCCAACCCCGCGACTCCACGACTAGAGTGCAGAATCCCACGAATCGATGCACCAAAGTACGATGGAGAATCTGACCTAGTCCAATTCTTCCAAGACTTTGATAATGCATGTCGTTTTTATGGAGATACCTCAGAGACCGAAAAGCTTCGCCTATTCCCCATGGTACTCTATGGAACAGCCAAAGAGTGGTACCTAAATCTCGAAACTCCTGATCTAGCTTCTTGGACCACTCTCAAAGATGCCCTCATTAAGCGTTTTAGACCATCTAAACTAACTCAGAGTCCATTTATCCAAATCACTCATATCAAGATGCAATGCGATGAGTCTGTTTGAAGCTACATTGAGCATTTTAAACATCTCAAAGTAGAATGTGTTGACGAAAACATCACCGAACGTATGGCCATAAAACTGTTCTTGGTTGGATTGCCTAAAAACATCTATCGTGAACTCAAACAGGTTGACCTTTATGATCAACTTAAAGATGTGATGACTGATGCTATCCATGAAGAAGATGAAGGTTCCGACAATGACTTTGACCATCGTGAAAAGAAATCTAATAATCTCGACCGTCCTAATCACCCGAAGTCTGACAATGTTGCCCAATCTTCTGAACTTATACATCAAATGGAAACCTGGCAAAAAGCTCAACAATCTCATGTGGATAAACTCACTGCCAATTTCCAAACCACCATGAAACAGATTGCTGAGAAATCTTTTCCAGCAAGAGAAAATGTCTGGTGCCCAATCTACTCATAGCATCATACTACTAATGAATGCCCTCAACTACGAAATCATTTTCCAGTAGCATGGGTATATCAACCACGACCAACTGCACCAAATCAATACCAGCCCCCTCGTCAATAGTTTGTCATCAACCAACCTGCTCCACAACAAGCTGTCCATTACCTTGATCCAAATACCATCGATCCACGAACCTATTATGTGGAAGACCAGACTCACCCACAGTACCCCACTAAGACCGTGGTTTATTACATATATGATTCAAATGCCCAACCCATGGACCGCAATGCTCAATTGTACGACCCAAACCAAGCTGCATTTGCCACACATCCACTCCCAGTAATACGAGGATGCTTTATCTACCTAGTATTCGCTACCCAGATAAAGTCCGCTTTCCTCTAGCTTGTGAAAACTATGGTATTGAACATCACGTGAAGGACTGCCCATCCCGATCCAAACCTGCTGCTCCTGTCTGTTCGGTACAAGTTGAGACCTTGCCAATTGAAACTCATCCCGCATGGGTCTTAACTAGGACACAAACCCAACGCCAAGCCACTCAATCCGCACCCAGCGCCTGCATCATCAGTATTGCCAACAAATCCGCAATGATGACCAACAATCTTCCATCTCTCAAAAAGTACCTCACAAGCTTTTGATAGCAAAACCCTTGAAGGTACTGAAGTTTGGGACGATTTATTGCAAGCCAACGTCACTCTACTGTTCCATGTCCTATGGAAGCGTGCTGGCAAATGAAAACATCAGATCCAATCCAATGACACCCCCACCCCTGATGAGTTGTCTAAAATGTCTTTACATCTCACCAATCCACTCAACGAATGAGGCAACATCAAAATCCCAGCTACCCATCACCAATCGCGTGAAGTTTTAGATGTTCTCGATGGTGGCTCCGGTGTCAATAAAATTTCTACATCTTTCATGCTAGAATGGAATCTGAGAGACAAGCTTACCAAACTCACTTGTCAGTTTTGAATGGCTGATTGAAGTGTGGTTTGACCTACTGGCTTCCTTCCACAAGTATTAATCAAACTAGGAGGCCTAAATTTTTTTGTCGATATTGTAGTCCTTGATATTCCTAGTAATGCCTATTCCTATGAATTACTACTTGGCCACCCGTGGCTCACCAATGCAAGAGTCATTCATGACTGGAGCAAACCAAGACGAGTCACTTTTGAAAATTGTGATAGAGTCTGTCACCATTGATTCAGCTGACAAACTCAAACACGCACGCATTCATGACGAAGGGTCCTCAACCACCAATTTAGTGTTTGAGCCATACCATATTCATTTTGAAAATTAGTGATTTTGTGTTTTAAGCTAATATTGTTTTGTTATTATAGGCCTAAGTTCTAAATATACTTCATCAAGTAGAATTGTTCAATTCTCTTAACATAGTCCATGATTTTGTGTTTCAAACATGTTTCAAAAGAAGATGATGGCATTCTATTTTGGATTTTTATTAAAACAGATTATCCAGAGATAATTAAGAATCATATGAGCGACACACAACTCAATGTTCCTGGAATAGGTGATTTTAAGGTGGAATGGCATTTGGCTGGAGACCTAAAGTCATTGAAGTGCATGTTCAACATCTCACATGGAGCAAATTCAAAAAATCCATGCCTCTATTGCATGAAAACTACACAAGACATGTCGAACTTGGAAACCAATACTACCGATTCTGCTTAAAATGTCCACATTTGTACACTACATGGAGAGGTTAGAATTACCAAAAAATTGATATACCTTCATATTTGGTTTGCCTAGAATACTAAGCCAGAGTCGTTACCCAAAAAAGCAATAGCTCAATTGGAAGATGTTCTATCAAAACTGGGTCTTCATAAAGGACACATTAAAATACAAAAGGACGAGAAGCTTTCGGAAAAAACGAGAAACATCCCATGAAAACCAAGCATAGGAGAATCCAAAGCTCGTCGTTTCTTATCAAATCATTTTGGAAAACCAACTAAAATCCAGCACACAATTTGGATAGATGTATTCAATGCCACAAAGGATTTTGAGAAAAAAGAACAACAAGGATTAACAAAGTTGAAGTATGGACAAAGCTTGACAACATGGTCATATTGCTCAGAAAAGATAAACTGTCTGATATTGATATCCTATTAATTGAGAAATTAACAATTGAGTTTGTGGTTGCAGTTAAAGACACCTAGGGTGAAGATCATATTACACATTATACGGTAAATCTCTTTTCAATGTAGCTAACTCTTAGAATTATAATTTCATTGCACATATACTAAATTTAAATTGATTCATATGACAATGTTTATATCTCAGATATTGTAGCACATTTTACAACATCATGCATTATTTTTGCAAAAGCTTACGACAGTCTAAGTATTTGATCATCACAAGGAATGGAGAAATCACATTGGCAAGCCAGAGCAACACTTCGTCAAAATACAAAACATGGTGGAACATGTCAAAAAAATAGTTACATCATCCAGCTATTTCAATGGTTCTACAAACCTGTTCAAATTTGATACAAAACTAGATCAACAAATTATCAAAAATTCAAAAAGGCATGCAAATTAAAAATAATATTGATGCAAGACTCAACTCATAGTAATTTTCATGATATCACACAAAAAGAGTATATGTATTATATGACATCATTTCACATACAATGCATGACAAAATCATTGTCTCTCTTTATCTTTAATGATCAGCTTTGTTGTGTGGTCATGAAGAAATTTTTTTCTATCATATGGATCTAGAAAATCAATAGATCTTCTTTTGCTCAAGTAGCTAAGAAGGATGACCTTTTAGGAACTTCCTTAGCTACATAGCCAAATACTTTTATGACAATGTCTCTCTTTGCGAAAATAATTTTATATGTATTCTGAGGGTATTTATGCTCGTTCGAGAAATATGATAATGCTTTAATTGCCATTATTATTGTCGTAGCATTTGAAGAAAATTTGCCTATGATGAATGCAAATCTCTTTATTCACAAAGCTCTTCAAATAATGGGGGAGGGATGAATCCCTTTGTCGTGATTCATGGCTTTCTCTCACATATGTCTGCCTTGTTGCAAAGGCATCTACCTCCACAGTAGCCTGTAAAATATGAGCAAATGTCACATATCTTGAAAACAAAATAACTATATTTGAATAGAAATCTCTTTCAAATAAGACCAAATTTACTTACCAGATCATGCTCATCAGCTTGAATAATTGCAGCAGTAGGTAGATCATGGCTAGCAACTATGGTCGTCGAAGCAGTGGATGGATTAGTTTCTGAGGATTGTGAAACATATTTGCTCTAGATTCTCAGAAATTCCTCCGCATTGGGCAAATTTGCCTAGTATTCCTTGCTTTCAGACATGATTGACTACAAGGCTTCATTCCCGTCGAGATACTCATCTCCGTCTTTGTAATCAATAGAAGCACATAGATCATCACCCTCGAGATCTATGAAGTCCGAGAATTCTTTGATGAAATTAGATAGAATTGATAATATTTCATCCTCCCTCAGATAAAAAAACATCTCCAACATCATTCAAAGAGATGTATGCGACACTATTCATGTGATACACGATCATTTGGAATCACGTCAGATAAGGATGAAATGGACAATGTACGAGACTGGGCTGGGTCGTACATTGCTGCCAATCTTGCCTCCTTGTCAGCACCCAATACTTCATCAATCATAGCTGATTCTGATATCACAGAATCAGCGGATGACGAGGCACCCTCAATGCTTAACCTCAAAGTTCCTGCCTCTTCAGGAACAAGAGCAAAAAGATAAAACACAAAACTCATGCCCTCCTACACAAAGCGACATGATCGATTGTGCTGGTCACAATGGACCACACATTTAAAATCACTCACTATTTTCATGAATCGTCGACTGTGAGCTTGCTTTAAAAGTGGTTGGGCAAGTACCAGGTCACGGAAATGAATGAATCATAGATTATCCATTATCAACATATATTAGACTATCATAATATTGTTTATACAAGGTTGGAAAATATGATCTATGTTTAGATCTAAACCTCTCGATATCAAAAGACATATTGAAATATGTCTTGTAGTGACCTATGTAATTACCAAACTCAGATTCAACGAGGAAGGCATGCAAGGCAGAATCAAAACTATCAGAAGATGAGGCAGCCATGTCTTCTAAACAGTTGCCTTGAGTATCGCCATGTTGTGAGATGGATGGAAGTTACAATAAAAATCAAGTTGTCCTCGCGTGATGGCGATATTGGTGACTGACAAGATATCGTAGCAACACGAGGGATACAAGCTCATACAGACTGTGACCTAGATTCTCATGTGGTAGCGATACTACCCAAAACATGAAGTGTGGACACAAACAAGAGCTACGAGGAGTGAAAATCAAAAACTTAGCGAAAGTTGTAAACTGATCGAATCACATTTATATAGTTAAAACTAATACAATTCAAGTCGTACACGTGTCGATCCAACAACAGATCAGATCTCATATGCGTAATGTAGTCGTCTACATGTGCGAGCCCACACGTGCAAATTTGCCATTCGGCCACGTGCCCACACGTGCAAGAATGCACGTCAATTTACCATTCGACCATGTGTCCACACGTGTGATCCCACATGTGCGGGTCCAGACGTGTAGTTTCACACGTGCAAGTCCACACATCAATTTTTTATTCAGCCATGTTTGCAAATGCACACATGTGTGACCTTTTTTCGGCTATATAAGTGCATTTTAGATTTTCGTTTGATTTTGGTTTCTTCCTATAATGCTACCAAAGTACTTGCAGACCCGATATCGCCATCACGCAAGGACCTCCCCCCCCCCTCCTCTGACTCTGTTCCTTTCTCGTGTCGTAGCGATATCAGTCTCACTGTTTCCAGTATCAGCATCATGCAAAAGAACCCGTCTTTCTTTGCTACTGTACTGCTATCCTCGTGTCGTAGATATATCCATCTGTACCTCCCAGTATCGCCATCACGCGAACGTGTTTGTCATTCATCGCCATAGTAACACTCTCTCGCATGGTAGAGATATCCGGTCTCAATGGCTCGGATGAAGCAAACCACTATGCTGACTAGCTTTGTTGAACCAGCCTATCTACATACTGAACCCGTACATCCGCAAAGACGCAGAAGACCTCACCATCCATGGTTGAGGGACATTAGGGCATTACAAAGGATCAACAAGCTTCTAATCCTGAAAGCAGTCTTCTAATAGGCTGTGAGGGAGGTCACGCAGGATATGTCTACTCATCTGCCCTATGTAGTGAGGTGGAATATCACTGCTTTGGAGGCACTCCATATTGCATACAAGAACTTCTAAACTAAAATGTTTGAGAATTCGATCTTGTGCTCGATACATGCCAAGAGGGTGATTTTTGTTGTATCTCCATTTTTTGGGCATCTGTTGCATAAAGAGAGGAAAGCCAGAAGGCTCTTCAAGCACACAAGAAAGGAGGCATCAATATTCATCATTCCATATTGTGAAAAGTAAGATAATTTTTTTTTGTAAGATTTATTTTTTGAAAAGTCTTATAGATTCTAGTCATTCATTGCTTTTGTCATTTGCTGGCAGCAAACATTGGAGCGTGCACGTAATATCTTTGAAAGTAGATTCTACTGGAAGCTGCACACCTGTGTGCATGAAAATGATTTCTTGAATGTCACCCATTCCATTGTAACTCCATGCACAAGAGGATGGTGGAGCTATTGCCCAGGCCAGATGGGCTGATTGTAAATACCAACATGGAGATTGTTGATGCAAAGGTAAAAGGATCTTTTCACTTTTTTTATTTACATGATGACATGGAGTTTCAAATTATACTGAATTATAATTTAACAATTTTTCGATGTAATCTCTCAGTCTTCGCAACAAGACGATGCTTTCAGTTGCGGATGGTTTTCCATTTGGAATGTTAAATCATTTTTGAATTAGTATATGATGCAAAGTCCAAATGCTAATATACGTGAGGTAAATTTCTCAACTTTTAGTATCTTGATGATATTATGTTAACTTTGCGTAATCACATTTTTTTAGACATTGGCTAATACATACATACACTCGATGTTTTAAATTGCAGTTCCGATGTCTTGAAGTATCAACAAATGCTATTCATCAGTACCGACACAATGTTGCAAATCCTACTATCGTCTGCAAGGCCCTACAAGCATGAAGGTGTCTCAAATGAAGCTGTCGGGGGTTATGTGGATAGTGAAGTTGCGGTGCTTGAGGATCTGCCTCAGGCACTTATGATTGGAATGTAAATATCGAAATATTAGTTCCGACAAATACATAGTAATATATCATCACGTCATGATGCATAGAACAGATAGGCAAACAGAAAGTGAGCTATTATTGAAAGCCAGGAATATTTTATTTCGATTTTAAGAACAATGTACCATTTTCAAAATATTGAATACTATTTGTTCGATGAAATCTTGAAGTCATTTGAGAAAGCTTTGTATTGTTTTTTTTGAAAGGTACATTGTTGTTGCACATCTACCATCCCAATGTTTATGTGGTTTCGACAATTTCTACACTTCTATTTAAATCCTTGTATTGTATGCGATTTTCTTGTCTTGGTCTTACTTGTACATCAAAGAAACTTGCTAAACAATATCAACATTGAGATTATTTAAATGCAATTGCAAAATACCAAAAACATTGAAATAAGTTTAAATAAGTTCAGTGAAAGTGTTTAACAACATCCTGTTTATATTGAGGACGACCAACCTATCGGCCCTAGCTAGAATGTCATCAGCATCGGAATCCCTGGTCGTCGTTGGATTCTTGTCTTTTATCCACCAAGGGGTGGGTGTTACAAACACATAAGAACAAGAAAATGACATCACCATAATGACATTCACATTGTGCAACAGAAGAAAGAAATGTCTTGTTTTCCTTTTAATAATAACAATTGTCTTCTTAACATATCAGATATCAGTGACATTGGTCACTCGGTGAATTTGGTCACCCTTCATAACACGATAGGTATCATTATTCTACTTTTAGTGCAATAGAGTGTGCACATGTTACATCTTGCTTGCACGAGTTTTAATGTTATATGGTCTGGAGCGCTTTATCTTTTTAGGGGGATATAACTATGATAACAGAGTATTGTCGCACAGATCTTCACCTGTCTCAGATTCAAAAGTGTGCGGAGTTTCACCCTTCTCTGCCCTGGCCTCTTCTGCTTTTGTTTCCTCTTTTTGGGGCCCTTCAGTTTCATCACCTGTCCCTTCATTTTCCACATCCACATACACATTCTCCTGTTCTTCCTTCTCTTGTTGGTCCTGCATTGTCTGGTGATCATGTTGTGTCTGGCCTTTTTGCTCTTGGTCTTGCTGCTGCTCTTGTTGGTCTTGTTGTGTCTGGTCTTGCTGGTCTTATTGTGCATTGTCTTGATGTTGGTCCTGCTCTTGATGCTCCTGCTAGTCCCACTCTTCTTCCATATCTTCATTCAGCTTGTCTATGTCAATAGTGATTTTTGCCTTGCTTGTTTTGCCCTCTTATGTCTGATGGTGGGGCTGCTCTACTGCGGAGTAGTCTATATCATCTTTGAGCTTTGAAAGTTCTTCTAGTACTTTATTTATCGTTGAATCCACGTATGGGTCCTTGTTCAATTGATGGTCTTCATGCAAAAAACTGCCCACAAGGGGCTCTTAGTCAGCATAGGGCTATCTATACTTGATTATGCGAGGTCAGAGAAGGAAAATGATAGATTTCAGATTGCGGCTCAATAGTGTTAGATTTCATATTTCAGCTCAATTTTGGTAAGTCTTCTTTATTGACATTTACACTAAGACAACAACCAATAGTACCAATTTCGGTACTTCAGTAGAACAAATAAGTACCTCGAACACAAAAAAATCTAGAACCAAGAACAAAAAAACCTGGAGTACCATGAACAAAAAAGTACCAACAACCCACAAAACTTTGGTACTCCAAGAGAACCAAAAGTACCAAGAACCCACCAAGAATGAAAGAGATAGAAAGAAAGCATAAAAAGTGTTAGTCAAAATTCCCGAACATATGGTTGTATCCTATTCCAGAATGTCACCACAATGCTCTCTCCCATCAGCATGGCCTTCCTTGTGGATGTTTCAAGTCCAACAGAGAACCATTTATGATACCATGCCTTCAACAGGAACAAAACAAGGGCTTCTACTGATTGGTTAAGACTTCTAAAACCAATTATTGCTTAAGTGGGGCCAATCAGTTTAAAACTAAATATTGTCTATCATACCAAAATTGAAGAATAGAGAATCAAAGTTGGTACTCTGAAACATGAAAAGACTCAAAAACGTGTTATAAGTATAAATCTAGGGTTCTCCAGAGTAACAAATACCGTTGTTGGGATACTCCAAGAGTACCAAAGCAATCAGCACCAAAAGAAACTTACTCTTTCCAAGCCCCTTGGCTTGGCCTCCTCGGGGATCTTCTGCACCCTTGTTTGCACCCTAGTTTCACACAAAAGTCTTTAGTGCTTATGGTCATAGCAAAACATAACGAATGGTAAGAATGTCTGTAGGCAAACATGAATAATCCGAGAAGAAAGGTAGATTCCAAAGACTCACTGCATGCAACGCAAAACCCAAGGGCATGGATATAGTCTGCCCCACCCACCATGTGGGGTCTTGGGAACAAAGTGAATCTGTGCCCCCGGCTAATCCTCTCTTGCATGAGGTTCACAAAATCAGTGTGCCCTTGAGCATCCTTCCAATCTGACTCTAGCTATTTGTATTTCCTCTGCAATGAAAATCTGAATCATTACAAAATAGCACCAAACAATAAACAACAGTACCAAACAATAGCCAACATGAATCGCGTCCTTGATTACTTGGACGACTGTGTTTTCACCCTGTCTGACCAGCAGTATTTTTTGAATCTTCTTCTGAATGTTGTCCTTCAATTCTGACAACCTTGCAAGCATCCACCTTGATCTTTCTATGACTCTCTGATTCATCGCCTCCATATTAGGCATATATCCTAGAGGGGATAGAGCAGCGTGGGACACACTGTCCTCACCTCCAAACTTGTTGGAGTGCTCTCTCTTGCCTCCACTCTTGGCTACCCACTCTGAGGGGGCTCGTTATCCTTGCTCCAATTTTTCAGCTTTTTTTTGTAGGCCATCCTTCTTGCTGCTGCACATTGCAATCACATTCTCGTCAAATCTTGCCCATGCTATCTTGTGATAGGCAGGGTCCAATTTGGCGGCCTTGCAGCGCTCAAAGGCATAGCATTTGGTGAATCTGGTTGTGATTTCGCCGCGAGAGGGAGGTGTCTGGTACACCTTGTGGAATAGCAGATGGCAGTCATCCACAAATTGTGGATGTAGTTGGTTAAGATATATCTTAACATTTTGTTTGTATCCTAGCCTGAAGACCGTTAGCCATTGACTGGCAGATCAAAGTCTAGCAGGTCTTTTGCTAGTTTGCCCTCTAGGCTCAAGCCATACTCTTCATGAAGATCCTCGGCTGAGTAGCAGAACTTTTGCAGGATCGGGTACTCATCCATTTTGTTTTTTCTTGCAAAATAGATAGTGTTAAATTTAACACAAATTGTTCACTGTAAATCCTCACATAGAAAGTACCAAATAACCAAATAAAGTACCAAAAGAAGTTATACTTCCAAATTTAGTACCATAAGCAGATTTTTAAAATTCCAAGTTATGTACAAAAACCTACTAAAGTACTAAATTAAGTACCAAAAGCAACTAAAGTACCAAAAGTACTAAATTAAGAACCAAAAGTAGCTGATTACTACCATAATATCAAAAGTACCAAACGTACCAATAGCACAAAAAGCACAAAAAATAGCCAAAGTACCAAAAGTATTAAATTAAGTACTAAACACAGCTAATCACTATCATAATACCAAAACTACTAAAAGTACCAAAATTAGGAAAAGTACCAAGTTAAGTACCAAAATTACTAAAGTTCCAAAAGTAGCTAATTACTACCACAATACTAGAAGTACCAAACTAAGTACCAAAAGCAGCAAAGTAGTACTAAAGTACCAAAAGCAGCTAAAGTATCAAATTAAGTACCAAAAGCAAATAAAGTACCAAGTTAAGTAAGTACCAAAATCTAATAAAATTACCAAATTAAACGACAAATATAGCCAAAGTACAAAATTAAGTACCAAAAATAGCTAATTACTACCAGAACTACCAAAAGTAACTAAAGTACTACTTAAGTATCAAATTCAGCTAAACTACCAAATTAAGTACCTAAAGTAGCAAAGTACCAAAATCAACTAAACTACCAAATAAAGAACCAAAAGCAGCTAATTTCTACCACAATATCTGAAGTATCAAACTACGTACCAAAGGCAACTAAAGTACCAAGTTAAGTATCAACAACAGTTAGAGTACGAAATTAAGTACCAAAAGCAGCTAAAGTAGCCGATTAAGATCTAAAACCAGCTATAGTTGCAAATTAACAACCAAAAGCAGCTAATTACTACCATGATACTAAAAGTGCTAAAAATATTGAAATTCATTACAAATAGAATCCTACGATATAATTTACCTTTTTTCTTGTGGCTTGAATGATCGTCGGCCGCAGCAGCCATCCTCTCAAATGATTTGTCAAGCTGTGAACGTGTGGTCTTGGATTGATCAACGACACGCCCTAGCTGGTGATCCATTGTGGTAGCTGGTCCGTGGATGTTTGTGTATGTTGGGAGGGGGGGCTCGATGGCTTTGGATTTTCAGCAGTGGCCTTAGAGGCGGCTTTGCACTTCCTTGCAGGTGTCCTCATCTTTTACAATAGATGATCGAGAAAGCAACGACAGCAGAAAGCAACGATAGAAATGTTGTGAGAGCAGAAAGGAACGATAGCAATGAACCGAAAGAAAAGCAAGAAAGCAAGAAAGCAAATTGGAGTGAACTGATAGCGAAAAGCAATCATGGCAGAAAGTAAGATATTAGAAAGCAAAATAGCAAATGACTGATAGCAGAAAGCAAGATAGCAACATGAACTGATCATAGCAGAAAGCAACAATATGTTCACTGATAGCAGAAAGCGAGGATAGCAGTGAAATGATCATTTGGAGGGCAAAGTATCTATTATCCAAATTCAAATTAGATAAAGTAGGCCCATGATGCCCATGTGATTAGCATGCCAATGATTGTCAAGGATGCCTTCATTGCATTAACTCATGGGACCTATCACTTGCTCCAAAAAGTGAGAAATGTACTACCATAAGTATTGTATTATAAATATATATTATGAGTAATAAAATCCACACAGATTGACATATACTACCAAAAGGTACTATGGAAAATGGGTTGTTTTTTTGTGCCACCAAAACATGCATTTAGCCCAATATCTGAATGAATAACGTCCATGATGTCGACAATGGATTGTATAGGTTGCCATTCGATTATGCTTGATGGATACAAATCTGCACAAGCCCATAAAACTATATATCATTTAAATACTCAGATACACGTCTAGATGATTGATGGATAGATCAAAGCAAAAAATTCTCCATAACGTACAATTGCATTTGAGTCTACCATTTGAACTTACGCCTTTCACTCCAATTTCCTCATGCATGTAGACAGGTTGAACCAAGATCTCTGAAATGGATCGACCACTAGGTGAAATTTTGAAGTCTAATATTATACCTTTCCAAAAGCTCCTATAATCCATATTTGATTTTCTCTTTTTACCAAAAACCCTCTTGATGAGGGATGCATGAGAACCCACTGAAATTTTCTATAGATACGTGGTATCCAAGAGCCATCAGAGTCTTTTCATTACAAACAAAAACTGAGACAATATTGCTTCGTGGTCTACGGCTTCCGAAAGCCATTGCAAAGCTAAAAGAAGATGAACAATAGAGTTTGAAACTAAAAGTAGATGAATCAGTATGAAAATAAAAAACCAAATTTTTAATAAATGTTGGCGGTCTTTTGTAAATCATATATGTTACTCTAACTACGGTTAGATTAAAACAGACTTACTTTAACCACGAGTGTTAGGTCTCGAGCACTCAGAAAAGTCACGGACAACAATTATGGTCCAATCACAAGTCAAGACCCTACCCGGCAGGAGTTTTGAATTGTATAAAAATATGACCAGAAAGTTCCAAAAAAAATTCGACCGACAAACAACGTTATGGTCTTTCACAAGTGTAAATATATAACTGGGCCAAGTGTACGTCGAATAGTTGAAAAGTCAAAAACAACATCTTGACAAAAGGCCATTTTGGTGCTCGAAACTCTTCTAATGCATGTGAAGAAATATGAATCACTAAGATCTAATTAGGTCTTCTTAAGCTTTGGTTATGAATAACAACACAACTAGCACCATTGACAATGTAGAAATCTAGCATCAGCTACACAAAAGTGATCTTGATCAACATCAAATATATGATAAAATGAAGTTGCTATCCATACAAAAATAATAAGGTACTGTATTTCACATGTGTGGATCCAACAATAACCATACAATTGCATTCTACACATAGGATTGCAAGATATTAACACTATAGTGCAAAAATGGATATATGAACCCAAAGCAGATTCATGACCTCTTTTGAGTTTGTTTCCCTCCATAGAAACTTCTAGATCAAGAACCCTACTAAAAATATGGACTAGATTCAATCAACCAAACATTCAAATTTGAATCTTCCAAACTCGACCTTATAACTTTCTCACACTTTCCAAAAGTGGTAAATCAAATGAACTTAACCTAAAATAACTTTCATGGAGTTAATCTCTAGGTCTAAAATGCGTATTGGCCTGATATTGGCAATTAACCAAAATATGACTAAACTAGTTGAAATTTCTCACATGAACCAACCATGTAAAGTTTATTTTCTAATTTGGTCCCATTTAGGCCCAAATTGCCAAACTAACTATAAAAGTAAAAGAGTAGTTGACAATTTTCACAAGTATCCTCCGAATAGTCAAATAATCAAAATAGTTGAATAATCGAACATTTGAATCTTTGTCACCCATTGGCTCCCACTATTCGAATCGACAAATCATCGAATTTGATTGATGATGTGGTACCACTCAAAATGAAGCTAGTCAACTATACTAGCCACTCTCACGACTATGCATCTGCGTTGCAAGGACTGCAACTATGTCACCATTTGTCCAAATAATGACAGCCATGCTTGTCACCTACTAGGATAGTGACATCCACGCCTGTTAACTACCTAGATAGTGACATCCACTACTTTGGCCAAGATTTTCATCGGACAACTCTACCTCTCTATGCCATTATGTATGTATATCTGCACATATGTACATTAGATGATGATGATGATGATGATAATAGAGATCAATTATTCTAATTCATGGATCAGATAACCAAGCCATCAAACATTGTAAATTGACCATCAAACACAATAGATGGTTTATCATCGATTAGATTAAGCCTAAGTCAGAATAAGCTATCAACGACCTTTGAATCATCATAGCCATTATAGAACTTAGAGTTAGCTTTAGAGAACACATTTACTACCATTATTGTCTTATGCCCTCCACATCACCCGACTTGTAAGTCTTTACTTTATGAATCAATTGATTATCTTATTGCATTCAAAATGATGTTAGTGTGCATGCTATGCTTTCTCTATCAATTTTTCTGACTGCTTTTAATAGATTTGTCTAAACTGTCTATCTCACATTTTCACAACCAAACAATCATTCGACTACGTAATTACCTCTATCAATTCTGATGACTTTGAAGTCAGAACTAAGTCAAATCAGCCAAGTCTTATGTAGTGGGTTTCTTTCCTTGCCTAACTTCAACCCAAGATCTAATCAATCTAGCATCAAAGAGATGAAATTAGTTGTCACACATAGATTCGTTTCCATGAGAGCGATAGTATAGTTCAGATTTCAGCATGAATGGAAGATTCACATCTAACTCTAACACTACATCCACTAACACTAGATCCACAACAAGATAGCTTACCCTTTTTCTCTCTCCCTTTCTCCCTCACAAAAAGTATAATAACATGCAAATCCAATAACAATCAAATCCAACATTTAGCAAAACACAAATAAAACATGATAGATGGAGGAAAATTGATAGAGAGCAAATACATTCATAAATCCATTTCACAAGAGAACCAATTTGCTTTATTGAAATGAAGAAATAAAACATGTGTAGGAATTCGAGTTGGTCTCTTTTAATAGTAGAGAGGAGGACCCTGGCTTTTGAATCCTATTGGTCCATTTCTACCTCCCTAATTATTCAAATTAAAAAAAGAGTGGGAACCATCCAAATTGGAGGGAAATCCAACTTTATTCACTAACTTGATATTTAGGCCCTATGACATTAAAAGTCCCGCAAAAAGGCCTAAAATTCTTTTATTACTTTCTAATTAATCAAATAACGCAGGGTGCCAAATCTCTCTCACTAATTAACTAGGGTTAGGGTTGCCTTGGGATTCGCAAACCCTCCAACAGTATCCCCCACCAAAACTGGTGGTGGTCCCACGACACCTGCGAGATGCAGTTACTGTGGGCTTTTATTTACTTCGCGATGAATCTTTATTAAATGATACTACACCTTCTCCATAAAATTGAGTCGGGCAGTGTTAAAATCCAAATTATGTGGCAAAAAACAACGATGGGCTCCGACAATCCAGGTTGAAGTTATCCAGGACGTGAAGCGAGATTCCCAGGAGCCTCCCATCATTGTGGCACGGAAATACAGTCGAGCCACCAGCAGCTAATCCTTGATATTCTCTGAGGCCATTGGCTTATTTGGATCGAATTCCAAAGGAGGAAGAGAATCATCCCATCTCATTGCCATGGATGCCAACAGAGTCAAGTCTTTCGTAAAAAGCGTTGATTGTGTCACTGTCAGATCTAGAGAGTGTATATACTCCCGCTGGTATGCTTGTAGTGCCCGGTGGAAAACCACTGATATTTTCCAACTATAAGATTGATGGATGATTGGCCAATTTAGCGTATGGATCATAATTTTGTCCGTGGCCAATCCCAAATCCTTCCACCTATTCTTGCGTGGCATCGATACATAATATGGATCTACGCGCAATTGGCGAGGACTGGCCACATAACTCCTAATAGATTTTGAAGTTTTCTCAAAAATTGTGACTCTCCAAGCTGGCTGCTCTCCCAATGTGGATATTTTATCCAATTCCTTGCCGACCTCTATTTCAGAGGTCTTAAACTCAAGGACCCAACCACCACGCGAGGACTCATGAGGATGTCGTGCTAAAAAACTCTGGATCTGGTCCTCGACGCCGATTGGCCTTCTGAATAATGGTGTGGTCCTTGATGAAGATGGACCCGGTTGCACTGCTTTTAGAACTGGCTGTTGTTTTTCAACTTCAGGGGCTCCACCCTTGGTCTATGCCCGAATCAAACCCCATTGGTGCAGCAGCTTGGTGCGGAGGGAAGAATTGCGGCATGACCAGAACTGGGATTTGAGGTCCAGCTTCCAACACTTTTGGATTTAGGGAAATTTGATATTTGCGACATCTTTCAAATACTTTCTCCAATTGATCCAGGTGGTCTGTATCTGTACTATGGACTCCCAGGTTATCCAAGTAAATTTCAAGGAATTTCTATAGATAATCTTTAAAAGCAAATGACATTACTCTTTGGAACGAACTTGGTGCATTACAGAGTCCAAATGATGTTACTTTGTAAGCATAGGTGTCCCATTCTATTGCAAAAGCGGTTTTGTGACAATCTGCAAGTGCAATCTTAACCTAGTTGTAACCACTAAATCCATCTAGAAAACTATAAGCTTCCGCTCTAGCAAGGCAGTCCAAAATGCTTTCAGTAAAAGGTAATGGAAAGTGATCCTTCCACGTTACTTTGTTCAAAGCCTTGAGATTCACACAAATTCTTAATTTCTCATTCTTCTTAGGAACAATGACAATCAGTGAAACCCATTCGGTATGCTCGATCTCATAAATGAAAATGGCGTCAAGTAGTCTCTAAAGCTCTTTCTTTATCAGATATGCAACATTAGGATTACAACAATAGAACTTTGTAACCTTTGTAACTGCATCAGGTACTAAAGGTATGGTATGTTTAATAACTGACGTCGGAATGCCCTTCAGATCTTGATAAGTCCATGCAAAGCAATCTTGATACCTAATAAGTATTGTTCAGAGTGCTTGATACAGTTCAGGATTAAGTTGTGATCCAACTTGTACAATTTTTTCTGGTTCTCCTGGTCCAACAAGATTCATTGGCTATGTCCTAGCTGGGCCATCGTAAACATCTTTCGATTCTAACACCTGTTCTTCGGGTTCACGATGTGCTTTGGGTAACATGATAACCACATCATCCAGTGTGTAACGTTTAAAATGTTCGGGCATATCATGCTGAACTACATCTGCTTGTTCTTTCTTGAAAGGACTTGTCTTGGATCTTCGCTTAGCCTTCTTAGCAGGTATCTCATTCAATTTGACTGATTATCTTGTTGACACATATATCCTGCTGTACAATCAATCGTTGCAAGTGCTTCATTCCAGTTGATAGTATCCGTTTGAGAATCGTAATGAACTCCCAAATTTTTCTCTGGTCGGTCATAAGCATGATCCGTTGTTGATGAAGCATCATCCTCTTTTTGAACCACTGGTTTGATAGTCCAAGTTGTAGAATCAACCTTGACTGCACGTTCACGATTTTCAAAAGTGATTTTTCCGGTACCCCAGTTATGAACTACTTGCGCAACTCGTAACCATGGACGTCCCAATAGGACTCAATAGACATTTTGTGCTTCTGGTAAGTCCATTACTAAGAAAAGTAATGACGAATTGTACTCCCGCAATTTTGACAGATATATCTTCAACCATTTCTCGTGGACGAACTGTAGTTTGATCAGCTAACTTAATGGCAAAAGTAGTAGGCTTGATCTTTGTAAGACCCCATTTTGCACATAGCCTTGTAGAAATCAGGTTAACTCCTGAACCGCCATCTATCACAACTGCTTCCTTAGAAAATTATCTATGCTATATCGGTAAGGTGATATTTTTTTGTTCACTTTCCCAAGCTGCTCCAACATGGAGTACTTCATTAGATTCTTCAAATCCAGCACAAAAAAATGGCTCCTCATGGACTTCTGGTTCTGCTTGAGCTAACTTTTGCGCTAAGACTTCTTTTGCTTTTGGCACCAACTTCAGGAACTCTCCCAATGAAATATTGATCTTACTAGACAAAATATTCATGAGCAGTTTTATTTGCGGTGCTTCCGGTTTAGTCATCGATTCAGATAGACTCCAGATCCTATTAGTATATCAGCTAATAGTATAGAATCAACAGGTACTAGATCTACTATCGGTTCTTTCTGCTCTGTGCTCTGGTGACCACCATCAAAATAACACTTTTGAGATTATGCTAAATTGCTATCTCTTTTGAGATTATCTTGCTATTTTACTTTTTTTCCCATTGGAAGGTGCATAGCTTGAGGGAAGGTGCTCGGGCCTCCTCTTGTCTCCTTTCATTGGTTTTTTTATTGTGGCATGTTTTTAATCAATTTATGCTTAGTTTAGCCGCAATCTTTCTTTTCAATCCCGTTGGGTGTTAATTTAGGATTTAGCTTAATCACCTTGCTAGTTGGGTTATCCTTAGTAAGGTTTTGCTTTTTTTCCTCTTAGTTAGTTTCATTTCTATTTCAGCACTAGTTGGATAAGCCTTAGTGCTTCCATCATGGTTTTCTATTTTCGCATTTCTGTTTGAAGCTTGGTAGAAACTTAGAAAGTGGACGATCCTCTATATACTACACCACATCGTGAGTAGATCTAGCCAAACATTCACAAATTAGATTTACTTCCAACATTCTATACATTCCTATCTATTGACTATCAGTCCCCTCTAAGAATGGGATCGAATAAAGATAGGATATAACCTACACTCCGAGGTGATGACCAAATTGACAAAGGCAAAGTAGCCTATCAAGATTCCGTTGATTGTTGAGGATTGAGCATAGTGTCGTATAAGATTGTGACAATCTAACCTTGGTCATGAAAATGTCTAAACTCTGAGCCCTCCTCATACATGACTAGAACATGATCTTTCATCTTGAGTGAATAGTTGAAAGATAATGATAACAATATTCTTTATTCTAGTAGATTATCTCGTAATTTTATGTTAGTAGACTTTTGGCATCACAAGATGTCATCTAGTTTGCAAACTTTCTCAAGAGCAATTTGGATCACTTTTACTTGAATATTAGAATACTTAACAACAATTCCTCACCATTTATTCTTTATCAAAAGTTCAACACTCTTTATGCTAGTATGCCTAGTGCGACGTCGTGACGCGGAAGGCAAGTCAGGAATATCGATCTCGTTGCGTGGACGACGACAACTATGAGAACTTGAGGCCTAGTGAGATGACTCGGCCGGTGCTTCTTTGTAGACCGAAAGCACGGAATCCAGGTGGAAGCCATGGATTCCATTTTCTAAGTGAGAAGCGGCTAAAAGGGACAATAAAGAGCCGACAGCGAACTACTACTTAGTAATGCCCTCAATAGCTCGTTTGAGCTCACCAGAAACAGTCTTGAGCCAATTATACGGTTCAAGAGAGCTTTGGCCAACTTGGTGTGAGACTCCCCTTTCCTATGGAGGATCTGTGATGCGATGCGGTCTTTCTTGAGGTTGTCAACCATCAGGAAGTTGTTCAGTAGCTGGGCAGCAGCATGGATTGAAGGCTCAATGATGGCTTCCAGAAGGTAGTCGTCATTGGTCCAGTGTAGATCGTTGATAAGGTCAATATATGGCTTGATGGCCTGTTTGGCGTGCTTGTGATTGGGTGAGGCCTGTGTGCCAAAGGCTATACCTATAGCTGCAAGGGCGGCCTCAGTGACGCGCACCTTATGTGTGGCTCCCTAGAAAGTGATATAAAATTTGGATTTCTCTTCCTTCCACGTACTGAAGGTGAGAGTGATGAATTCCATATTGATGCGACCACAAAAGGCTCTCTCATGAATACCCATTGCAGTGAGCAGTGGCTCCGCAATCCACTGAGTGACCATGCTTGTGCTAGAAAGAATCATGATGTCCGTTGCATATGGGACATCACGATGGATAGTATAGTGCGGAGACTGGGAAGTATCGGTAGAAGACATGGTGATCAGAAAGGAAATATAAAATACGTGAAAGTGTATCATAAATCAATGCAAGAATTTTGAAAGGCTTTGGTCGCAAGAAAAATTTACAAGAGCTTCGCTAGCACAAGTGAGGAATGAATCGAAATTCAGCCAACTTATAGGTGAATTTGGTAGGTCCATTACACTGAATACTAGTCTGGCTGATCAGTTCTAAACAAAAATTTGTAGGCATGTACAACACTGTAAAAATAGGCTATAAAAATCTCGATGAAGGTTTCTGGGAATCTAAAACTATAAGGCGAATGTTTTCCAGGTCTGGCGAAGGATGAACCTTCGCCCAAGAGGGTCCTTCACCTAGGTACTGTCATAAATGTATTTTTTCACAATCTGAACCTATGAACAACATGATTTTAACATTTTAAGATCATCTAGCAGGTCGGCGAAGCTTCATAATGAGTTTAAGATGCTCGCGAAGGTTCTCAAAATGGCATATCAGTGATACTTCGCCTAACTCAAAAACTGGGTTTTCTCTTTTGCCCACCTCGAATTAGATAAATCTAGAGTGGATGTACAGTCTGAGAGCTCAACGAAGGTTTCTAGTATTGTATAGGCCAAATCTGACCAAAACAGTGATTTTCTAAGGGATTTTCCATCAAAATTACTATGCTTCCTTCTTCCTATGCTGATGACTTTGTGACTTTTGCTCATCAGTCTTTTCTAATTTTTTGCTTTACTTTTTTTTTTTCTTTTCTTTTAACTGTCTTTTTCCAAAAAACTCAGCAAATTAAGTACTGAAAAACAGAAAATTGAAAAACAATTAAAATTTAAAAAAATATTGAGATTAGGCTTGCTGAACTGGCGGAGTAGGCTGTCAAAACTTGCGTAATCGACTGCCATTCACCGGAGTATCAAATCGTTTTCCATCCAAGTGCTCAAGAATTATTGTGCCATAGTTCAAGATTTTCTTCACTTTATACGGGCCTTCACCGGGAAACTTCAACTTTCTCTTGATCAGCTTGGTTTTGTGCATCAATGCCAGATCTCCTGCTTTCAGATCTTTTTTGTGCAATCGACAATTGTGCCATGCCCTGCGGCGGGCTTTCTCTGTTGCTAAGGCATGAACTGCCATCAATCGAGTTTCACATAATTTGTGCAACGCTTCATGATGGAGTTGTAAATACTTATCGTCATTTAATCGTTCCGTTGCTGCTATGCGTAAGGATGGGATCAAAAATGCAATTGGCATGACAACATCTTGACCATAAACCAGTTGAAAAAGTGTTTGATTTGTACTATTTTTGTAATCAGTTCTGAATGCCCATAATACTGCATACAGTTTATGTTCCCAATCGGACCGACTCGCTTCAACTGTCTTTGTCATAATGGTGCAGAAAATCTTATTAGAAGATTCAGCTTGGCCATTCCCTCTGGGATAGTAGGGAGTACTAAATCTGTGTATAACAAAAAAAAATCTTCCAGTAAACACTTTATTATTTGATTAACAAAGTGTGTACCCCGGTCGATCGGACATCCAAATCTGATTATAATATTTACATATAGAAACTTGGCCGTAGATTTTGCATCAGCAACTTTGACAGCTTTGGCTTCAACCCACTTGATCATGTAATCAGTTGCTATGATAATGTATCGGGCCTGAGATCCTTCGCGATAGGGTGAATAGGTTTAACATAATCCAATCCCCATTTTCAAACGGTGCTTGCGATAAAATCGGATGCAAGAGTTCATAGTTCTGTCGAGTAGGTCATCGTGCTCGTTGGCAAACATCACATGTCTGAATAAAATTTTATGTGTCCTTGTGAAGCATAGGCCACCAACAACCTGATTGTAAAAGTTTGTGAACAGTAATATCTATAGAAAAGTGTCCTCCACCCATGCCATCATGTGAAAACATGATTAAATCTGGTACTTCATGTGATAAAACACACCTTCGTAAAATATTATCTGATCCACGACGATACAATTGTCCTGCAATTAATTGATAAGGTTGAGTCTTATGAATCAATTGTCTCTTCTGTACTTTTGTCAAGGAGTCATTCAGTTGTCCTAGCATTAGGTACTCAACAATATTTGCTGCCCACTCAGGTACTGCTTCAACATAGAACAACACAGCATTTGGGAGTTCATCATCCCCTTCAGTATTAACTGGTGCGGATTCGCGAAATGTGATCGGCTAGATAATGTTGCTTGCCCTTTCGAACCACAATTCGAAAGTTAAATTCAATCAATAACAATAACAATCTTGCAATACGTCTAGTATTGCATGTCTTGTTTACCAAGTAAAGTAACGGTTGATGATCCGTATAAAATGCAAAGTGCGTTTCCATGAGGTAGTGACGAAATTTCCGAACAGAAAAAATCATGGCTAATGCCTCACGTTCTGTTGTTGAGTGATTCTTTTCTAGATATGTATGTTGTCTGCTTGCAAATCGTATAGGATAATCTTTTCTATAGTCACCTGGTTGCGTCAAAACTGATCCAATGGCGTATTTTGAGGCCTCCGTATGAGCATGAAACTCTATCGTCCAATCTGGAGAACACAGTATTGGTGCTGAAGTTAATGCTTTTTTTAACTTTTCAAAGGCTTCTAACGCCTCTACTATCCAAATAGGAGCAATAGTCAATTTGTATATAGATCGTGCTAAATTCGCAAAGAAGATAATAAAAATTTGATAGTAGTTCGCATGACCCATAAACACATAAACTTCCCGAATTGTTGTTGGCGGTGGCAATTCCAAAATAACCTTGATCTTAGAATAATATGTGGCAATACCATGTCTTGATATCGCATGTCCAAGCACAACTCCGTGAGAAACCCATATCTGACATTTTTTTGGATTTAGAGAAATCTGATATTTGCGACATCTTTCAAATACTTTCTCCAATCGATCTAGGTGGTCTGTATCTATACAATGGACCCCCAAGTCGTCCAAGTAAATTTCAAGAAATTTTTGCATATAATCTTTAAAAGCAAATTGCAATACTCTTTGGAAAGAACTTGGTGCATTACAGAGTCCAAACGACATTACTTTGTAAGCATAGGTGCCCCATTCTGTTGCAAAAGCAGTTTTATGATGATTGACAGGGGCAATCTTAACCTGGTTGTAACCACTAAATCCATCCAGGAAACTATAAGCTTCCGCTCCAGCAAGGCGATCCAAAATGCTTTCAGTAAAAGGTAACAAAAAGTGATCCTTTCACATCACTTTGTTCAACGCTTTGAGATTCACACAGATCCGCAATTTTTCATTTTTCTTAGGAACAATGACAATCGGTGAAATCCATTCAGTGTGCTCGATCTCATAAATAAAATCGGCGTCAAGCAATCTATGAAGTTCTTTATTTATCAAATCCGCTACATAAGAATTACTGCGATAGAACTTTGTAACCTTTGGAACTGCATCAAGTACTAAAGGTATGGTATGTTCAATCATTGATGTCGGAATACCCTTCAGATATTGATAAGTCCATGCAAAGCAATCTTGATACTTAATAAGTAACAAGCGGAGTGCTTGATACTGTTCAGGAGTAAGTTGTGATCCAATTTGTACAATGTTTTTTGGTTCTCCTGGTTCGGCAAGATTCATTGGCTGCGTCCTAGCTGGGCCATCGTAAACTTCTTTAGATTCCAGCATGTGTTCTTCAGGTTCACGATGTGCTTTAGATAACATGATGACCACATCATCCAGTGTATAACGTTTAAAATGCTCGGGCATATCATGCTGGACTACTTGCTTGTTCTTTTTCGAAAGTACTTGTCTTAGATCTTCGTTTAGCCTTCTTAGCAGGAATTGATCGTGGAGGTGATGAATTTCAAGATGATAAATCTTTCTTTAAAGGTGAAGACTTCCTAGATGATGATGTCTTACTAGAAATCTGACTTGAAGAATCATCCTCGACTTTTTCTTTGCCTTTATCCAATAAGGGTGGCACTTCCTTTGAATCAATCTTTCGAGGGAGATTTTTCCATTTTAGGACTGTATTATAATGTTGCTTAGCTTGTTTCTTCGTCATCGATCCTGTGAACCTGTCTTCCTTTAATATAACTGCTTTGGATGGTTTTACTGTGAGTTCATCAGGAACATTACACACTCCAAATCTGGTCGGATCCATATGATTTAGAATCTGCTCATTCGTAAGTTCTGCATTGCCATCATAAGTCAAGGCATGGCTCACTGGTATGAGATCATCCTCAATCGGATCTGGTATAGGTTTTGTTGATATTCAGGCTACATTCAGCACATTTAGTGGAAACGTGATTGGTGTATCCAAATTTCGATCTAATAAGGATATATCGCTCAACTCTGATTGAATATCTTGTTGACACATATATTCTATTGTACAGTCAATTGTTGCAAGAGCTTCATTCCAATTGAGAGTATCCATTTGAGAATCGTAATGAACTTCCAAATTTTTCTCTGGTCGATCACAAGTATGATCTGTTGTTGATGAATTGTCATCCTCTTTTTGAACCACTAGTTTGATAATCCAAGTTGTAGAATCAACTTTAACTGCACGTTCACGATTTTCAAAAGTGATTTTCCCGGTACCCCAGTTATGAATTACTTGCGCAACTCGTAGCCATGGACGTCCTAATAGAATTCGGTAGACATTTGGTGCTTTTGGTAAGTCCATCACGACGAAAGTAATGATGAACTGTACTCCTGCAATTTTGACAAGTATATCTTCAACCATTCCTCGTGGATGAACTGTCGTTTGATCAGCTAGCTTAATAGCAAAAGTAGCAGACTTAATCTTTGTAAGGCCCCATTTTGCACATAGCTTTGGAGAGATCAAGTTAACTCCTGAACCACCATCTATCAGGGCTGCTTCTTTAGGAAATTGTCTATCCTGTATCGACAGACTGATATTCTTTTGTTCACTTTTCCAAGTGGCTCTGACATGGAGTATATCGTTAGATTTTTCAAATCTAGCACAAAAAAGTGGCTCCTAATGGACTTCTGGTTCTTCTTGAGCTAACTTTTGCGCTAAGACTTCCCTTGCTTTTGGCACCAACTTCAGGAACTCTCCCAATGAAATATTGATCTTGCTAGACAAAATGTTCATGAGTAGTTCTGTATGTGGTGCTTCCGGTTCAGTCATCTTGAAGGGTTCTTCATGATGATGTAACTGATCATTCATATCCGTACGTAAATTTCTTGGTGGCTGCAATGGTGAAGACTGAACTTCAGTTGCTGCTTTAGCAGCTTCAAGCTCCTCTTCTTCTTGCAGATGTTTGATCCACTGTCTCATATCTTGATATCTTCGTTTTTTAGTATTAAGATTTGGATAGACTCCCGATGCTGTTGGTATATCATTCAATGGTATAGAATCAGCAGGTATTGGATCCATTGCTGGTTCTTTTTGCTTCTATGCTATGGTGACCACCATCAAGGGTGCCCTTGGTTTATTCTGAGCTACTGGTCTTTGCTTGATTGTTATCAAATTTACAGGTGCTGTAGCTGGTGGTGGCTTCGGTTTTGGTGGACAGTCTTTATAACAATGCTCATAACCACAATCACGACATAATGGTACAAATTTTTCTTTATTTGGACATTCTGCAACTCCGTGATTTTCTCCACATGCAAGGCATCCAAGTGGTGCTCTGGTCCAATTTCTAGAAGCTTGTTGTTGAGCGGCATCATAAATGACATATTGTTATGAAGATCCACCTTCCTGATCATTACCATAGTTCCATTGCTCAACACTTCCGTAAGGTTTTGGTTCCATCAAATTGGCAGGAGGAGTAGAGTGCTTTGGTGGGGCAAGTAAAGCTAAATGTTCCGGGTATCCAAGAGCAGATTGTTGCGGTCTTACTGCTGGATTTCCTCCATATTGTGGTTCTCGATATCCCATTTGTGCATATCATTGCTGAATTATCCGAGTATTGAAGTTGCAAAAAACAGTCTCATGGTCAGGTGAATTACACAGATGGAAAACACTGATTTTCGATTCATTTTTTCAATTGAGGACACTCGTTCACTGTGTGATTTCCTGTACAAATAGAACACCAAACATTTTCCCTGGTAGAAAAAGTCTTTGCAAACTTCTCAGGTTCCTTGTTCGCTTGTCGTGGAAATTTTCCAATGCTTCGATCTTTTCATCAAATTGCGACTGCAACTTTTCCATCTGTTTCTGCTGATTCTTCCTAGGTTTCTCAAACTCATTGAACATCATTTATGCAGTAGCATTGGCATTCGTTGATGCAATAGTGGTGGATGTCGTACTAGTCTACCTTGCTGTATAAGGCAACATACTGACATTCGGCTCATCATCTGAATCTTCATCCTCCTCCCGAATTGCATCGTCCATAGCATTTTGCAAGAGTGCATACTCATTATGGCGTTTCAACTCACATCTGATCCGTTTAGGTAGACCTGACAAAAACCACATAATCATGGCATTTTTGTTAATCAGCTCAGGTTCGCATTCAGATCTAAGCCATTTCACCCGTTTAATGTAATCTCGAATCATTTCTCGCTTTCCCATTTTAAAACTTTAAAGTAGGAAAGGCTCTTCCATAAACTTTTGCGGTTTGAACCGTGTGATAAGGGCTCGCTTCACAACCTCCCAATCTGTACGCTCAGTTTCATCTTGATTATAGTACCAATCTTGTGCTGCGCCCGTTAAGGCCATAGGAAACAACTTAAGTTTTCGAGAAAAAATCGAAGCTCGTGATCATAAGGACACTTCTGATCAAGCTCTCTACAACAACAAGGAGAAGCCAGAGAAGCAGTTCAAGCCTAAGAGGGAGTCAGATCGAAAGCATGATCAAGACCAGCAAACAGAAGGAGCCAACAAAGGCAGTTGGAAAAACAAAGAAAGCCAAAGCAATAGAATGGCGACAAGAAAACGTGCGTGAGATGCAAACGCGAAGGACATACTGTTGATTTGTATTGGCTCAATCCGAGGATTAAATGTATCCATTGTCACAAGAAGGGTCATGCAGCCATTGACTGCTACCAGAACCTGAGGAACAAGCACCCACAAGACAAATGAGAGAAAATAATAGTTCATCCTATGTCAAAGAGCCAGAAAGCTCAAAGATGGACGAAGAAAGACCGAACAACAGAAATTTGATGGCCTATCTGTGTACAGACGTGTGTGCAGTATCGACATCTGATGCACAAGAGGTAATCCTTGATTCAGGAGCAATCTCTCATCTCGTCATGTCCAAACAAATAGTGGCCAATTTTCGTCATACAGATCCATCAAGATTTATAGTTCTTGGAGACGGATCAAAACACCGAGTGAATGGTATTGGTTCGTTGTGGCTCAACACAAACGACAAAGACCGATGACTAGATGACGTTCTATTTGTGCCCACACTTATGGTCACATCTACAATTGAATCTACAAAAGTATGATCACATCTACAATTAATTTATGAAATTGACAAGATTATGCTATAAATATCTAGCCTTTTTTTATATCCAATCATTATAATTTCCAAAAATTTCAACTGCCATTATTTCATCCAATAGTGAATCGACGCGCATATAATGCATGTGTAAACCAAAGAGGCTATTCTTGCATGCTGAACTAATATTGGAAGATAATATGAATGATCAAAACTTGACTCGATATATTCTCCTTAGCTTTGGATAGTATGAAGAGTCTATCGAATCAAGCTTTGATCATGCATAATATTGTCCAATAATTTTGAAAATTTTCAAAAATCTTTTTTTCTTGCAATTGCTGTTAAAAATTCACAATTCTAGCTTGACTAGTTTTGGTCATATGACTTGTAAATAGTTAGATGGTCATGATGTGGCTTGTCACACGTGCCAAATAGCATAGGATTCCATTCATAAGGATGTTCTCAAGTAGACCTAAGTGTTAGAACCTTTGGAATGAGTCCAAATTATGCTTAGATACAAGGGAGAAAAAATAGGAGCTATTTTTGGTAATTTTTGCATTGTTGAGGGATCTCCAAGATTCCAACCCTAACTTGGTAGGGATGAAAGATCCACCAAAATTAGCATTAGGGATAGGTTTAGGGCTACTCATACCTGCCCAAAACCGTGATGGATCATGTATATATAGGTGATGATATCTCACCAAAATCAATCAAGCAATTTCATGTTTTTTCTCTCATAATGGTGCAATTGCTCTCTATGTTCATAATTGTTTGAGTACTTGTGATTACTAATGATTATAGGAGTGAATGTAGGTCTGGTGTACAGTACTCAGACTGTGGGAGGCCGTACTTTCACACGTGTGAAGCCTTCTTCAAGGATTTGGGCCATTTAGTGAGATTCAAGCATAGATTTTTGATGGATTTTGATGGTTCAACTTGTGCTAATCTTATGAAATCATAATCTATTGTTTCCCTCATCATTTCAAGTGTTTTAGGATCCTTATTTGCTGTAATTTTTACAATTGCAATTCAATGTGCATAGTCCAAGTGAAAAATCACTGTCTTCTCCAAAGGCACGTTGATCCGATATCTAAGTTCACTGAAAATTTATTGGAACACAATATGAGCCATCAAAGCTTGTTTGGGAAGATTTTTTTTAGCTTTGTATGTATGAGGAATCTCCCGAAGCAAGTTTTGATGATTCATAATGCATTCCAATAGCGAATCAGCGCACATAGTCCAAGTTGAAAAATCTTCTTTTGGGACGGGCGCGCTGATCCAATATCCGATTTGCCATACCAGACTATCTCATCAACGCGCGTCTATTTGATCTATTCTATGAAGCATTTGTCCTCTCACATGGAATTGATACCGGCTCTTTCAAAATGCTGAGCCTTATGAAAATGTTCTGAATGAACAATTATCTCAAAAGAAAAAAATTCATCTTTACAGTGCTTAAATAGGATGAGAGACACATTTTTAGATTACCTCCATTTAATGTTTGTTTAATGATGATTCGAAGAGGCTAGTAATAGACTATTTAATGTATTCCGATGTAGGTACAAATTTTAGGATCAAGGCTAATGATAATTCGGAGAATCTAGTGATAGACTATTTAATCTATTCTGGCGGAGATACAAATTTGTCTCACTCTGATTGGTGGATAAATATAGGCTGTGCTCCTCAATTCATTATTTGACAAATGTATGGTCGTGATCAACATGAATAGGCTATAAATATAGGCACCACTTTCCATATTTTAATTCCGTGATCTTTTATTCTGAACTCTCTCGTCATTTTGTTTTATTTCTTTCTCGCGATATCGAATCTATGCGTGCCTTTACATACTGTGCACGGTCAGATTTATTTAGGCGTGTTGAAGCGATACCAGCCTCTTCTGACTTGTGCTCGCGGATGATTTCAGTCTTGTCAAAACAATATCGATTCAAGGCGTGCACTATTGTTCAATCCTCCACCCCTAACATGCATGACCATTTCAAAAGAAATATATATTATGGTATCCACAAAAGATGTCGCCTTCTCATAAAAGGAATGGCTTTTGTCTTTTACATATCTGATGATATTCCAGATGATGAGTCTGTTGAATCTTCTACTATTCCAATGATTGAAGTATCTGCATCTGCTCCACTTGATGTAGATGATGCAAATACTGATATAGGGGTTGAAGGCATCTATGGTTTCAAATTATCAGAAAACTCTCCCTCGTTCTATAATCCTCTCTGATTCTCATCCATCTGCATCTCCTATTAATCAATTAACTCTACTCAATATTTCCATATATTCTATAAATAATGAGAGTTATATTTCATTTAATGATATAGAAGATGTTTTGAGTTTGAGAGAGGGTGAAATGCTCTCAATTTTCGCACAAAATTTATCAGAATTTTCTGACATTGTAAAACCACTGAAAAAGTTGAACTAAATATTTATTTCTTAAATTGTGTCCTCCATGATTTATAGCTCTATGAAATACTCCCCTTGTTTGCCAATGAGATTTTTCCATGCCTTGAGATGACCAAATACTTAAGCTCTCATATTCCTTTGCAAAATAAGTTGCATGATGAAAAAGGATGTGCTGCAAATACGAGTTTTGATTAGTTACATCAGTAGAAAACAATATAAGCCTGAATGAGATAAGTACCAGATAATAATACAGATTAGCACCATGTAATGAGTAACGTTGTCTTTTCCCCAACAATCATGTACAAATTTTACAAATGTGGTGCAATGATTTTGCAAAGTCCTCATATCTTCTGATGATAGGTTTTCTTTCCTAATAACACCTATGAGTTTGTCTAAGTTGGTCCACACTTGTCCCTTTTCCACTCGATTACTTCCTTCCAGTGTTCGTGTGGCTTGAACAATTTCTCTCCAAATTTTGTATCTGACACTTGATTCTTTGCACGTGTGATTGGATAAGAATCTTCTTGCTTTAGCACCTCCAATTGATGGCTTGTTAGGAACGTTTCCTTTTTTTCCGGAGAGTCTGTCACTTTTTTCAATCGTGACATCCCCTTTATGTAGTCCTGCATTTGACAGAACTATTTTCAACCTCCTAATTGCTACTTTAGCCACAAACTCCAGTTTATGATTCCATGCTGGTAGAATATGCAGGTAAATAAGTTTTTTATTAATACAAACCTCAGCATGCAATGTGCATATGTGAACATTTTTTAATGGAATTGGCAGAACACTTTTCATATTTGGATCTTTAGCTTCTCGTGTTGGACCAGTGTTTGATCGTCCCAAATTCATATTGTAGCAATCCTTCATGCAATAAAGACATGGATGCTTTGATGTTGCCCCATGAGAGACATTATACATACATTTTAATGTTTTTCAATCCCCTGCAAGGTGCCATTGAATTTGAAAACTTCCATGGTTTTTTACTATAAATTTCTCACCCTCCAAATGTCTCTTTATAATCTCGCCATAATTTGTTCTTGAAAATATCCAGGAAAGTATTTTATGGTTCTCTTTCAAGACTTTTAGAGAAGCAAGTAATGCATGACATGTCAATAAAAACTGGCAAGGTAGGAAATGCTAATAACTATATTCTAAATGAAAATTGAAATGTATACCTGGAATGCCGCCAACCACCATATGTGATTTTCCGATTGAACACTAAACATTCGATCATTTGTATCTGAAATTTTGTTCACCAAAGTGACACTCACTCGTTCCAACTTTTGACCTTTTATGATTTCATATTCATCCAATAATGATCTTTCCAGTTACTTGATGTTCGTCTAGTTTATAGAATCAAATAATGTATTTTAGAACATTTTCAATATCAAGAAAAATAGAGCTATTATGACGTAGCTTGAGTCTCTATGTTTGAGATAAATATTAGAGTCATCAGAGTTTGGAATGAAGTCATGCTACAACAAGAATCGATTGATTTTATCAAACTAGGCCCTTGGAGGTTGCCTTAGCTTGTAGAGAGCTTTATGTAGCTTACATACTTTGTGTTCTTGGCCTTGAAGGATGTAACCTTCAAGTTGATAGATGTAAATATCTTCTTGTATCCATTCAAAAAGGCTATCTGAACATCCATCTGGTGTATTTCCAAATCTTCGGCAACTGCAAAGGCAAATAAGAATCAAATTGATTGAAGTCTTACTACTGGACTATATGTCTCAATGTAATCAATCCCATAAGTTTGTTCGTATCCTTTGATGACTAGAACGAGCTTTCCATCTGGCTATAGAACCGTCTGGATTGAGCTTCAACTTGAAGATCCACTTGGTGTCGATGATCTTTGCATCTGCAGGAGCTTCGACAAGACACCAGGTCTTGTTCTTCATCAATGAGTTATGCTCAGCATGCATGGCAGAACGCCAATTCTCTACATTATAGTTTGACAAGGCTTCTCTTACTGAAGTATGGTTCATCATTGCTGATGAATGCTTGAGGGACAAAACAATCAGGTTCTTGTCGATGTCATGCAAATCTTCAAACAATAGTCAGCTGTTGAGATGATGATTCTCCTTGTTGTGCGACAAGGATATCTTAGATGTCCGTCGGAATAGTCATAGGTCAAGACCTGTCAATGTTGATGGGAGTCATTCGGACAAACTCTTGCATTGGTTGCTTTTGCTTGAAGTCAAAAAAATTGTCTTCGAGAAAGATGACATCTTGACTAACTGAGATTCGGCTCATTTTGACATCAAAAATTATATATGCCTTATGTGATGTCGAATGTCTAATGAAAATGCTCCTGCAGCTAAAGGGTCAAGCTTCTTTCTCAGATCAAAGGGGATGTGTACATAACAAAGACAACCAAACACTCGGAGGTGTCGTAGACTCGGTTTGTAGGCATAGAAAGTTTCAAAGGGAGTCTTTGAGTTGACTACTTTGGTGCTTGAATAGTTTTGCAGATAGCAATGTCAAGAAAAATCTAACAGACACAGCGGGGTTGATATTCAGAACATCAAACGCTCTGATACAGTTGTTGGGATTCTCGCAGAAATAAACTCAGATGTAATTCAATGTTTTCCTTGGGTCTACTACCCTCTATGATAGGATTTACAATCCTCCAAGGTGTTCTAATTTTTCTTTTCTATGTATATTTGATTATGCATTCAACAAGACAAAACCAGTGTGTGGAATAAGATTAAACTAGCTGATTACAAACATACAACTATCAGACAATTAAGCATTCGATCATGTTCAAGACAAGAAACTCATCTAAATAAAACATCTACTGCATTATCAGAGAATTCCTCGAGCACTGTTGTGACAAACCACACAATGCGTCGGCGCGAAAGAAATTCTTTCTTTCGCGACTCAAAACTTGTCGTGCTTACTAGTAGACTTCTTGAACATTAGCTAGCTGTCGTGCTATACCAACATGGTTAATATAGATTTTTTAGTGAAAAGTATCGTTCCCGCAGAGGAGAGCGTTAGAAAGTTATGTTTTTGGTGTAATTATGGCAGGTGGTTTCGAATGTTATTCAGGTTGTCGACAAACATTAAAAAGTAACCAATATTACTTATATTTGGAATGGGTAATATTAATGAATTCATAACAACAATCTGGCCTCTATCGAATTGAAGGAAGCGCGTTCTACAAATGAAATGCTATCAGAGTAGTACAACAGACTACACTCTGGCTGACTAAGGTGTCAACAGAGAATCGGGAATTGTTCGATGTATTCGCAACTGCGCAGACAATTAATTAATCGAGTTCGCGAACTATTCGTTCCTAGACAATAGTCCTCAACAACTAAAGCCCAAATTAATGGTTAAAGAGCACGAATGGTTTTAGAGCACATTAGAAACTTATGTCAATGCAGCCAGGAAAACAGATCAGAGACTCAATTCTTCAGATAGGGACTGTCATCTCATTTGTATACATACAACTTAATTCAATGATCGTGCTAGACTGCACAAAGATAGTCATTATTCGAGTGTCGAAAAGAAAGTATTCGTGATAGACAAATAAGATGATTTTAAAACAGTTCTTTAGAGCATGCTTTTGGAAACACAGCAAATGACTGTAATGCACTAGAGCATCTGTCTGATCAGAGAGTAATTCATGAAATGCATTAGAGATTGTTAGCAGACTCAAGATCACTCACACTCAACAGTGCGGAGAACAAAGACAAGGGAGAATAACTTACAGAACTCTATTCACTTCTTCAATCTCTTACATAAGCATAAACTCTTCTCTCTCGATGATCGAGACTGAAGTGTGAGATCAATATATGTTCTATGGGACGAACAAACACACCTCTTAAACAATAGGTGCGTCGCTCCCGCGAAAGGGTCTAGTTAGGAATTAAACTGAAAATACGTTCAACTATACCATAAGAGATATACTTAACTATGAGTTAAAGTTACTCTAGTTTAGCATGTCTTTTCATAACTAGTCATTTTGTATGGACGACCTAGTTAAGGGTTATCCAAGGCAATGTCTTTTCCTATTAAAGGTCTAGACCTTAATTTATAAGGCAAGTAGCTAGGAGATATATTCTTGAAAAATGACTTAGGCCTCTTCATGATTTATACTTAACCAGCTCATATCTTCATTTTCGAGTATATCATGCCATATTTATGTCTATATTCAATTTTTGACATTTGTGTGGCATCACACTGGCCGTGCGGTGCTCATCTTACATTGGTATACTACCAATCTATTCCTTGCTTCTACATGATTAGTAATTATGATCTCCATGTATATAGAGAGGAGGACACGATTAGTTGATCAGGAGATTACAAGAACAGTTGATTAGGCACGTTCCAACAACATCCCGTCAGTCTCTGGAGGATGATGTTCTCCTTGTACTTTCGTGATCTCCTTTGTACTTTGACGCATGGAGATCCATCGACCCTTGGGTCTTTGTGTCTTCTTCTCCCTCTTTGGCCTTATCATCAGGTCGTCTTCATTAGAGGAGTTCTCAATATCAAAAAGACCCTTTAAGGAATGCCATGTAGGATATACAAAAATATCAAATAAATAAAACAATATTATTTATTTGCTTGCCCACACCACTCCCAAGGCCTCCCCAACTCCCAATGATCTAACCATAGTGTCTATAGTCACAGTTAAGAATTGTTAACAGTTTGCAGTATAACTTGACTAAATTCAAAAATATTCTCTCCATTGGTTACGAAAAGAGCAATATTTTCACTGGATCTAGAATATGACCGCCATCCCCAAATTCGAATCAAGAAAAATTGCAAGATGTTTACATATGCATTCCTTCCACGAGAATGGAAATATGAGTGCCAACTACTTATTGGAATGAAAAAAGGAGCGGCATTTTCAAATTTGAATCAAGCATACAAGCATGGAGATTGGATTGATCGTACATAGTATATAATGTAATCAAAGATGAGTATTTTGTTTTGCTTCATAGAATCTGGTCATAGTACTTTGATGCAACTGATTACTCTATTATTTTTTTGATGATGACATTATATCATCTACATGTGGATATCCCTATTGATTTGGCACCTTTCCAAAGAAGAGGAGACAAAGGAGTTCAAATATCTGCTGAAGATCATTCTCGTTACAGGGCAGAAGGAAAAAAAAACGTGGATTTGTGGACAGATTGAACATTATATCCACAAGATCCAAGCACTTTGACACATCCCACATTCTCTTCAATAACTCATTTAGTTACATGGATATGCAATGGGCATAGTGGATTACTCGGATATTGTGAAAGATTGCAAAACCATTTTTTGAAACTGATTCACTTAGAAATCTAAAAAAAAAAGAACATTTTCATATGGCATAACGTACCTTTACTCCATTCAACTGAAATTGATAGTATTGAGGTAGATCGAATTGCAACATGTCTAATTCTGATCGAATGTAATTGAGACACCAATCTTCCTCACCCTCAACCATTGCAAGAATGTTCTCATTTCTTTTCACTGTTATTTGAAGCTGCTCTTGAGGATTTATACCAAAATCTTGATCAAGTGGCTTTCAAACATTTTTGTATTTAATCCATCTTCTATAATACAGCAGCAAAGTGAGCATTTGTTTTTCGATGTGATATCTAAATGTCATTGATGAGTAACATACTCTGACTCAATTTGCTGATTTTGTTTCGTATTCCAACCATCATCCAACAACTCGGCGATTATTTCAGCACTCAAGTCTTTACAAATAAACATTGTTTTCGTTCTCCGAATATTGCATTTAGAAAAAAAAAAATCAACAAAAATAGTAAATGGTAGATACCAACCTAATCTATAATTATTTGATCCAGTGCTACATAGTAATATACTCTGAATATCAATATATAGTCTAGATCAAAAACATTTTGAAATTGCTGCATCAGGAGAAATTTATATCTCACTCGAAAAAATCTGGTAGAGGATATGGCTCTAGTCTACCAACTAAACCTTTTTTATCAAGAAAATAGGTGTGATCATAAAAGAAGACTCCTGACTCTTAAAGTAATTTTGTAGAACGACTTTTATATTATAAAATACCGATATCCGAATGTATGACATCGATTATTCCTGCAATCGATTGAACTGTTTTTCATTAAACAAAATTTGATGGATACAAATCTGCAAAACCAATAAAAATATCACAAGAAAAATGTAATTTAAGAAATATTCTAATTCTAAAGAAATTAAATATGAAAACTTACAATTGCATTTTATTCTCTCATTTGGATTCAAATCATGAATGTTGAGCTCATTGTGAAGATAAGCATGCTGAACTAAAACTTCCGTGATAGATTGACCGGCAAGTGATACTTTAAAATCCATTATCCTGCCTTTCCAAGAGCTTCTATATATGTTATCCAATCTTTTTCTTTTCTGAAATGAGCCTCTTGTAGAGGGATGCATCAAAATCCATTGATATTTTCGATATATTCTTGGTATCCATTGATCTTTTGCATATTCTTCCTTGCAAATATTGATTGCATCAATGGTTCCTCTTGGTCTCTGATTATGTGTAGCCATTACTCAAAAATACGTGTACGCAAGCTGAGAACGGAGAGAATGAAGAGATTGAGAGGTAGACCTTAGAATGACAATCCAAAATAAGAGATAAAATGAAGAGAATGAGAGGTATACCTATGAATGACAAGAAGTTCCTAAACTACAAGGATTAGTTAACTACAGTTTATGACTATTGATGTCAAATCAAACTCGAGTGTACAAAGATGAGCAACATAAGAGTATTCAGGCAGTAACTATGGTCCAATCACAATTGTTTGTTCTGCCCGACGGGATATTTGAAAATCACAAAAATTTGGCCGGGAAACTTAAATACAATTTCCGTCCATCAACCATTGTTACAGTTCGTCACAAATGGACACCATTCATTGGGACACATAAGCATTGAAAGCGTGCGAAGTCAAAAACAACATCTTGACAAAGGGCCCATTTTGAGTTCTAATATCCCCTAATGTAGCATCCATGTGATCACCAAGCACAAAGTCTGAGTGCAGCAGCCTGGTATCTCCATGCAGCTTCTAATACATCTTATCACCATCAAGTAATATTGTGTACTACAGGCCCAGGTGCAACACAAGGAGCTTAACAACAACATTTGTCTATTGAGCCTCCTCTAGAAATGTGAATGCAGGATGTGATCAGGACTTGTGAATGGAGGATATTGTATTAATGTGAAAGCACACTAGAACTAAAAAAAATTTGGAACTAGTGATGTATTTCTTGCTTAGCAGTTTATTCATGAACTGTGTTGGATTATTCTCCTACTAATCAACTAATCGACATTTTAATCTTCGTCCAACTTTTATCTGGACCTGCAGTCTTTCTTCGTGTTTTTACATAGTTTGCATAACTACTCGGAAATGGCTCACATTGTCGGGATTTTCGGGATTTTCTCTCAACTTTGGATTTTTTACAAAATGTTAGATGTCTCAAATATTGGGAAATGACGTTGGCAAAGACCTTCGCATTTTTCGCAAAATGTCAGATGCCTTAAATGTTAAGAAAATGGCTTTAGCAAAGACCTTCATATTTTTTGCATTTTTTGCATGACAGTTTACATTCATTTCTGCAAAGTGACAATTTATGTTCAAATCTGTAGATAGATTGTTTACGACCAAAGCCACCGACTTGCATTAATTCATTAGCAAGTAATCTCAGAGAAGTCCTAATTGGATGGATGCCAACACATCACAGCCAACTGGATGACACATTTGACGACCTAATTGCTTAATATAAATAGTTGCTCATACTTCTATCATAATAATATCTCTGAAGCATAGTTAGCATCTCTCTCAAGCCTACGAGCTTAAACACTCTTGAGCATTCTAGCTTAGTTCTTTAGAGTTGATTTAGAGTTTGTTATTGTGCTTACTGCTTATCAGCGGAGGTGCTTAATTCAGACAAAGTTACAGTTACTCAAAGATAGCTTAGAGCATGCGACTTTGATCCGCAATTTCTTTGTGCTCATTTCCATTCCGATTTGTTTTCTTTACTAAATCAGTCTATCTTTTATTGCTTTCAGTATCATGTCAGTATGAATGCTTCTGTGTAATGCTTTTGTAACTAATAATCTCTTATTATTTGTTTGATAATTCAATGCTTTAATGTTTGGCTACGTAATCACTGTAGTACTAATGATTTCAAAGTTAGTTACTATAATATCGAACATGATTTCTATCACTATTGTTTTTGGTGTCCGATTCTGGGAATGATATGGTATATTCTAGAATATGGCAAGAGGCTTCTGCAATAAGCCCAAACAATACGTAAATAAAGTAGAGAGTCAGAAGTATTAGAAATAGGCAACCAGTTGGCATCCTACGTGTGTGAGTCCAACATTGGGCCTTAGGCTAATAAGTGCCATGGAGCACAATTATTCAATAAAATATTTTAAACTTAGCTTTTGTAAGCTCTTAAGTTAGGAAGCACAATTTGACCTCAAGAAACACAAAGTGATCTTGACTGTCAAGATAGTGATCCTGATGGAACTTTAATAGCCAATCAGAGTTAAGGGGGCTCACCTCTCAAGTCTATAAGAGAGAGCCATTTCCCTTGTATTTGATCTCCTTCTACTCTTCCTAATAAAGCTTTGTCAATTTTACTCTCTCTCTCTCTCTCTCTCTCTCTCTCTCTCTCTCTCTCTCTCTCTCTCTCTCTCTCTCTCTCTCTCTCTCTCTCTCTCTCTCTCTCTCTCTCTCTCTCTCTCTCTCTCTCTCTCTCTCTCTCTCTCTCTCTCTCTCTCTCTCTCTCTCTCTCAGAAAACCATGGAATGATCACTAAGATCCGTAGGTAGGGTTTCTTTCACAATTCACCTCCCTTGAGAAGATAAGCCTCTTGAGGAGAATATCTAGAGCCAAGGATGCCTAGATTAGTAGGAATAGACTAAACCAAGAAAAGACCAGAAAGAGAAACATCAGAAATGAACGCCGCACAAATCTAGGCTATTCCACGAGTAGATCTGAAGCTAAAATTGACAACCTTAGCAAGTCTAGATCCCCACTCCTATTTCGTCGCTTAGCCCTCTCCCTATTGGATCGAAGCCCGATACTACATGACGGAACCCCTTATTTGCCCTCTAGATCTGACTGATTAGGGAGGCACGGAAAGGGTCCACATTTTTTTGGTGCTGTTGCCGGGGAGACGGTGCTAAACAGTCATAAAAAGACTTTTTTAGTTTGCATTTTTCTATTATTTTTTCTCTTTTTGACAGGTTTATTACTCGCCTACAGGCTATTTTCCACTTTTTTCTTTTCCTTTTTACTTGCCACTTCTCCAAAGAGCTAGGCAGGGTCCAAACTCTGCTCTTTGAGCTTGACGAGTTATAAGTTATAACTCGCCATCAATACTTTTACTCACCCATCCACCTTTTACTCGCTAGACTACTTTTTTTCACTGTTTTCTCATCCACTTTACTTGCCATCAAAGCAGAGTGATTAGCAAGCTTAGAGGCATCTTTCTGGTGATCGGCGAGTTATAAATTTATTACTCGCGCTCAGAGCTATTACTCGCCATTTTGAAATTTTTCGTCATTTTTTTTATTCCTGCTCTTTTTATTACTCGCTAGTTATAACTCGCCAACAAGGATTTATAACTCGCCATTAGAGTTTTCTCATTTTTTGCTCACTATCTTTACTCGCCATCAGAATTGAGGCCTGCACACATACCGATCTATCTTTTGAGAGATCGGCAAGTTATAATTTATTACTTGCCATCAGAGCTATTACTCGCGCCCAGTATAACTCGTCTCTTTACTCGTCCCATTACTCGCCCATTGTCCATTACTCGTTCTAAAAAAAAACTACTCTATGTCCTAGATTTGTGATTCTGCTTACAGAGAGCATATTCATAGATAACTTTGGTACATACAGGACTTTAGAGAGTAGCTTAGACTGATCATTTGCAAAGCATAATCTTATAGTGCCTTCACCTTTGACAGCTTGTGTGCTATTGTCGCCAAGGTGAACGCAGTTTTGAGTACTATAAGGTGTATAGGACTCGAAACAGCCAATGAGGCTAGTCATGTGCTGAGTGGCTCCAAAATCCAGGAACCAAGAACTGTCGCCAGATGCTCCCTGATAGTTGGTCATGAAGGCATCATGATCCGCTTCTTGAATAGGCTGTGGAGCTTCTGCAGCCGCATTTGCCACTTGATTTGACTACCCTTTGCTATTGTTGTTTGCTTGAAGTATTCGACAGTCTTGTATTTCGTGGTTGTTTCGTTTGCAGTATCTATAGAACAACTTTTTCTTTGTTTGCGGATTCGACTGTTCCTTGTGCTGAGCCGGTTTCTGGTCTGGCTTTGATTGCTTTGGGCCTTTTCTCTTCTTCTGCTTTGTCATGCTCTTGTTGGTGTACAAGGCGTGAGAATCAGTTGAGGAACTCGAGGCTTTGTTCCTTTGCGTGTCTTCTTGCAACAACATAGTAATGACTCTCGAGAGAGTCAATTCTGGATGAGTCGTGATGATCATCACCCAGCTGTCGTAAGAACTCCATTGCATCACTGCGTCTTGATCGTCTATGACAGATCCAACAACGACCATTTGTCTTAGCAGGTTCTTGAATTGATTAATGTGATTATGTAGAGAATCACCATTTGTCATCTTGGGGGAGTAGAATTTCTTCCTGAGATGTAGCTTGGAAGCTATATCTCGCACTTCGTAAAGATGTCCCAGACTTCTTTCAATGTTTGAGCCTCAGATACATGGCCGATCTGGGTATTCGTGATGTTGAGGATGATCAGTGCGAAAGTTTTTCCATCCTTCCGCTTCCATCTAGCGATTGTCGCGTCGTCCACTTCGGGTTTCCCTTTTGCACCTGTAACAATGTCGTACAATTATTTTGCCATTAGTACAGTTTTCATCTTAAATTTTCACATCTGGTAATTGGCTCCATCAAGCTTGTCCATGATAGGACTGGCTTTCTCTTGGGAATCCATGTGTTAGTCTAAGTGATAGGAGAAACTATCAGTGACTTAAGTATGAAAAACTGATACTGAAAATACAGAACAAAAAAACAATTACTCTATCGGCTAGTAGAGTCTTGTACTGTGGAAGCTTATCAAGCTAAAAAAATAGCTCTGATACCATGTTGGAGAGAGGGAGATGAACAAGTTGAGAAAAGGTGTCGTATGTTAGAAACAAAAAATAAGCTCAAAGAGGTAAGACGAACACGAATGAGAAACGAACTCGAACAGAAAATGTTCGTGCACAGCGGATAGAGCTATACGACTCTCTCCGTAAGCATGACTACGCCTATCAGAACGAACAAAATGGTAGTGATGGGAATCACAGTCATTCTTGATTACATAGCCAAACTTTAGTAAATGAATGAAGCTCCAGAAGAATGGTTTGTCACAAATAGTAAGACAAACTATTCGTCACGAATGATTCGCGAAGAGATAGACGGAGCTCGATTGATAATTAGTCGCGAATGATTTGTGAAAGACAAGACTAAATGTTAGTCATCTATTACCCAAAAGAACAACTAGAAAGATCAGACAGAATGAATGATAAGCATAGCAATATTAACATAGATCTAAATCCAGAACAAAGAACTGTATCAGACGAAGTATATCATGTATACATGTCAATAATGCGATGGAGCACAAGACAATAGCGGACGAAACCGCATGCCCTACGAAGCTTATACAATTTGTAAAGGAATAAAATCTTATTGCTGACAATCAAGAATCAATGCGCAAGGCATCTACTTCGTCTCATTCATCACTCATCAACTCATTCACTCATTAACCTGAATACACAAATGGTATCCAATATATATACATTATATTACAGGTGTGCAGATGTGAAAAGTATAGAGTGGATGTGATTCTGTAAGAGATCGTGGGTGGCTGCAATAATTTTTCAATTTGTTAGCGCAGCTACATGGGGTGAGCGTGAAAAAGGTGCAATGTCATCAATGTTGAAGTGATCGTTGGTGATGACAATGCAAAAAGTACGTCACTCTTACGAGTAGCCTTAGGATTAGATTTACCGGGTGCCTTTGCTTTTAGGACACCTTTGGCATTATGTAAGATAGTGTCCTCTTTTCGCCTGTCACCATAACGTGTGTAAAAACACAATGTCACGATTCTTTCACCTTTTCTTCGTCTGTGCGAATTTGCGTGTAAATATGCAGACTGCACGACAACGTTAGTAAGTATGTAGCATGAATGGAGGCAGATTAAAATGGGATCTAAGGAGAGTAGAGGGAATAAATCCAATAGGAGACAGACATCAGATCTTTTCTAAGTGAGGGCACGTAGAGTGCTCCTCAACTCTGCTTGCCATGACAATGTTCGCAGTTGTAGAGTGCCGATGTCTTTGACATCATGTCTGCTCCCATCCACTAGAATCACTACTCTATTATTTTCGAACTCTCTGAAGTCGACCAAGATCTTCTTGTTGCAGGTGATGTGTGATGTTGCTCCTAAATCAATGACTACATCGTAGTCATGTTCAGTGTAGCTGAAGCTTCATCAAGTATCGTGAAAGCTTCTTCACCTCTATCAGCATCCTTGGATGACTCTGCAACGTTTGCTTTTTTAGCTTTGTTCTTTCTTTTTGGGTTGAATCTACCGTCAGGACCGTTCGGTCCGTGGCGCCAGCGGTATGCTGTCAGGACCATTTGGTCCAGGAACTGGTTGTCTCCGTATCTGTCACGGCTTGTGGTTCTGAGTGTTCCTTGCATGAACGTGAATGAGCTAGGCTCTCGGGGAACGGGCTCTAACCTGTCGGCTGAGTTGGATGGCTTGCTCGGGTGGAAGTTACCTGTTTATGGCTGTCCAGTCTGGCGTGGCGCCAGGTTGGCTTCCAACGCTCGTGACGAAGCTTTCGGTTGGTTAAGTCTGATGTAAGTCAAACCACTTGCTTGGAATGGATGTTACTCGTTTGTAAGGAAGCTTCGAGTTGGTTAAGTTTAAGAGTGCCCTTTCTTCTTGCAGTGCATGCAAGGTATTGCTAGATTGAACCAGCATTTGTTTGTCGTATGGCCTGGTTTGTGACAATGATCACAGGAAGAAGATTGTTGATTCGAGGCCTTTGTCTTCTCGAATCTTGACCTGTTCTTGTTCTTCTTCTTTCCTTTCATGAAGAGAGCCTTCTCTTGATCACTGCTTCTCTCTCTTTCGTCTCTCATCAGTCTTTTATCAGCGACAAGACTGACTGCTTTGTCGAATGTCATATCTGGTAGACTCAGTATGAGCATCCTTAAAGGTTGATAGGACATCAGTAGAGATTTCATGAAGTACATCAACTGTTGTGGTGCTGGGACCTGGTGCTCCTGTCTTGATGCAGCGAAGTGAGCGAAGATTGTTTTGATCTTCTCAACGTGCTGATCCAACTGGTTGCCATCCCATCGTATGGATTGTAGCTGATTGTAAAGGCGCATGACTGAAGCTGCAGTCCTCACTTCATACTTCTATTTTAATCTTTCCATGCTGCATGGCTGCTTTCACAGTCTTTAATCTACATGAGTAGATCTTCACTTATGGATGAAACGATGATCGTCATTGCGTGCTCATTTTTTTTGATCCATTCAGTTGTCCTCAGGTCTCCCTCTAGAGGCTGCACCTCTGAGAGTTCGGTCACCGATCAGATGCCTTCGCCCTTCAGAAGTGTTTTGATTTTGAATTTTCAGATTCTATAATTTGCACCATCAAGACTGATTGCTACTCTTGTTTGGATTGTTGTAGCCATATTGTGTTGTCTAGTAAATTACTGCTCAAATATCAGTAGTGACAACATGTGGGCTCTGACACCATGTCGCGAAACTGTCTTGTTCATTTTCATTTTTGTTGTCGCAAACACGAATTTGAGTCTTTGAATTTTCTTTTGTGCGGAAGCTTCACAAGAACCTAGACACGCGACTACACATCACAGAACACATTCTATTCTAGCAACCAAGACAGATGGCACAAGACAAGGAGATGCACGAAAATAGAGCAACTGTATTATCAGTATGATTTTGGAGCAAGATCGTCAATGTCTTCGCTCGTTGACAGCCTGACGCTCTGCTCCTTTCGTTGTGTTCTGCTCGTTGGCAGACTTTCATGCACAGCTCTTTCGTTTCTAGTATTTTTCTTTTCTACTCTACTCGCTATCTCGCTCTCTCTCTCTCTCTCTCTCTCTCTCTCTCTCTCTCTCTCTCTCTCTCTCTCTCTCTCTCTCTCTCTCTCTCTCTCTCTCTCTCAATATTACAGAATTCTAATATTCAGATTCTTCCTTATGATTCAGGAGAATAGTTTATATATCTCCACTGCGTGGAGTTTACAATACAGCCAAAAACAGAGAATTACAAGACTAGTTAATGCTAATCAACTAATTAGTTACTCTCCGTCGTTGCCACTCATTTCAGCTGGGCGTGAAGTCCACGTCTCCAAGCCCGTTGAGCTGCCAGCTGGCAGCATGAAAAATTCTCCTTCGTTTGTTTTGTTTTCTTTCATTTCCTTCATGTCTTTCATAACCTTTCGTTTTGCATCCCTTTGCGGTTGTTGCGGTCCTAAAGGTATGTTTATGATTCACAATCATTCGTCCTTCGAGTCAAGGGACATTGACTTTCTTGAATTGTTCTCCGTTCGACCTTCGCTTCGTGTTTGTGTTGTGGCAAAGTTGTAGGAGTTCACCATTTATGACATATAGGGAGGTCTATTGGGTATGGAACTTCTAGGAATAATGTCTATCGTGTGATCTTCAGGTCTTTTTGGGGGTAAGGACTTTGGTAGCTCATCAAAAAAACAAGAAGAATACTTTAATAAAAAGTCTTTTCTATTATTGTCCAAAGAATGTGCATTTCCATCAACATTATCATTATACTTTGAACAAACAACAAGTAAGAAAATACCGCTTTCTTTAGTACTTTTGATACTTGAATATGGCTTACCAAAGGAATTGTTTCACCAGGCAAAGTATGTAGGTTACATATTGATAAGGATGGAAGGTAGGTAGCTTAAAATTTAATGTTAGCCACTTTCAAGTTGAATTTTTCTTGGTTTACAACATTGGGATTCACCCCAAGTTTTTTTCATGACATGGGAAAGGCTTTGTATATGTCCATCTTGTCTTGCATAATTTTCATCAATTCTTAGGCCTTTTTTTTCAAGGGGTTGCCCATCCCCAATCATAGTGGAGTGTGACACAAAGGGTGATCAGTCCTTTGGTTTCTTCTCCAAATCTTTATACACTCGATTGAGCCTTCTTTATAGACTTTGGAAAAAGCCTTCTTCAGGTACCATCTTTAAGCTTTAAGAAGTTTCTTTAGTTCATTCTTCAGGCACTCTTCTTAGTACCTTCACATACCCTTAAGAAAAGGTTAGGAGTCATACCATAAAATGGTTCATCATTAGATTCTATTTCTAGAACAACGAAGAGGTCAGATCCAGTACCGTAGAATGCAAGATATGACAGTTGATATATTTATCAAAACATTAAGTTTGGATACGCACAGAAGATTATGTGTAGAACTAAGTTTGAAGGTCAAGGCATTCAAGGATTCAGATTAAGGGGGAGTGTTGGATTATTCTTCTTCTTACCAATCGACTAATCGATTTTAATCTTCATCCGTTGTTTATCCAGTTCTACGAATTTTCCCGTGTTATTTTACAGTCTGCAGTTTTTAAGTGTTATTGCGCATTCTAGCTCAGTTTTTAAGTGTAATTGCGCATTCTCTTGAGCATTCTAGCTCAGTTTTTAGAGTTGCTATTGCGCTATTGCTTATCAGCATAGTTGTTTATTATCAAACTTATCCTCAGTTACTCAGAGACAACTTAGAGTGCGCGATTTCTATCCGGTAATGTTTTGCGCTCATTAGCATTTGATTTTATTTTTCTGAATCAATACTATCTTTTATTGCGTTCAGTATATGTCAGAATGCATGCATCTCTATATTTTCTTTGTAATCGATAAAATTGTTTGAGAATTCAATATTTCATATTTGGCTACGTAATCACTTAGTATCTAGCAATTTCAAAGTTAGTTGCTATAGGTTGAACGTAATTCCCATTACTATTGCTTTGTTCAATATTTGATAGGCGTAGTCATGCACTGGAAGTCGTAAGTTTTCACTATGATTATCTAACCTATTTCCAACAGATTATACAACTTTCACATGGAGAAGTTGGCTTGTTGACAGAAGATAGATCTTGTACTAGTTTCTGAGTCGACATTTGTTGAATACTATTGAAGTTCAAATGGCCTAGTTTGAAATGCCAAAGCATATCAGATGATTCGGAAGTTGAGGTGTGAAGAGCTTGAATGTTGGAAGAATAAAAGTGATTGAGTTTGTAGAGATTGCCACTTTTTCTCCTAAAAGCTAAACCTTTCTGAGTTTTGTCAAGGATGGTGTAGCCCGTTGTATCGAATTCAACCCTCCGACCTGAATCAGGAATTTTGCTAAGTGAGAGCAGATTCTTGGTCAGATTTGGTACGTAGAGAACGTTGGACAACAACTTGACTTTACCTTTCCGAAATTCAATTCTGACTGTTCCTTCACCTTGAATGGAATGTGATGAGTTGTCTCCTAGTTGCACAACTCAAGAGTGGGTGAAAAATTTATAATCTTTGAACCAGTCTTGATAGTGAGTCATGAGTTGTTCTAGAATCGAGATACCGGGAATTGATATCTTGTTGTTCTCCGACCTTGGTCATAAAGGCTGCTTCATCTTCCTCTTGTTGCTGTATCAAAAAACTGGTTGAGGTGGAATTCGCTTGTTGTTGGAACTGCTTCTTCTTCTCGTGGTTGAATTTTAAAGTTCAAGAGTCAAAGTGAAGGAGCTTTCATTGGACGAAATGCCGAATGATCTTGTTGTGTAAGAAAGCTATTATTTGATTGTCATTCTTTATAATTTTCGTCCATTTTTTTTTGTCTGTCTAATAGTACTAGTCATGGATTGTTATAACAGTTACAAAACTTATGCTTAAATTCAAGACAAATGATGGTCCGATTAAATTGTTCCTCATGGGAGAAAGTGAGAGTTGAGTATTCAAACTTGAGTTGAATCAATTTTATACGACATTCTTGACATTTTTTATCTACTATGTTCTCATCAAATATAAATATTCTAGATTGATATATATGATGCATCTTTGATACTTCACTCAACTTTGGTTCTTATTTTTATTTTATAGTTATGGTTATCATTATTGTACATAGTATCACTTTTGTATTTTAATATTAGAAAATTGGAATCAAATCATAATCTTTTGATTTTCCTGTTACAACAAATTTCAAAAATCGCATAGATATTGCATGCAATGAAAATGAGAGAAGAGACATTTCATTGGCAAGTGTACAACATCGATGTGAAAAATATCTCAGTGATATTCCAAAGCGTGACTATGCAGTAGCAATAACTGATATACCATATGGATTTAAGCTAAAGGGTGCAATAAATGATGATTGTACATGCACATTTGCACAAATATTATTCAAGGAATTGCAAATTTCTTATTTTTCACCCCATTGATCAAGATGTAGTGGTGGCAAAAGCTTTGAAGGATGAAATTCATGGTTATGAATAATTGATATTGTAATTTCTATGATCTTGTTGTTAGTTTATAGTAGATTAAGTTGATCTATCATGCTCTGTTTATCTTAATCTATCAAATTTAGTTGTCTCAAGTTTTTTTTTTCTCAAGTACAAAACAAATGTTAAACATGCTCCTAAAGAAAGGCTAGTTAGTTGTTTTGAATTCATGACTAGTGCTCCAATGCACACGTGAAGAAGAGGAGTATGTAATGTTCTTCCATTTCCAGCAATAACAAGAAAACTTTGATTTTTAGAGGCCTCTCAAAGCTTGGTCAATTTCGATCAAAATTCTCAACAACCACTAAATGAAATGATTGAGTTTTTTTCTTGTGAATCCGCTATTACAATATTCCATCCCTGAGGGATGCTTGTTTTCAAGGCTAAAAATTAAAGCGTACTATATTCTGTAGAAAAAAATTAGTCTCATTATCATTGTCCTAGATAATGGTGGTCCCCAAATTCAATATGGTTGCATCGATTTTTGTAAGATTGAAACTAGTTTGATGCTCAAACTCAGATCATCTTCATGCATATCACGATTGTGTAGCGCTTCATGGCAAAACTAAAACTACCATTGCATATAGATGATTGTATCGGGTGCAATTTTATGATTCAAGGATCGTCATGAACTAAAAATAACAACTTTTTTAGAGTTACTTGATAAAACTTTCCAAATATATGCAAGTCATCAATGACCTTATTGCATACTTGTCCAATTTTTCTTAGTGCCAACCATAGTTAGGCCCATTGACCCGTCCAAAGGATTGACCCTTTCCTGACTGCAATTTAGGGTGATAGGCTGTCTGTCACCGCTGACCTGTGGGAACGTATGGCCCTGCTATCATGAGCTAGGGCATCCAAGTGTTAGACCACAATCATCGTCGCTATGATTTGCGCTATGATTTGCGACCGCTTCCAAATCCAAAAATAAAATAAAATGAAATTGGGACTAGCTCACAAGGGCCCTTCAAAGAAGGGTGTGTCTTAGAGTCAAAATCGCAATTTTGGGGGCTCTGTTCTAATTACAACGTTTCCCGTACTAGCAAAAGGTCTTCCGTACAACCGTACGCTGCTTCCAAAACCCTAAGCCTCATTTTGTGTCTCTTTGTTTTCTCCTATTTCGCTTTAGTCTTTTCTCCTCTTCTCTTGATCCCGCCCTGCGGTGGGAGGGAAGGTGAAAAGATTTGTGCATCGAAGCAGTGGCGATGCCTGCGCCTGCCAGCAAGCTGGCGTCTCTGTCACGGAAGCGGAGGCGTAAACAGCAGGTTAACTTTTTCTTTCTTCTGCACCAACCATGACAAGAATGAATGAATTTTGAATAGGAATATGGGTCATTCATTATTTGTTCTGGGTGTATTCTGGCGGTAGGCGATTGATTCCTTGAAATGATTGCAGAAAACAGCTTCAACTTTGCCTCTCTTGCCACCTGAGATCGGTGAAGATGAATTGGAAGTTTCGGAGGAAGATGTGGAGTTTGTTAAGAAGCATAGAAAATATGCTGGATTTATCTCTAATCTGGATACCAACGGCATTACCAGGTACTAGGCTGCTTTGTTAGCCCTTATTGCAACATATATGACTTAGTTTGCCTTGGTTGATTTCTGAGGTGTTCATGTATGTGGGAATGTTCTTTTTTGTGAGCTGTAATGGCGGTAAGGTTCATCTAAGAAGTTATATTGAGGGCAAAAGATGTAACCTAAAAAATCGCCTGAGCCACTAGTAAAGGTCTCTAGAGAGACTATTGACTTTGTGCAAAAGTTGAGCGAAATTCTTAGTTACTTAGGACTCTTCTTTCTAGTGAACTTCACTAGTGGTAAGGGTCACGTGGGAAGTTATGGTGAGGCCAAGACGTAGCTTAAAAAATCACCCGAACTATGAGTTTAGGTCTATAGAAAGACCATTCTCTTACATGAAAGATGAGTAAATTCTTTTTTCAGCTTTTACCCTAGATTATCCTAAGATGAGCTATTTTCATATGTGAAGCATCACTTTGTTCGATATATTGATTGGTCGAATTGTAATAAAACTTTACAAAGCAGTAAAAGAACCTCTATGGGCCATGAAATTGATTAACTTTTATTGATCATGGACTTTTAGGGTTTATTTGACAGGCAACTTCTATTGCATTGTTTATTGGGACAATAAATTATTGTGGAATGAATTTTCAATTAAGTTTAGAAAATGATGGGGAATATTCACATTTGCAAGTAGATGTTACATAAGGGAGGTAGATAATGATTAAGGACTAGATTTATGTGATTCTTACTGCATGCAGACACGTAATGGGGATTAAACCTGAGTGGGAAGGAGAGGGTTTGGAGAAGTTTTATGAGAGGAAAGGAAAAAAATTCTTTTCTTCAAAAGAAGATGAAAATAGTGGATTGCTTGTTGTGGACCCTGCGGATGCCTTGCCTATTAAAACACTTGAAGGTCAACTTCATTATCGTTCCACTGCTGCAAAAGAAAAAGATACTGCTGGTGAGTGTTTCATGTTTTTGAAGGCTTGACACAAAATTTACATGGTTGCTATAGGTACAATGATTTTTGTGCTGAGTTTCTTTTACTCTCTTGTATGTCCTCATTTGTTTTACTGATTAGAGAAAAGGAAGTGTTCACCAACATGCCACTTGTTAGAGAACTTGTGATAGGGTTGTTTATGAGAAATTGTAGTGGTATGGAAATATATGAGGAACATGCCATTTTATTCCCTATTTTGAAGAGACAAAAGGAGTAGCTATTTGCACCCAAAAGCTAGAAATTAGACAATTATTATGGTCTTTTTCTATGGGGCATCTAAATTTGAGTGCAAAATAGGTTTATGGTACTTGAAAGGCGTAGGCTTAAAATTTAACTAAATCCATTGAAAATGGTCTACGTTGAGCTAAAAGTAAGGTTGGTTTCGTAATTGGAAAGCCTTCAGTTTAATGTTGAAATAAATGCCTATTTCCCCTTTAGGCTTTGTGTTATTGTAACTTCTAAGTTGTGCATATGCTATGGGCTATCAATCAAGTACATTGTGAACCTCTCTTATGCACAAGTAGGTCAAGTAGGACACATGGTCTACTTAACATCCAGAGCTAAACCTAATAAATGACACCTCCTGGACAACCATCATGCATGTACGACATGTGGCACCCAAGATCTTTTGGATCTTGAGCGGTTACCATGACCTCCCACCAATCAATTATTCACTTATTGGAATCCATCTCTCTTGTCAAGGAGCTTGTGCTTTGATGATTGCTTTCTTTCTTGATTCTCCATATATTTCAATGATCTGTGATAAGCTATCGATGTGTTTATTGTCATGTATCCTAGTTATGATTCTATATAGGATACTCTACAAGTTTCTGTATCGTGGTTTGAAACATGAAGAGATGAGAAGGGTGAACTTCTCTCAAAGGGAGGTTTTTTAGGAGCATGTCTTTGTTTCTAAGAAGAAACAAAGGCATGCTCCTAAAAAATACTTGAGTTGATCCATTCAGATTTGTGGGGGCAACCCAAATCAGTTATGCAAGGGGAGCATATTAGTTTATGACCTTTGTAGATGACTTTCTATAAAGGCTTGGGAATTTTTTTTGAGGCAAAAATTTGAAGCTGTCAGGTACTTCACAAGTAATTCAAAGCTTTGTGGTGGAGAATCAAATAGCGAAGAGGATAAAGACACTCAAATTAGATGGTGGCGGTATATACATTGTTGAATATGTTGAATTTTGCAAGGCAAATGGTATTAAAAGGCAATTTACGTCTCCACACACCCTATTGGAACGGTGTAGTTAAGAGAAAGAATCCAACCATATTTGAGTGTGCTCGAAGCATGCCTATGGCAAGGGGCTGCCAAACTCTTTTTGGGCGGAAGCACTTCATACAACTGTTTTCTTTTGAATCAAAGTCTAGAGAAAGCTGTGAAAGGAAAGGTACCAGAGGAGGCATTTGATGGCATCAATGGTGCCCAAGGGTGTTTAATTGTCCGTCGTACGCTCATATCCCCAAGGATGATAGGAAGAAATTGGATGCAAAATCATCCAAGTGTATCTTTCTGGGATACAATGAAGAGGAGAAGGCCTAGTGCCTATATTATCTTACTAGCAGGAAGAGGATCATAAGTTGGAATGTGATCTTTGATGAGGATCACTTGTTTCTTGTGGAAGAGCATGAGAAGATGGAGACAAGTGAATTTATTCCAATATTGATTATAATCATGAAGACCCAAGTCCAACTTTGACAGGGCTGTGCAAGAGGATGATTCATGCATGAGCATGAGGATCAGAGATGAGGCCATAAGAAAGCGGAATAGGGTAGTTCCATGGGATACATGGTCAAATGCACTAAGGGAGTGAAGTAAAGTTCTCAGGGTTATGGCAAAGGTTAATCATGTTCACATAATTTGATTTAGGGGGAGTCAAAGTTCTTTGATTCAAAGGAAGTCAAGGAATCAGGTGGTATGTTGCACTCATGGTGGTCACACATATGCACTAAAGGGACATGAAGACAAAAGCAAGACTTTGGGAAGTCATATGAAAAGGATCGACATTTGGAATTCTACATCATCATACAAAGGAAGTTCTACATTGAGTTATGAAGACATAGAGATTAGAGTTGATCATGAACTCTACATCAGAATTGAGGATCTTCATTACATGGGCATCATGGAGGATACACATGCATACTTGTGCTATGCATAGTTGTAGTTATTAACAATTTAAACACTGAGGGGGAGTGTTAGAGTTAATGTTCACATTGTTACCCCTAATGTTGTCATCTAGGATTAATTATGATTATTGGGCCATGGCTGCGTGCTAATTCTAGGGGCCCTTACCTATATTTAGTAAAGTCAAGTTAGATTTAGTTAGACTCAAGTTCAAGAATCTAGTACTTAAATTGGAGCACAAGTTTTGCTATAGATAGACGTTGGGTGCTTTTACCTTATATAAAGACATCAACTAGGCAATTGCTTTAAAGGTTGGTATTGCTTTTCGCCATAGAACAAAGTCTACAAGTATTTAGTGCCCCCTAGTCCATTTGCAATGGGACATAATTGGAGTTTCTCATCACTTGTGTTCTCTCTCATATGTTTGGCTATTGTTTCGTCACAATAGGAATCTTGTCTTGGGTTACTTGTATGAGGAAGTCGGTTTTCTAATAGACCATCCCAACTAAATTAACTTCTCAAATGCATCAAATATCCCAAGATTGTAGGAACTAAGATTCCTAATCATGCTGCCTATATGCTTGCTCTAATACCGTGATAGAATGAGAGTGAATCAGGTTTACTGAACAATCACAAAAATTCATGCATAAGTGGAAGAAGATAGAATAGCAATGGAGACAATTTGTCGCTATTCATGAATGTAGAAAATACAAGCATCGCAGTCTTCGAGACTCCAGGATAGATGATATATTAATGCAAATGAATTATGAGAGAAGCAAAGGCCATAAGTCCCAATATGTTAGAAGCCAAAAGCCATATGTTACATGGGAGTTACAAAAGGAGATAGAAAGCCATGGCATAGAAAGGCCAAGTGATGTTGCCTGGGAGTTCCTTGAAGTAAGGCATGCATTTTCCATTTGGGAGAGAGTATCACATAGACCACAGACCTCGTAAATGAGTTGGGTCCCTCCAAACTTGAAAAATTGGACCAAACATTTAAAATAGGCCCTTGGGCCCTTAAGACCATGTAAAATAGCCTAGCCCCAACTTGATTAAATTTGGCATTGACACACAAGACCTGCAATCCAAGTTTGATAGAGCTCTGAACTCGCTTTGTGAATGTTCTGGAGAAGATTCCACCTTGGGAGAAACTCTTGATGACCCCTAGCCGCCGTCTCGGGTGTATCAATATGGTACCTCTGCTTCGTGGTCAGAGCATCAATAGGAGAAACCTAGAAAGGTGACTTCTATAATTGTTTAGGTGCATAAATTCTTTAGAGTGTAACGAGGAGCACATGGGATAAACTCACTCAAGAAGTGGCTTGATGAGGAGCTATGTAGAAGGTCAATAAGTCTCTTGTTCTTGGTTTCCTCATAGGTTGCCTTCTTATGACGAAGTAAGGCATAGTACTGGGATTGGGTCTGATAAAGAAGATTAGGAGAGAATGTAGAGATGTAGATGACAATAATAATCATCATACCAGTTTTTGCAAGGGAAAACATATTGGAATTTAGATTTCGATTTATATGACTTGGATGGGAAGGGGAGAGAGGCGACCTGATGAAGTGCAACAATGAACTTTGAAATGTATGTATTCAATGGCAATCTAATATCTATAAGATTATAGAGACATTGTAGACATTATACATATTACATTTGATATTTTCAAGCATTATATCTCAAAAATTTGCAAGTTTTTTTCTTGCCAAGTTTATTTTGATTCTTTCAGGATGGTGTGAACCATGATTCGTGTCAATTCTGAAAAGGATGGAATCACTAGATCTTTGCATTGATGTTTTTGTGTAAGTTGTGACAAAGTACCATGCGCAACACAGAGCCAAAGAGATGCAAGCTTTAATCGTTATAGGTCCTTCGACAATAAGAGTGTCCAAAGTCATGGTTCTCTAGGACAGTGAAAGCATAGCTTGGCCATTCAGCTGTATCATCAAAGCAAGTAAATGGTTTATATTGAGGTAGTGTGCTCTGCTCCCTATGCCTTCACAAAATGTGCATGGTTTTTGTGTAACTTGCTCTAGTTATTGGATCGTCAGAGTCATCTTGATAAGGGTAGGGATTGTTCCTTGTGAGATTTATCTACAAGTTGGAAAGGGTGCAATCGAGCTAGACAATTGCGCTAGCATAGACTTGTTAGGAAAAGCATGACATCAAGTTTTTTCAATATAAGTTTATGTAGGAATTTCTTGCACACATCTCTTCATGTGAGAAGCTATTAATATTGAAGATCTATTATACACCATTACCTCCAGTTTACTAGTTAGGCAAGTAAAGTTTGTAGATTTTACAAGTTTCTATTTGGGCTATCTTTAAATCACTACTATCACGAATTCTACAAAATAGAAAGATTATGTGAAAGTGTGGTGTTTTGTACTTTCAAGCTATCAAAAGCAACAAAAAAATATGAAATATAAACTAGAAACTTTGATTGAATTTATGCTATATTACGTTTTATTTAATACCCTTCATGTAAAACGATCAAACATCTAAATGGGATGATTTCAATTAAAGCATTTCAACCTTGTGCTATGATATAGATAGAACTATGGGGAATGGTGCTGCTAGGGTTGTCCCAACGACAATCGTTAGAAGTCGAGAAGTGGACCAAGTTAATGATGTTGGAAGGTCTTTAGATGAAATTGGAGTAGAAACAAGAAAACATTTGAAGGATGTTAAAAAGCAAGACAAAGAGAAGCATGGCAAGAAAAGATCGGTTGGTCTTGCATCCTCACAAGATTTGGTACGTTGTCTTTTGATTATTTTTGTCTTCATCATCTCTTTTGAATGGCATGGAACTCGTTATTTCTGCATACTTTCCATTCTATTGTTATGTATTACTTGCAATTGTTTCTTGAATGTAGGTGGAGGAGGTTCATTTGATTTGATTTGCGTCAATCCTAGTATTTGTCATTGTTGAGCTTCCTTTGCCTCCAAAGAAGTGATAGAAACTTTGCATGCAACTGAGAAAAGAGAGTGATAGAAACTTTGCATGTCACTCTGATCATGCTCGTGAGGATGTATCAAGCAAATACATGGCATAATGAATTCACAACATATTGTTAGGCTTGTTTTTCTCAGCTCTAGGTGTCCATGTTGTTATAGATGCTCTGAGCAAAGCTATCTTTCCTATACTAGATCAGTTTTTTGGAATTCCTAGTTGGACCACTTCATTCAAATGTCATCTTTGATTTGATTACGTTTTTTGAGAGGGGCTGGCATTTGGAGATATAGTCTTAGGTAGATCGCACTACCCTTGGATAAGCCTTTTAACTACTAGATCTCGTTATGATCATGGTCACTTATTCTCTTGCAACACCAATCCTATGGCCCTTGAACTTGATTAATGTCTCTTTCTTGTGTCTTCCAAGGCACAAGTCAGTCATCATTATATCAACCAATGCATTTATCAAGCATAAAAAGGAGTTTGGGCTTGTTGTTTAGGGGTCAAGCCAAACTTCTACAGGACCACATTTTCTCCACATTACAAATACAAAAGACCCATCACTACCAAGATAACTTGAGAGCCATATGTGGCACAATGTTAACTAACACATTAGAACAAGTTTGGTTCTTATTGCACTTGCTTTAGCTAGAGGCTTGGTGGATTTCAAAGCATTACTAAGGGGGGCTGTATTGGTAGCATGTATACCTTGGGGGTGGTAGAGAGCAAGGAATACTTCAACTTCTAGTGCCTCTTTCACATGAGTACAAAATGTTTGTTTTGACACCTATTGATCACTTTAGGAGCTCTTGTTTGTTTTGAGACCTATTGACCACTCTAGGGGCTCTGATTCATTCATATGGCGACTAGTTGTGTATGGCTTTGATGCTATGGTAGATGCTTCCTTTCCAACAAGTGATCCTAGCTAGTCACATGTATGTTGAGGACGTCATTTAGGAGATTGTTTAAGTTGAGGAGGTGACTTCAGACTAAAAGATATTGGATTTTGGGTAGCCATTAGAAGGGAAATCCACAAGTAGATTGTTGGAAGGAGGAGAAAGTGTTGAAACCTATAGATCATCCTATCTAGGATCATTTAGATGACAATAAGGATTCTAGCAAGTGAATGATCAATTGAGGGTGTGGAAACTCCTTGAGATTCAAAAAATAATGGGTGCCACATGTTGTACATGCTTTATGGGTATGCATGAGGTGTCTCCTACTAAATTTGGCTTTAGGTTCCTTGGGGGCCATCTGTCCTACTTGCCCTTCTTGTTAAATATGCATAAGAAGGATTCACTTGTATTTATTTAAATACCCCTATGGCATATGCACAACTTACAAGTTTCAATATACAAGGCCAAAAAAGGGTAAGATAGGCGTTTATCTCAACATCCCCTTTGTAATGGCTCTTTTATTTACACTAACCCCAATGCATGTCCCTTTCCTTACCTGGCAAGGGCTGCCTGTCTCAAATTGAAAAGTGGGCCGGTGAAAAGGACCCCAAAGTATGTATACTACGATACTATCTCCAGGGCGACCATCCCATAAAAACTCTTTTCTCTGCATCAATGCACGAGAGGTATTGAAGACATCCACGTTCATCGTCAATCTTCAACGTGAACAAAAAGAACATTATATGTCCAAGTGTCTTTGCAAACCCTCTTTGGACCTCGACATGAGTATCACATCATGAACATAAAGCAGGATAGAAATTAGCAGGTCACATAAACTACATCCCTCACCTCCATCTTGTACAGCCATCCTCTCTAGCTCATCAATGTAAAGTCCAAACAAGGTAGGGGAGAGTGAGCACCCTTGCTTCACTCTAGTGGTACTATCCACCAACGGTGTGATACCTTCTGATCTTAAACAGCCTATCACTCTCTCATATAGATCCATAATGGCCAATATTGTAATTTTTGGATAAGTAAGCGTTCTGGAATTGAATCATAGGCCTTTCAAAAAGAAATCCATGGAACAACAATATACGCGCTCATGTTTGGATGTCATCTCCTCAATAATAGACCTCAATGTGAGATTATGATGAGAAGTGGAATAATGAGCTTAGAAACTTGCCTGCTCCAAAGCATTTGGATATTTGATCTTGGCTTGATTGCTAATTACTGTCTGTAAGATTGAGCCATATACTTTTGTCATAATATGGCCAATCATTATAGTATGATGGTTCTCTGGTTTCATGGGATCACCCACCTTGTGAGTGGGATGTATGACATTGGTGCACCAAGAAGTGGGGAAGCCCTAAGTAATTGCATGATTAAAGAGGTTAGCTAGGATGGGGCCGAGTACGTTGTTTGCATGGATAAGAAGTTTTGCTTCTAGATCTTCGATATATCTTGCACGACGAGCATTGAGGTTATTAATAGACTCCGTGATCATGTAGGGTGTGAAGAGGTTGAAAGGTGAAGGCTGGGGTGAAATGACAATGGGAGAAGTAGTAAGGATGGTGTATAGAGATTTAGCATATTTTGTCCAACTGTGTAAGTTGGTCGAGTCATATGGGAAAGGTTGTAGAAAAGGTAAGGAGTCTTGATAGATGGTGATGTAGTGTTTCTCAAAACTATATTTTGGTGCATGGGTGAGAGATTGATGGGAAGCATAGACAAATGTATGAATGACTCCTAATTGGAAAGAGAGAAAAGAGTGGTTAGAGAGAGTACGTGTGATGGTGAAGGAGGTGTCATGTGGAAGGAGAGAGGGTGATCTAATTGTAGTGGCTTTATTTCCTATCCTACCCTCAACCCAAGATCCAAGCACACAAGCATCAAGGAGATGAAGATAGTCGTCATGCGGAGGTTCGATCCCATGAGAGCGATAACATAAATGAAAATCCAGCATGCATAGATGATCCACAGCTTATTCTAAGATCCATTAACACTAAGCATTAACCCTACATCCATTAAACTAAGACCCACAATGATGATAGCTTACCCTTCTCTCTCTCCCTTTCTCTCACACAAAAAGCATAAGAAATAGCAATTCCGATAAGCTTCAGATTCAACAATTAGCAAATACAAAGAAAACATGAGAGATGGAGGAAAAGAGATAAAGAGCAAGGACATTCACAAATCCATTCCATAAGAGAGCCAATTTGCTTGTATCGAAATGAAGATGGAAACATGTACAATGATTCGAAATTGCTACTTATATAGGAAAGTGAGGAGATGGGCACCCCAATTCCTATTGGCCAATTCCTACCTCCCTAACTATTCAAATTTAAAAAAGAGTGGGAACCCATGCAATAATTGGAGGGAACCAATATGAAATTGAAGTTTGGTGGGACCCCTATTTTATTCACTAACTTGACATTTAGGCCCTGCGACATTTAAAGTCCTGCAAAAAGGCCTAAAGTCCTTTTATTGACTTTCTAATTATCAAATCTATGTGATTCACCGGGCTGGTCTTACACACACAAGGTAAACCAGAACTAGAACAAAGCAACTAAAACCAAAACCTTATTTTTGTCTCTCTCTAGACACACATATTCTCTCTCTAGCCTACCCTATTCTCTCTCATCAATTGGAGTAGAAATGGTTGAAGATCCAAAGCTCCCTCTCTCTCAATCTCTAGCACAAAAACAATGAAATGAGGGCCAAAAATCCGTTGGGGGAGGGGTTTTGGGGGGAAAAGGGACCAAAATAAAATTAATTAATCACATGAACCGTGGCACGGTTCTTGCCACGGTCTTGGGACCCACGGTTCCAAGAACCATGGGTTCTATGGCTAGGACTTAGATTAGCGTGTTTTTGCCATAATAGAAGGCTAGAATCAAAATCTCCCCCGCCCCCCCCAAAAAAAAAGAAAAGAAAAGAAAAAGAAAAAGAAAATTTAAAACTGTTTTTCTGATACGTTCCCAAGGTTGCTGATTTTCTCCCGTTCCAAACCATGAATTTAATATTTAGTATGGATTATGAAAATAGGTATTAGGTGGGACTTGGAGGTTCTGACTCTTCAGTAAGGATTAATCATTGATTAATTATAATCTACATTGCCTAAACACTTCTTGCCATAATAGAAGGCTAGAAAGAACACCATCCCCCCTCCCCCCCAACGCCCCCTGCCCCGGAAAAAAAAAAAACTAAATTGTCAATTCTTTCCTTTCTTAAATCATCAATGTGTGTATTATGTAAGCAAAATACCCAACTTGCTCAACTCCTTGAGCAGATTGATGCCTAGGCAGCCCTAAGATGCCCACCTCCCCCCCTTTGTCCAAATTTGCATCACTAGAGCAACTAGACGGAGCCAAACAGGTTGCAGCTTCCGAGTCTACTACCACGATGATACGGGAATTGGAAGATAGGATTGAGAAACATAAAGAAGAGACTTTATTGGGCTTCAGTATTGAAGAAAGGTGCCAAGCCAAGCGCTCCCATATCTTCAGTCATTTTGGACACCATCTCGGAAGAAAAAGCTAGAGAGCAAAAAGCTCACAACATTTTTTCCACGAGAAGAGGGATACTAGACACATAGGATGCCATGGTGGAAGCTAAGTGAAAGAGAGTCGTAGAGAGGCTTTGCGTTGCAGAGCCAAGTTACGTGGCACCACTATCTATACGGATGATGATCTTACATATATCAAGGTTGAGGAAAGGCGTAAAGCCTTCCAAAGGCCTGAGAGTCTGGCAGATGGGTCATTTATGGGGATGGACGGGTGAGCTTTCTTGCTAGCGCTCCTAGCGGTTCCCAGTGCTAGGGACTTGGGGTCCCCGGGTTCGGGAGTACCTCGGGGCCCCATCCCTCCATCTCCAGATTGGAGGACGGAATTGTGATGGTATACACTCATTTTCCACAGTGGGCGACTTGATTGATTTTATATACAGGGAGTCTCTTCATCCGATCATCAAATTCATCCGACATGATGAGCATGCATGCTATATTTGGATCCGCATTGTTGGACAGGGGATTGATTTGGATAGGGACCTCTTTATTGCGGCATGTTATTCTCCTCCAGAGTCTTCGTATTTTGCCGAGGGCATTGGTTCACCCTAACTTGATCTCTCATTGGACATTGTCAGATTCACAGAACGAGGGCATATTTTCCTCACTGGGGATCCTTCACGGACATCACTTTGTTTAGGCAACTTATAGGCTCCTTTCTGTGGATCACTATAACTAGACCAGATAATCCATGCAAGAACCATTGAATATCCATTGGAAAAAGGCTAAGAGGATTTTAAGGTACATATAATGCCATGACATCGTTGCGACAGTTAGAGTTTTATGACACCATCGACCAGCTCTTCATTCATGCCCTTGACAGTGATGAGATGGGAGTTACCAGGATTTCCGGGGATAGTTTGGGACCTATTACCATATATGGTGAGTGCTTACTACAGTTTGGAGAGGCCCATGAGTTAGCCATTTATAATGGCCTAACTAATTGGCTGGATTCAGGCAGATATACTTGTCACCCTCACAGTGGCGGACATAATGTCGTTGATTATCTCATGGGGTCACCATCCTCCATGCCTCTCATCTCTGATTTTCACATCTCTCCCACCACCCTCTCTGATCACTCTTTCCTCTCTTTCACTATTGGCCGCCTCCCACCCCCCCAGTCATCCCCCCACCCCATGCTCACCCGTGCACCCAGATACACATTTAGCTCTATATACATGCCAGTCTACCAGACGCAATTGTCTTTGGCTTCCCATCATCCTGGTGCACCAACATCATCCACCCTATCCATAAAAATGGTGACCCCATGATTCCTGGTAACTACTCACCATCATGATTGGGCATATTCAACATGAACAGTGGGTGTTGGCAGTAACTACCACCTACTGCTCCCATGCAAACTCACACTGGGCTAGGAGGGGCATTCTATAAGAGAGTGCATTGGCTGGGTGGATCAGATTAGCTTTGCCTTCCTGTGGTTATGCTGTTCCTAACAGGTATAGTAGCTCAGATTTTAGGTTCAGGTCCTCTGATCACACTTTTCAACACGACCCTTGCATCCAATGCTCATGCTTATCCATTTTGCGAGGAATCTTAGATTCTCATGGAGGGTGGCAAATCTTCCAAAATGTTCCTACATTTTCTCGATTTGGAGCTTATATGGCATCAAGGAAATAGAAATCTGAGATGCATGGAATGAAAGACGGTGATCCCGCTAAATCATGTGCACTCCCAAACTGAAGTAGATACTCACCGTAAGTAGTGACTGGTCCAAGAACATCAGCAGAAGTCCTGCTAATGTCCATATCCGCTGCATTAATAGACTGCACACTTAACTGATCCAAAGCATATTACAATCCCAAATTCCTATAGTGGCAAAATATTCTCTTGAAGCCAAATTGTGGGACACCTATTTATGTAACAATTTGTGTATAATCATATCTAAACCTAAAGCCTAATGTCGAAAATGTGAACTCCATGTATGTTTGTTATGTACAAAGGATATATATATGCATATGTAAAACAAGCCTTGAAATGTGACAAAGGTTGGTGTCTCAATTTGCAGCAAGAATTGGATGTGTACATCTCTAAAGAAGAACGGCGTGTGAACATCAAGTCTCATATAGCAGAACTTGGCACATTGTTACTGGAAAATCCGGAGGAGAACTTGCCTGCTTTGAAAGAGCTGATGGATATGTGCTCTGATTCAGATGAAAGGATATCACAACTGGCAATGCTATCATTGATGGCAATTTTCAAAGACCTTGTTCCCGGGTATGATTTTGAAAAAGGAAAATGTTGAAGTTCCATTATCCAATCATGTATCGAAACGAGTTATACTAAATTGTCAGTTTAGAGCTTCATTCGTTTCTTTGAGTAGGGAGCAGCTTATGGAATTCCTGCAAGAAAAGTTATGTACAATCCTACAACATAAGCAACCTTTTTGAGTTATTGCTTGTTTACTTCATACTTCATAATGCTTTTTGAATCAAAGGATTGAATAAATCTTTGATATGAAACTTTTGGTTCACTGAGAACATGCTACCATCTTAATAGAAACAATTATCGTGATAGTCAATATATGATTTACAAAGTGTGAGCTTGTGTTATGTTCCCTATCTCAACAGTTATCGAATAAGGCTGCCAACAGCCAAGGAGTTGGAGACACAGGTTTCTAAAGAAGTTCAAAAACTGCGTGATTATGAATCATCATTACTACGCTCTTATCAGGTTTCACATTGACATGGAGCATAGTATGTGTGTAAATTTTGTTGAAAAACTGACAATCTTGTTGAAATGTTGTGCTCTTTTATTGATATGCTTGGTTGACTTTTCGTTTAGCATAAAAAATTTGAATCAGCTCAATATCTGTGACCTTCAAAAGAAACATATGAATCTGTCTGTTCCATGTATTTAGACATGATGATGAGTAGGCTCACATGATTACTTGTTTTCAAAGTGTAATCTGAAATGTATGGTTTGTTTTCAAGTTTCGGATAAGCAAAACCTGTGATTTTAGATGCTTGAAAAAGCTGTACATATCCAAGGCTTTATAATTTTGAAACACGTCAAAGCTCTACTTCTAAGTTGTAAGATCACTGGGGTATTGTACCTGATTTTGGAAGTTAGCTCGAAGTAAAAGCTTGTAAGTGGATGCAAGTATAGCATTGGGACTTGTTTGCTTGTATTTCCCTTATGTGATTTCTCTGTTGAACTTTTTTGGTTTTGGTTCCTTTTTGCCATGATCGAACATTGCAAGCATGATGTCTATTGTTAAAAACATCAACATTAATTGTGAGTTTGCAATTCTGTTCTGAACTTTGACGTGCTCTTTTGAGGTCCAAATTGCTTTTGCTTTAAATGTTCCAATATCATCTATGTGATATCAGCCAGTTATATAAATTCTGAATTCTTCTCTCTTATTTTAGGAAATAACGGGGTTCTGTCGTACGTGTAGTTTTTAGGCAGTGTATGGAGTTGCATCATCGTGGAGTGATTAATTTGGTAGACATATGATGAGAGTGTAACTTGTATTTGGATTTCTGCTTTAACAGAGGTATGTTCAAATGCTGATCAAGTCACGAAAGTCACATTCTCGTCAGAAAGCATCGCTGCGGTGCATGTGTGGCCTTCTCGAGGCTATTCCTCATTTCAACTATCGGGAAAATTTGTTGGCTGCTGTTATCAGACAGATGAATTCTTCTGATGCAGCATGCAGGTTGTTTTCTTTTTTTAGGCCTAGTCTGATTTGGCCGATTCTCCTGCAAAGTGTAGTATTTTTGAATATATTGTGCTGGTCTTGACCACTGAAGCTGGTGGAATTGGCACATAAGTCTTTAGCTCGATGCAGGAACTCTGCTTACTTATGCAAGTTAAAATGCACAGAAATATCAAGCTTAAAAACACAACCAAGGATGTCACATTAGAGGTTGTGTGATCATGATAGCCAAGATTGACAGGAGTTTTTCTGCACGTATTTAGAAATGTTCAACACATCATCTAAGTTATCACTTAGAAGGGCCAAAATAGTGACTACAAAGCTTTGTAAATGCATGAAGTTGTTCTATGGCATGATTGGGATTTAGAGTAATCGAATAGCATAAAGCAAGATGCATGATAACATTATCAGAAAATTTCTCTAGCAGAAATAGTCAGAGTTTCACTTAAGAAGGGCCTCTAGAATCAGCAACATCTTATCAAAGGAGTGTAAATGCATGTGAGTGACATGTTAGACGAAAATATATAGTGTATCAAACAGTAAGAGCTGATAGCCATGAATGAGAACTAGATTGATTAGATGTTCATCAAACAAAACTAGGATTTTGATGACAATTATTGGCAAATGATGTTGCAGCCAATTTCAAGATGCAATCTTCTTTTAAGGTCTTGTATAGTAGTTTGAAATGAAAAATTTAAATCGTTATCTCTTGACAGGTTTGTTGACGGAAGTGGACAATATCATAATTGTGTAAATGCTTCTGATCAATTCTATTGTTCAACTCAATGTTCAATACTTCAGAGTGTTGTCAACTTGTCTGTTATGTTTCTGTTTTGATGTGTAGCATTAAAGTTTTGAAATAGTGGAAGCAAATTTAAGTCTGATTGATTAACCTGGAAAACTTGAATTGCTGGTTTCTTGCCTTTTGCTTTGTTTTAGTTTCTCCTTTAAGAGGATGGATGATGTAGTAGCCTCAAAATGACATTGTGACAAGCATTTGTATGAAAGGGGGTTTTCCTTTGCTGGAAGTTTGATTTCTGATTGCTTGCTTTTAGAGGTTTAGTTCATGATGTATGTTTTAATGATGGTGATGCAGGGCATCACATAATAGATTTTGAGTAGGGCAATTCTACTTCTTATATCTTATGTTTCTTGGTATTGTTGAAGAAGTTATATTTTTTCCTTCTATAAGTGTTGCAGGATAATGAGTCGTGATTCCATCCAGTCTTTGTTCAAAAATGAAGGGAAGCATGGGGGTGAAGCCACTGTTGAAGCTGTGCAGATGATTGCTGACTTTGTGAAGCTGAACAACTGTCTACTTCACCCAGCTGTTTTGGAGGTAGAACTTCTATCACAAGTGTAGTCTTTGAATAGGAGTTAATTGCCTATTCTGTTTTACTTCAGAGCAATGTTTCATGGACCTTTTCAAAAAGCCTTCTTGCAACGCGTTTGAAATGGGAAAAAACAGCAAATTGTTTTTAGGTTGTTTTTTTTTTTGGCTTGCTTTTATTCCTGGTCTTTTGTTAAAGGAAAAGCAATTGTTGTTTTAGTGTCTAGACAGTGATCTGCTAGACTTGTTGGTTATCAATCTATGATAGTCATGTTCTTATCAAAGCAGAGACTTTTACAGTACATGTATATGTTGATACATTCGACTTAACATGTTTCTCTGGAGAATCTGCATTGTTTTAATTCTGGCTTCACATGGTGCAGGTTTTCATATGCCTTTCTTTTGATGATGATCTGGCACGATCTACAGACACTGGGTCAGTTGTGTCTACTGGCAGAAAGGATAATAAAAGATTGGATCCAAAGGTCGTATCCAAGCATCAAGGGAAAAGAGATAAAAAGGCTAGGAAACAGGTTCTTGCAAATGAGCTGAAGAAAGAGGTACCCTTATCCTTTTTCTTATGGTTTGATGATTGAGTGTGAATGAAATGAAAAGAAAGAACACTTTAGAGCGTAACCCAATGGAAACAGGTAAATACACATTAAGTACAGGACAATTCATGTCAATTGGAATTTTTTTTTTTGATAGTCCCATGCCCGCTATGTTAAGATAGCTTTTGATCCTTGTTACTTGCAGAAAACTTCCACTGAGATTAGAGGTGCATGTACATTGTTAGACTCCAGCTGAATGGAACCAAACTTTCCCAAAATTCTTGTTTAAGCTCTTTTTTCTGTAGGTGGAGTCAGATTTCAAGGAAGCATTGGCGCAACCCGACGTGATTGAACGTAAAAAATTACAAACTATGGCCCTTTCGGCTGTCTTTGAAACCTATTTTCGGGTTCTCAAATCGACTGAAAGTTCTTGCGTTGACAGGTGATTACATAAACTTCTACCTGTCTTTGACATGTCTCATGAGTACAAAACATCATTATTGTGGGGCCACTCAGTCAGCTTGGTTTTTCCTTATTTTTCATGTTGAAATTGTAATTTTCATTTTCAATGAGTTGATTCTCCATCCAGGTATTTATAGAAGCTAGCATGCTTAATTGGTGAAATACGTCATGTTTTTTTTTGAATTCCAGGATTAAGGATCTGAAGGCGGCTACTCCTCTGACAAAGGCGAATGATCTTGGTGACCATCCACTTCTAGGGGTATCTTTAGAAGGTTTAACCAAATTTACACAGTTGATAAGTGTTGAATATCTGGGGGATTTGTTGCGGCTACTTTGTAAACTGGTTGGTGGAAGCGATTCTGTGACTCAGCAGGAGTGCCAATCCAACCTCAATTTGGAAGAACGACTCCACTGCTGCATAGTTGCTTTTAAGATTGTCCGGAACAATTTGGGTGCCCTCAATGTTGATCTCAGAGAATTTTATGTTCACTTTTATAATTTATTACTGGAATACAAACCTTTAAGGTATATGTTCCAACTGCTTCCATGTATGGAAATTGCATTTGACTGCATACAGACAGAAGTATTTGTTTTTTTAACATGGAATTGGTGATTTAGGACTTTTTGTGACATCTTTGTTGTTGAAGGCAAGACTGCATGGTGTTTGCCCTTTTTAAGCTCTTTTTGGGTTTTTGTGGCAGTGATCACAAAAGTGATCTTTTACTGGCTCAAGCTCTGCAGGCCATATTGTTGGAGGGACGTCAACATGACATGCAAAGAGTAGCTGCCTTTGTTAAGCGTCTCGCTGGTCTCTGCCTTTCTCTTGGTTCTGCAGCAGCTATGTCTGGTATGCATTTGGTTATTTTAATGATCCAGGAGCTGTATTGTTCATTCAGCTTATAATCGCTCACAATGAATCAAAGCCTTAAAAAATATCAGAAGTCCTGTTGAAAGAATCTAGAAGGTTAATGGTAGCCACTACAAGAGTGCCAAAATTGCTGCAAATGCTCTATATAACAAGTCTTATGGTCTTAATGATGGAATTTTCTTTACTCGTCTGCAGTCTTAGTGGCGGTTCAGCAGCTGTTGCAGCGAAACAAGCAATGTTGTAATATGTTGGAGAATGATAGAGGTGGTGGAGCTGTCGGTGGCACTATAGCAGTATGTGTTAGAATCCCATTTTAGGTTCAACTTTATATTGAACAGATCATAGCTGCCCGTTGTTCTGGAATGTATTCCATTCCAGAACGAGGCAGGAAAAAAAAGACAAAACGTACTGGCTTACACACTAATAAAATTCAAAAATTTGATTTTTTTTTTTAAAGATTTAGGGCTTCTAGAGGATGCCTTTAGGGGCCTTCAAGGATACATAGAAACCACAATGTTTTAATAATGAGCCACTGCTCTGTGAGGAGGGCAAATAAGCTGGAAACTGGATGGGACCTTCAAACAGTTCCATACTGTAAAAAACGAGCAAGAAATCTGCAACAGACTTCCCAGTTGTGCAGTTTTAAATAGGTTATATGCGAGGGTCTGATAGTTGTGCAGAGAAACTTCTCTATGCCGCATTCATTTTGAGATACAAACATCAAGGGCCTTTTTTTCTGGGATAAATTTGCTGAAACTGTAAAAGGTAAACTTAAAACAGTTTTAGCTGAACATCTGCAGGATTTTGTGTGCGCATTTTTTTGTCCATACTTGTCATCATAGTGCCTGTTCCGGAGTCTGACAAAATCTGGCCAGCAGATCCATCCTTCAATAGGCTTTCAGCTGAGCGCACTTTTCAAAAAACTCCAAAACCAAACTCTGGAAATCGGAGCCCTGCTGTGAATTTAAACCTTCTTATATCTTTCTTTGGACTTGTTCCGTACCAGTATGTACCAGAACGTACAGTATGTTACAGCCTGAAATAGTCGGATTTCTGAGGAACATATAGCCTAGGCCCGATATGACTTTTCTAGAATCAGCACCATTTTGATCATGTCATCCAATTAAAACTTAATAACCTTCTTCTTATTCTCAACTCGTTTATGTTAAGAGATTTAGTCGATTAGGCAAAATTGGCAGCACAGGTGGGCTAAGTTTTCAATTAGTATCACTCTTAAGATTGCTGTGGTGATAGTGCAATGTTGCTTCCTGCTATCTATGCAAATGTACATTTGGGACCCACACTATATTTATCTCAATATGGCAGCTGTACCAGCCATTTGCAGTGGACCCTGATTTAAGTGGAGCGCTTTCATCAATTTTGTGGGAGCTTAATCTACTTGGAAAACATTATCATCCTGCTGTTGCAAAGTTGGCAGCACAAATTTCCAGCATGGCATCCTCAGAGTTTGTCCCTGCTACTATGACGTCGCTTGATGCAGTTGCTTCATATTCAACAGAAGAAGGTGGATTTAGGCCTGCTGTTCAGCCTCCACGGAAAATTAGCAAAAGACGGAGTTATAAAAGTTCCAACAGCTCTTCTCTAGTTGCTGCATCAGAAGTTGTGCAGGTGCAAGGTGATTCGCAGATAGCCTTTGCAAGCCATTTCAGGCTTCTAAAGGAATTTAGGGATAATGAATTATTAAGAAAGGAGCTCACTAGGGCACAATCAAAGTTAGAGCTCTATAAAGAATACAAGCATGGAAAAAATATTTCCAGATTGATTAAACGTAAGAAAAATACGAGAAAGGCAGATTTGAGAACTAGCAAATAATGCTGATGGAGGTTGCGAGGACTAAAGTCAATTTGCTCGATTCTTCCAAGTTGGCAACAATGCATGCACGATACCTTGAAAGGGCAGATGAAGGAACACATGATGGCAGAGAGGATAAAGTAAGTTAGTTCGGCCTGAGAAATTTGTTATACCAAGTTACCTAAGAAACCGATTTTGCAATTCAAACATCTTTGAGAGCTCAAAAACGTCATTTTAGACTTCTGCCAGCATGCACCGCACTTCTGTTCTCATAAATATTATTCATCTTTTGGTGAGACCAAGCAATGCAGCTTGTGCACTGATGCACCAGTGCCCAGTCACCCCATAGTTGCTGAAAAATGATCACCATCAGATACTCAAATTTCTGGATCACTTTGCAAAATTTTTGTCTTGGGTGGAGCTTGTTATGCTCAACCTGACTTGAAAACAGGATCTGGTATTTTGAAAAGCTACATTTGTGGATAGACCATAGCAAATTTCAATTCATTCAGTCAGAAGTCTAATATCAAGCAATAAGAATATGAAGAGTTTTTAATGGCTGAAAAGCTCTTGTGAATCATCAGTTCTTGAACTCAACAGTTTTCAGCCTATGGTTTTCTTTCATCATGCCATCCCTAGATTGGCATATGGAGCATTGTTATAAAATCAGTTTAATTGATGACGACAATATATGATATTCAATATTCAAACGAATGTTGTGCAAACAATTTTCTCTTTTCAGCAGTAATTAAATTTGCATAGTTCTGAAGTCTATAGTACGCATTTTTTGAAGCAAAACAATTAAATGCTTATATGTGATTTTCAACCGGCTGAAAGATTTTCAAGCTTTGGAATGCTTAGTTTGCAGTGAAAACCTTGCAACATAGATTAATATAGTTTTGTGGAACTTTTTCATGGTTCTAAGAAAAACAAGATTAGTCAAAAATATGTGAAAACTAACATCAAGTGAATGGAGATGCTATCTTAATCTTGAGATTTAGGAGAGAAAAGACATCTCATAAAAAAAGATGCTCTCATCATATAAACCCAAAATCTCATGTTAGAAGATATATTGATGACTTATTTGTTCCTGATCTTCCTAATTTTGGTAGTTTTCTATATAATGACCTTAACGTTTTTGGTGGAGGAATCTATCCTAAAGACTCATGTGAACTAAATTGTACAACTAGTGATGATAAGTGCAATTTTTTAGACCTGTCTGTAAGCCAGGTTTATTGGTCGATATTTTTGATAAAAGGTTGCAGCCAGAATACAGTAACTTGAACATAATTCGCATGCCTTATATTTTTTCAAATATTTCGGATTCTGTTAAATATGGAGTGATCACTTCTCAATTCTACAGGTTTTCTCGTCTTTGTATTAGTAGAGATGCTTTTGTAGACCAATCAAGCAATCTAATTATTTGTTACTCCATAAGGGTTACTCGTTTCAGAAAATAATGAGAAAAGTTTGAACTGTTTTAGACTCTTTCAATGGTTTTATCTTTGGTATTTCAGCTTATGGTATGTTTAAGATGATTAATAATACAGTCCAGAAAAGTGTGAAGGTAAGGAGCCCGCTTTGTTTCTAGTATTTTGTCTTTGTTTCGATACCTCGTATACATATTAGGATCCTTGTTCTTTATTTTATTTTATGTTTTTAATTAGATTCATAAATTTATAAATTTTGAATTTTGAATTTCATTTTATTTGAATTATTATCATTTTAATTATCTTTTCTTTCTTCTTACTGATTGTCTTTTGCTTCTTAGTCAACACTCGGTCTACTCAAGCAACTTATGCTTGGGTACTGATGAGACATAGGCAATGTTGTTTGGCTAAGATGTTTTGTTTATGGAATTTTATTTTATTGTTTTGACTGTTTAGGTGCTTGTATATTGTTTCTAAGCTTTACCTTCTAACATCACTGACTTCTTTATATAAATTTGTGAAATAGGATATATTCTAATTTCACAAATAGATATCTTTTGTGCTTTTCATCCAGTGGAGATGATTTTGGGGATTTGTTATTTTCTTCATACAACATGTGTCTTTATGAAAATCCCTCAAACTCCTTCCCACATTATGTGATTTTGGAATGTACTCACACTAGGTCCTAGAGCTAGCACTCATAGACACTGGCCTCCTATCAAGGTATTGACGTTTGCCAATCCCACCAATGATATCAAAATTAAAAAAATCTATTAAAGTCCTCACACTTATAAGCACTCATATTCCATTCACATTCACATTCACATACACTCAAATGAACTCATGCCTTGCTTTATAATTGCACACACTCAATATATGACACACACATTATTTGCATAATGTGAAGTTTCACTCACCTTTATCATTAAAATGTAACCAATATAAGCTAATCAACCGCCTTATTCCTTCATACATGTCGGCTTTAGAGAATCACACCACACTTGCCACGTGTGGTTCTTGGCACTTTGTCACCTCACACCCATCTCACCACGTATTGTTCTTGGCACTTTCTGATTGGATCTTGATCTAGTTACATGGTGAAATAGGTCTCACCAAATTTATTTACAATTATCTAAAAATGATTTACTTAGAATCATTAATGAATTCAACTTTATCAAGTCAATTTGGGTCTAATGTTTATCATCATTGATGCCTACTATGTCCTAGAATATTTGTAATGTTTTTGGTTGGTTGTAGTTCTTAATTTACATACATCTATTCTTTCATACATCCATTTTATAATATCAACTATGACCATCATTATCTTCCATGCACTTTTGATCAAGTTGTATTGTGTGATGAACCATGGTAAAACTATCCAACTCAGCTAAACTATTGGTTTAAGCTTTGGATAAGCACCTACCCTCCATCTACTTTCACTTGGATTCGTGACAACTTTATGGCCATCTAGATGCAAATTGTTCTTCGATCCAAATCTGGGAACAAAAGAATTTGGCATTGGCAATGAAAAGTGCATATCAAGTAGCAGTGTAATTTCTTCCCAAGTGGAATGCTACTACATGCCATTTTTTGTTGTTGATATCATGTTGGTCTATAATTTAGGTGCAACTTGTTCTTTTACAATTTGAAAAGGTTTTTGTTAAGACGAATATCTAAATCCTTGCAGGATCTAGTGATGATATCCTATTAGTAATATCCCAAAAGGCTACATTGCTTTGTCAAATAATTTTAGAATGATGCACTCTTGTCAATGTTCACAATCACAATTTTGTGATAGTGTCTTAAAAGTTTTCTCCTAGTCAATATAGATTATCCACAAGTATTGATTATGACAACCAATTTTTAAATATCATAATGGAATCATATTAATTTTTATTCCTGATTATCAATTTTTCCAAATAATGATTTATGAATGATACTAGTTTTCCTTTTGAAATTAAACATATTTTCGAAAAAGCATAATAGAACTAATAAGATATGTAAGAGCATACCGTGGTTAGATGTTGAGTTTGTCCTAAATTAAGGCCCAAGTCAAAATTGCTCTATGTTTTGGCTCTAATGCATTTCAAACTTTAACACTAGAGTCGTCACAAAATGCGCACAAAAGTGTGCATTTCAAGCACTTATTCAAAAATAGGATCCATGTTTTTCACTTTATGTTTTCCAAGAATAAAAAGTGCTAACATTAGATGACCCCTTTTAATGATCAACCAAGGTGGTGGTACATTATAATTCAATAAAACTATGGGCCCAATAGACCAGTATATGGGAATAAGAGAGACTTTCCTGTGTGAACTATAGGACAACTAGATGATCAGTGGATCTCTAGAATATCAGATAAGACGGTTAAGGGTTTTTTTGGAAGGAAAAACTGATGGTATGGGACATTAGTAATTTTGGGAAAAAAAATTCTAGGACTGTGAACATCTGATGATCAATGGTGTGTTTAGTACCTAGTCATGATATGGGAAAAAAAGAAAACCATTGATAAAATGTGGGGTATTTTGGGAAATTTTGAGGTTTAATTTAGATCCCAATGTGGTATCTCATTATTTACAAAATCAGAGGCCCTCAAATCTATTTCTCACTTTCTTAATTAATCCTTTACTTCCTAATAATTTTTCGAATTTAAGACATCAGACTGGTTTATATGTATTCTTTCCAGCATGAAGTTATTCTTCTAAAAGATTGTTATGTCATATAAATTACTACTTGTGGGAATAGACTTGGAATTCTGATAAATTCTAAGGTTAAAGTGTTTCAATTTCTTAAATCTAGAATATCTCTTTGTGCATAAATGGATTTCGATGGAATGGTAGTTCTGATCACTCGGGTTGAAAATATTTGAAAGAGAAGTCCTGTTTGAAATAGAGTGAATCCTTTTATGGAATGCACTTATTATTGACATTTCATGGATTTGGATATTTTCACATATCATCTTTTCAGATAACTTTTATTGAAATTGATAGTTTCTCTAAAAGGAGGGGTGAAGTGGTGGGATAAAATTCTATTTGAGAATCTGTGGTTTGCATAGTTTTTGGAAGAGGACCAGTTGGGGTATAGAAATGAGATTGTTTTTGAAAGTAATTTCGAATAGATTCAGAGTAAGATGCCTAATTGGAGCTTTCGAATAAGAGGAATTCTCTAGGGATTGTGTGGACAATATGGATCTAGAACATGTTTGGGATTTGAATCATTATTTATAAGTAGTACAGTGAAAGGTTGAAAGTTACTAATTCCATTTTGATTGGAATAGGAGTAAGCTTGATCAAGATTTAAGTCTAAGAGTTCTGTATTGGGTCAACCTAATCCTAGTTTAGTACTAAGATCAGAGAGGGGTTGATTGAGTGGAGAAATTATGTAATTAGAGATAAATTGAATTGGGAAAATTGTTGAGAGTGAATTTTATTCGTCTCAGAGATTTTCTGGATATGTTATTTACTCATGAGAAATAGAAAATCTTTTGTAGCTGAGTTACAAGATCTCAGTGAGATATTTGAGTAACATATGTGGGTTCTAGAGGAATCTGCCAGATAAAAATGTGTTTATGTACTGGGTCATAGTGAGATTATTCACATATGTGCACTATTAATCTTGTATGAATCTACTGTGTATTCCTAGTTACTAGGGTTATTTGGTGCACTTAACCTAATCGGTGAACATGAGCATATGATCAAGTATTGTTTGACAGATACTTGCAGAGTTAACGGATCTTTCTATGCAAGATTTATGAGTTAAGTAATAAATGATTTGGATGAGGATCTAAATGTGGTGTTATACTAGTATAATGGAATTCTGAACCTATACATTTAAGATTTCTGAGTCATTAGCAATTAACTTGAGTAATTGGTTTACTCCTGAGGAAGTTGATTGGCAAAATGAATAGTGTGAAGGAAGTTCACTAGAAATTGTTTGTTGGTGTATATTGCTTGTAAGACACATGAATTTGTGAGTCATCCGGATTTATCAGTTAAATTCATATGCATAGGATATACAGAATTCTTGGGTGAGTATTTCTTAGTTGAGAAATAGACTCAATTCATTAGTGATTATATCCCAGAGTGCTCAATTGGATAACGAATCATAATGACTCCAAGAATGACAACCAAATTTTCGAGATTCAGCAGATCTTTGGATATCTAGATTTAATTCTAGATAGTAAATCTGAAGTTTTTCTATCTTTGACTACCTGAAGGTCAGAATTTGATAGCTCACATTTTGGTTAAGAATCCAGTTTGAGGAATATTCTTAAGATCTAGTATTTTCTTAGTTGAAAAGATTTTCAGAATGATTCTTATATATATTTTAAGTTGTGTATTAAACATAAACTCCAAAAGTATGTTTTGGGATTCCAGAAAATTATGATTAACGAATCATAAGAATCTAACTATTTGTGATTGACGGATACAAATGGATACTTAATCAGAGGATAATCAGGAAATGTGTTGATTCTTAAGTATGTGAGTAATTCCCAGTTTACTAATTGAGTTGAGATTTCAGTTTAACACTTGGGAGTGTGAATCTCTTTACTCCAGTATTTTATTGGAAACCTATGGATCTCACATACATTCTCACAAGGGAAGTTATTTTACTTGTAACAATTTAATTTATCTAGTGGATGCTATTCTGCTACGATTTATGGTCTGCAAATGCTTGAGTACAATTTTTTCTTTTGATTAGAACTCCAATTATCATAGGAGACAGACAAATCTATTAAGATGAATGGGTGCTATTTTCTTGCATTTGATGCTAGAAACAGGAGCATTTAACTCAAAAGAGTATTTAGAATACTTTGAATTGAGTTTTAATCATTCTATATCTTAATGATTCTCCTAGAGATTCTAGTTGAATGAATTATCATATCTTAGAATTTGGATTCTAAGGATATTTGTACTTAAAAGCTTATGAATTATTTGTCAGAGTTGGTGGGTAATTTCAGACTGTGATTATTAATTATTTCATTATTATTTTTAACTTTAATCTCCTGAGTTAGGTAATATTTCACCCATTGTTTCATGTAAGTGTTTTACATGAAGGCGATGTTACTAACTTGTGGTGAATGTAACCCAAATGGAAAATTTAATGCTTAGTGTACTTTTCAAACCTGAGTTGTACTCTAGCGCAGAAATTATCGCCTGGAAAATAGGATTATCTATGAGTACTTGTTTGATGTGAAAGTCAGACTAAGGATGATAATTTTCTAGGTTGTTATTGAAAGTTAAAAGAACTGTTCCTGTAATTCTTTCCTATTTGAGAGCTTCTAAGGATAGGAGGGAAGAATATCATTAACTCATGAAAATAGATGACCTTCGAGAATTTTCTCTCTTCACATTTTTCAAGAAAATGCGAAAAAGCCGAAGGTGTTGAAAACAGTTAAACTTTTGAACTATGCACAAATTGACTTCTTCAAAAATAATTGAACGGAAGAAGTCGAAGGCAAGTGTCACAGTTTTTGGGAAAGTACGAAAAATGCAAACTGTGCGACACTTAGTATATTTCTGTAGACTATTGAAAAAGTAATGTAAATCTGTAGACTTGTTCTAAATGCGAGTTTGTGGAAGTCCTTGAAGATGGCCAAGTCTTCAATGACTTCAAGTTATTAAACTTAACATCTGAATTCGAAATTTCGATAAGATTGGTTACCCTTTGCTGGAGATCAGCCTAAAGCCCATTGTAGATGTTCTTCAAATAATTGGCTGTCTAAGTTTGTGAATCCTGCAGGTATCAGATGAGCAGACATAGAACCAAAGTTGGTTTCACCTGACCCTAGATCAATGATCAATAAACGTGCAAGAAGAATCATGAAATAGAAATTAGTCATTCACCAAGGAGACAACTGTGGGTTTAATTTCCAACAAAATCAACCTCAACTCAATACTAGTTCAGGTTGAGTATCCAATCGACCTCAACTCAAATCAGGCTCGAGTTGAGAACTTGGTTGGAGTTGAGAACCCTCAAGAAATCTCAACTCGAACTAACCTGGTTCGAGTTGAGATTGGTTGAAGACTATAGGTTCAAATGATTCTTGGCATATTTATAAGTTTTTGTGGATAGAAGTCATTAGTTTTGAGTTTGAGGTTTCATCAACTAGAAATAGGTAGTACAAAAATTTCAGGTTAATTGAAGAGCCTCAACTCAAACCAGGTTTGAGTTGAAAAATTTACACGTCAACCTAATGTGGTTTCAAAATTTATGTTATGAATGTGTAGTTCAAGTTAATATTGTTGTATTATTCCATGAAGCATTCTCATTGAGAATTTATCCTCACAAAGTTAAAATAAATAAATAAATATGCAACAGCATTTTGAAGACATATTGTTCAAACTTCTGCATCAACTTAGATAGCATAATCATTCAAAGCAAGTGTGTTGTGTATGTTATGACGCATTCAAGTGTAGCTACTTAGAATTACAACTTATGCACATGCATATTCATTTGACAATAGGCCTATTGTGCTATGAAGGAATGTAGAATATCCAATCATATCAAAAGTTAAATTCCGGATGAGTTGGATTTGAATGAGTTCAGCCTTTCTAAGACCTTTCAATCCAAAGAACAAGGATCTAGCTAGTTCATGTCAGTTGAATCTTAGGTTGATTGAAGTCTCCTCAACATTAACCAGGTTCCCGAGTAGACTAGGTGTATTTAAGACTATTAATGAGTTTTTTGTTGAACAAAGAGCTTAAATGTTCATATTAGGATTGAAGTAAGACCTTGCAACTCAAACCTAGATCAAGTTCAATCAAGGCAATAAATGGCCTTTATTGTGTAAGAGCAAATCTTGGATGCACAAATAAATTAAAGTTCATTTGAGCTATTCAACCAATCTCAACTCAAACCAGGTTCGAGTTGAGTTGAGGATAAATTCTCGACAAGTATGCTTCATGAAATATTACACCCATTAAAAGTCACTATATAACAAAAAAATTATCCCATTAAGTGGATTTCTCGAGTTGAGATTGGTTGAATACTATAGGCTCAAGTTGGTAAGTGATTCGTGGCATAGTGACCTATTAATGAGAGTTGCAAAAATATGTCCACAAATGGGTCTTCGATTGGAGTTGAAATAAGATTGCTCAAATCGAACCTGATTCTAGTTGACATTGCTTTGAGACATATCACCTAGAACTTGGTTCGAATCTTAACTCGAACTGATACCAAATTAGGTTGACGTGTAAATTTAGGTTGACTGAAGGCATCTGCTAGTTTTGGGTGTACCCAAGAAAGGGCTTTGAATGCACCACTTCCCCACTCTTTCATAGAGGCCACTTGGTGTACTTTCCAATGGGGTGTGGACAAATGGCAAAAAGGGAGTCTCAACATGTCACTGCAACAAAGGAAACAATATGGCATTTTGTCAAAACAACAACTAATCGGATTCCAAACAAAATTCGAACAACCTTTGAGGGAAGTCAACAACCGCAATACATGCTACCGAGTATCTACAAACAAAAGGATGTATTGCAAGAAATCAATCAAAACTTGGGAATGGCACACATAAAAGGAGTATCTCAAGCAACATTTGATAGGATGTGGAATATTGAATTCAAGGAGGTGCAAATAGCAAAAATGAGGAGTTTCGACCACATATGGATGTCGACATTGGTATGTTTCTACTAATAAGGCCTTATGATGAACAAGAATGTCTCAGTTTGGTTGGGCTCGACAGCAAGTTCAGTAATCAAGGACAAAAATGATGAGAACTTCATGAAGGTCTTGGTAAATTGGTGGGAACCAATTTTAAAGCAAAGGAAGACTCTTTTTGAGCAGTACAAAAATTGTTGGGAAAAAAAATGGAGAAAAAATCTTGAAGATCCAAGCAAATGGGAATCTTGTCAAAGTGTTCTTTGGAGCTGGCATACAAGCAAAAGCCCAGAATATGTTGAATCCATAAAATTCCATCAGTGGCAAAACAACCTGCAATACAAAATTTGCAACTTATTTGAGTTGCATAGTAGTTAAAACATATCGTATAATGCACATCTGAATTGTCATATTAGATTATGTGACATTTTTCACTCGCAAAGTTATGTGACATTATATACTTGCTTCCACTCGCAAGGTTTCTTTCTCATTCTACTTATAAGTGGTATGTATTTCCTTAAAGCTATCAACAATGAATGCATCATCCATTGCATGCAAAAGTATTCATGCATATGGACCATATGTATGCTCAAGTCAATTCAATCTACTAGAATGGAATCTGAGACATGACCAACACTACTATCAATATCAGAGCATTGACTGGTTATGCAAATACTAATGAAACAATGTCATTCAGCTCACATTCGTATGGCACAACGATTTATTATACAAAAGATTGAGCTCACTTCATATATACACTCCTCTCCTAAATCACCCTTGAACAATTAAAGCTTTTTGTTAGGTTCTCAATTAGAGGCCTGATTTAGTTGAACATCTGCAATGCCTCGCTCTTCATGTCTCATTGGGTAGGTGGCAAACTTCTTAACCAATCATTGATAAAGGTTATGAAATACCTTGTTCCCCGATGCCTATGCTTCCATTTAGCCACAGATGACTTCTCCTTGCCCCCAATCTTGATTACACACAATAGACAAGATCTTTGTATATCAAAGCTTGAGTAAACTCTTAAAGACAACACACATATGGAAGTGCAAAGATTTTAAAAATAAGAAACCAAAAATTACATGAGTTTTCTCATATGAAAATGTTTCTAAAGTTTCCATTGTTGACTGTTGCCATTGTAGATGTTGTCAATTGGCAAGACATGAGGTATTTTTAGAAAGACTCAATTTCATATGGCATGTAATGCCACTATCTTCCAAAGGTAGCGGTCCATTTCTAAATTGTTAGGATACTTTGGCTCATCTTCCCAACACTGGTCAATATGTCTAGTCGGGTACAAATTGTAGCATACATCAAGAATCCGATCAAATTCGATCCCTCATTCTTGACCTTTCCTTTTTAGTTTGGGACTACATTGTTGCACTGAGACTCCACCGTGCCTCTAATGGAATTGATATTGGGTGGTGGTCCTCAATTGCAAACCTTTTGATTATCTCTCTGACATAGCTCTCTTGTGACTGCTTCATCCACCCTTACTTCCTATTTCTAATTAGCTCGATCCCTAGGAAGTAGTGAAGCTCTCCCAGATCCTTCATGTCAAGAGTTTTGTGAAGATATTGTTTGCATTGATCTATGAGACTATGACTATCTCTCACCATGATCGTATCATCTACATACAAGGATATGGTGATGAAGTCTCTCTCTACTTGCTTATGAAAACTGCTGGCCTTATATTGACTTCGGTTGAAGAAGTTTTTGGTCAAAAATACATCGATCTTTGCATATCACATTATTGAGGATTGCTTTAGGCCATAGAGTGCTTTTTCTAGTTTTCATACCAATCTCCCAACTTCCTGAACAGCTTCTGGCGAACTCATGTGCACCTCCTCATGCAACTCCTTGTTGAGGAAAGCACTCTTCATGTCCATCTGGTGTATCGGTAAGTCATTTACAGTCGCCCATGCTAACAGTATGCCAATCCTTGCAACAAGGGCAAACATGTCTTTGTAGTCGATGCCCTTCATCTATGCATATCCTTTTTCTACCACCTTGCTTCAAACCTTTTCTAGCTTGTCTTTAGGTCTGTATTTCACCTTATAAACTCATCGACACTCGTGGTAAGAGCACTAGGTTCCATGCCTTGTTGGTTTGAATGGACTTCATCTCTTCTCTCATTGCATCCTCCACTGCTCATGTTCCTTGGAAAAGATTGTTGTTAATGATTTCTGTGATCATATGGCAAAAGATGTTGCTAGGTGCATGCATGAAGGAGGTGGTTCTTCTACATTCTTTTGTGATGAGTCCAAGAAAGTCATTTTTCCAGCAAGTGGAGTCACATGTCTTCATAAAGAGAGTAGATCAAATGGTTCTACAACTCAAGAAGAAGAGAAGTATGTGAAGAGTTCAAAGTAGGATGTAATTTGAATGATATCATTGTGAATGATAGTGAGGAAGAATCACATATAAGTCATTTCCTAAAACATTGAGTAAAAGTTCTTGTTTGAAAAAAGAGAGTACTTCAATCATCCTTATGTTGAAGTTACTAATCATTTTTTTCATGGCTTCTAATGTCTGTGAGGTTTCTACTTCTTATGATGCAATCATTAAGAGGGAGTCTTATGAAGGAAAGAGAAATGGAGATTGGTTCTTGGGAAGATCCAAGTCATGGATCTCACATCTCTTCATCAACTCAAAGGATCCTATGATTGTGAATTGATCACTCATGATCAAGATCGCAAAAGGTTGGTTGGAGAAGACTACATGGAGCAAATCGAGAGGCAATTTCTTCAAGGCAAGCATGATCTCATTGGTGAGCTTATTGAGGTTTGTTATGGACTCAAGAAGTTTAGATTTATTAGGCTTGATACTCATCTTCAATTACTCTACTTCATGTTGGATGGAAAGTTTGGAATCTATCTTTTGATTTATGATGGTGACATTGGTGACATTGTTTTCACTAACCTTTGTGGAAATTCGAGATCAAGCATTGATGAGATCTTCTTGGATCTAGATCATATGTTTGAGAGGGAGTATTTCCAGAGGTTCAGGTATGAAGATATTCATATCTTTGATATCTTTGATGATCAAGAGAAAGGTAAGCAAGTAGAAGCGACTCATTTTGCTTTACTCACATGTTTTGGAGAATCTTCTTGTGTACATGATGCTATGCAAGTGGATATTGGTTCTCATGGTTTTTGTACTAGAAAATCAAGTAATGTATCTGAAAAACAAAGTTTGTTCAATGACTTTTATGGTCAAGAGGAAGATCAAGAGGTTGATCTCAAAGGGCTTCAACAGCACAAAAGGAAAGGTGGCAATTTGGAGCTAGTCAAGAGCATCAAAGGAGAGGTAATTGGCAAAGATGTTATGGATCTGTTTTTGCAGGTTATTGAAGACTCAAGTAAGGTCAAAGGAGCAGCAAGGAAGTGGTTTTCAAGTTTACTTTACTTGTTCTATCTCATGTTTGAGCTATTTTCACGTGGATGTGCTCACTCACCTAATTGTAACATCAACGAGTTAAACTTGTGACCATATTACAACTACTTCAAGTGGTCATTTGTCATCTATTTATAGTTCCTAGATAATGTCAGCACTCGGTTGTGACCCATAGATCCCAAGATGTATTGGACATTATTTTCGACAATATCTAGCCATAAGTTGCAGACATTCAGCTCTAAAAACATATTAGTCCAAACATTCAAACACATAATCATAGTTGACAATAGAATATTATATAATGGTGTATACATACACCAATGTCTAAAAATCTAATCAACTAAGCTCTTTGCCTTTCAAAATACTGACTAGCTTTAGAGCTAATAAACAACTGATAGACATATAGTCCTGATGTTTATCTATACTCATTGATTACCTTGTTCTCTGATGTCTTTGCTTGCATTTGGCCACATTGACTTCTCCCTACCACCAGTTTAATGAAATGCTGCTCTATTGGCATTAGGTTATTGAAAGACCCTAGCCATTCGGGACATGGCTTGGAAGGTTCCAACGTGAAAAACGAGTTATCCTGGATTCAATGAATTTCAAATATTTCACTCTTAGTACAAGCCTTTGATGATCTAGAAGGCTTATATAAAATAATTGTTGTTCAATCAACCGGTGTTTTAACCCCCTAAAACATTACGCCCAAAAAAAAACAAATGTCAAGTCTCCCTTTCTAATGCTTTTTTGCTACTAAACAAAAAAAGAGAAATAGAACAAGTGATTTTTCCTTCTTGTTTTTTATGCCTTCAAATTCGAATTAATCATTTTAATTTTACGTGCCTTCAACACCAATCTATTGAACACAAAAGAAGAGAGGCAATAAAATTTCTATGCCTATTGTTTATAAAGTTGTATGGAAAACAAAAACTCCCCCAAGCAGAGAAAGAGTTGCATCATTTAGTGTTTTCAAAGGTCCTCATTCAATAATGCATTTTTGTAAGAGGAAGAAATATAAACCAAATATGTCTTGTATCACCACAACCTTGGACATAGTTTGTTGGATTTATGTCGATTTTCTCATAAGCTTATATTGGGTTGTGTACCCCCTCTAAATTGTCTAGGTATATCAATATTTTTCTTTTATGAGTAAGCACATGAGATGGTAAACTCTTGTACATTGTTAGAATAATATGAATTTGTGTTGGATTTGATAAATTTACATATAAAGACTCAAATCATAGTCAAAGTAAAGTGATTCACATCGGACAATGTCACTTTATCCACCAAAGTTTCTAACTTGGATAACATTTTGGTTATCTTAATAGTACATGAAATCAATTCAAACTAAATAAGAAGATTCCTAAGTTAGATATATTTGGTCTTAAAAAATCTCAAATCATGAATATAGTCTCAATTTATTTGAATTTTTAAATGATTTTAATTTAGTTGGAAGTTCAGGCTCAGACAAAGAATCAAAGACATTTTTGGACATATATACAGTATGCAACATTTTTTTTTTTTCATTTTCAAATTGTTTCAAAATGCGTCCAAGTCTTGTTCTTTTTTTCAAAGGAGTAGAGGACAATATGCTTGAAAAATCTAAGGTAAGAGCACAATGACATACATTTGATGAAAAAATCTAACTCTTCACTATGAGAAATGAATGTAAAAAATAATTCTAAAAGATTTTGATGATGATGCATGCAATGGAATACTACCTATTCCTTCAATTCTACACTCTACATCATTAGCAGTATAGATTGATCTTTTTGCACCTAGATATGGCATGAGATTAGTGAAAGAGTTCCTAGAACTAGACATATGGGAACTAGCCCACTATCTATCCACCAGACTTCATACTTAAAAGGAAAAGATGAAAAAGTAGACATCATTAATGAATTCTCTATTTCACTCTCTACACCCTCACACTCATCCTCATTAGTAAGGTTAGCTTGCTTAGATTGGTTCTTCTTCTTGAAGCAATTTGATGCATAGTGTCCTTTCTTGCCATAGAAAAAACACTTGATCTTTGACAACTTCTTCTTGCCACTGGATGTTGCAGCTTGTGAGGACTGATCCTCACCACCTTCTTTGGCTTTGTCCTTCTTGAAGTGTTGTTTTTCTTTGCCCTTGCCTCTTGACTTGTCTCTGATGAAGAGTGCTTTGTCATCTTTACCATCTTTCAATGAAAGTCTGTTGATCCTCAGCATCTTGTTTCCTGCTTTCTTCAACAATGAGAACACCTTGCAGTGTCTCCAAGGATGGAAGATCCTCCCTGACAGCATAAGTCTGCACAATATTGTCATACTCATCGCTAAGTCCATTTAGGACTACTTGAACAAGTTCAGTGTTCTTAAGAGCATTACTAGTACCAACTAACTCTTGATGAAGATCCTTAACTCTCATGACATATGATGAAGCACTCTCATCTACTCTCTGATAACCTAGAAATATTTGGTTTCTAAGTGTAAGCAGTCTAGAAGTATTTTTATTTTAAAGATTGTTTTTAGAGTATCCCAAGCTTCCTTGGCAGTGGTGCATGTGCTGATCTCTCTTAAGACTTCATTGGTAACATTCATTTTTATAAAATGAAGGGCAATTCTGATTCTTTTGTGGAACGCTGCAACTTCATTAGGTGCAACAAGTTCTTCTTCAACTCCACTCACAATATCCATTACATCCTATAGAATCAATAATGATTCCATTCTGATCTTTCACATTGCATAATTGGAAGATGTTAATCTCTCACTGTGCTCTAAAAAATGTGAACCAAATGAAGACATCTTCTTTATGAAAAATTCTAGTAATGATAAAAAATGGAGTTGAAAGAATGTTGTTTGCTATCTCAATCTAGGATCTAACACAGATGTTGATCCACCCTATGAAATCTAGCGATAGATGTGAGAACAAATTCTCAACACATAAAATCAATCTATCTTGAATTTGGATCTTGCTTCAGTCACAAAAAAGAAGCACATGCAAGCAAGAAGTCTATCTCTCCCACGAGTTTCAAAGTACTGATAAACTCTCTAGGAACTTACTTTCAACTCAAACACAGTAATATGTGTGAAGTGAAAAGTCTAAGACCTAGAACACTCACTTCTATCCATTTCTACTTGATTGACAGTGAAAATTGATGAAGATGGTGAAAAAGACAAATGTGTGCTCACTTTGGCATATCCCATGAGTTGAGTACCCTCTCGAACTCTCTAATTGCCTAAAACTCTTCTAAAAACAAATCACATTGATTTAGAAACAAGAGCAATACATTCTACTCTTCAATACCTATCCAACAAGCTATAGAACATCAAATTTGGATCATTCCTTGAGAAGTAACACTCATTAATGAGAACTGATTTCACACGTGTGAGCTCTCTGTCTGTACAGAGCTCCACTAGATCAGATTAGCCTTGATTTGATCTACTTATGATCCTCAAATTTCTTGTTTCTCAGTGAGTTTGAATCCCTCTCCCAAATCCGAGTTCCTGCAAGCAAAAACAATGATGATCTGATGTATACACCCTCACCTCTTCAAAGCATTAAGCTCTAATACCATGTGAAGTTTTTAGCATGTGTGAACTTCACCACACATCTTACAAGATCTTACTGAGGTGTTGTGATTGCACAAGATTGATCAAAGAACAGTATGCTTGAAAAATCTAAGGCAAAAGCACAATGGCATACATCTGATGAAAAAATCTAACTCTTCACTATGAGAACTGAATGTCAGAAATAATTCTAAGTGTTAAGTATGGGAAAAAAAGGCTGCTCTCAGGTAGAGAGAGAAAATCAAGCATGAATAACTCAAGTAGAGAGAGAATGAGTCCAAAACACCAAAATCTCAACATTCACAATATGGCAAAACATGCCCAGCTTCCCCTACATGAGAGAGACTCGAATTCCTACAGTGGAGTTGCATGGAAAGTCCACTTAACTGAACTAATTCACCTACCAGATATCCACATGTGTAACTACATGCATGTATGTTGCATGTACTGCATGTCAACTCATAAAACTGCCTAGACATGTGTAGATCACTAAAACTACTTTGCATGTTGCATGCACTGATTGCATGTGGCTTGCATGCATATAGTAGTATGACTTTGCTTGTTATCTAAACTATTGCATGTCATCAAAATAGAACCTATCTAACTCAAATCCGAACTACACTAGAAGGATATGTGCCCAATTCACAATCCTTTTATGTACAACATGAAATTTAGTGGAAATCACCATGGACATGGCCCCCAACTCGAGATAGGAAGATAATATTTTAATAATCTTCACACTTATGATCCTCTATTCTTTTTTCCTATCTCGTGGAGGTGTATCGATTCTTCGACTAAAAATTAGAAATAAAGAAAATAAGAATGTACTCAATATTCTTCAACTTAGAGATATTGCAAAAGGAAAAAATCATATATAAATGAAGAACTAAAGTAGCAAACTTTGATTAACTTATGAAACTATAATTGAGAGTCCTAACTGTGAAGAATAGGATAGTTCTAAAACATGAGCATTAGGGGCCCAAAAAGACAAAGCCCCATGTCTTGGAATTCAAAAGAATGGCATGATGGTATGATCCTAGAATACAATGCATTGATTGAAAATCATACATGGATCTTGGTAAATCTTCCATCTAACAAGAAGGCAAGCATAAGGCATCACATGTATGATAAAAGCATGATGTTTAGGCTCATAAAGAGTCACTTATGTCGATACTAGTTGGAAAAAGTCATTGGGAGAGAGATCACATTGGAGTATCATTGTGATCCATTGATTTCTCTTGCAACTTTAGAGAGATTAATCACATGCTTTGTGGATCCTCCACGCGTGTGAAATTGGCACCTAGCTACACTCGCGATAGCTCAAATTTTATTTTTATCACTCGAGATAACTTGAATTTGATACCTACATGCGAGAAGGCTCAATTTTGATCCTCATCACTCGACATGGCTCATTGAATGATCAAATCAACAAGTATTGAGTTTAGTGCACTCAAACTGCTGATTTTCATCCCTTACTAATGGAATTGATCCATGTCACACAAGATAGCTTAAATTTGATGTTTTTTCAATTGAGATAGGGTATAACTCAAATTTGGCCCCTTGAGATAAGTCTTTGCGTGAGTTAAGTATAGTTAGATAGCTCACATTCAGCCTCTTATTGATGGAATTGACTCTTATCACATGAGATAAGTGTATCACTCGAGGTAGCTCAATTTTGGACCTTATCACTCGAAATTGAAGGTCAAGAACATCTTGTATGAAAATTACACAAGGCTCTATATGGACTAAAACAGCCCCCAATTGCAAAAGCCTGATTCCGTAAGATTAATATCTTCTTCATCCAAAATAGGTTCATTCCCAAATTTCCAGCTCGACAAATTCGAATGTTAGCGGGGGAGAGATAACAGAGGGAGTACCAAGGGGAGTCACATCCGCGAGAGTTTGAGTGAGAGGAGTCTCGTGAATGGAAGATAAAATGAGAGGGGTCTAAACCATTTCTATTCATTTATCCATCCATGTTCCTAAACTTTAAACTCTAAACACTAAACCCTAAATCCTACATCCTACATCCTAGACCCTAAACCCTGCATTGTATACCCCGTATCCAAAATTCTATACCCCAAATTCCAAATCCTTTACTTTCAATCTTAAAATCCATAGTCTAAATCCTACATTCTAAACCCTACATCCTATACTCTAAAAGCCAAATCCTGTAATTTGAATTCTAAAACATGTATCCCAAACCCTACATCCCAAACGCACAACCTTGAATCCATTCTACATTTCTCATTCTATTCAATTCTATGCATCATCCTATCCTGTTCTTATTCATCATTCATTTTCGTATTCCTTCAACATTAAATCATTCATTCATATTCTACCTATATTCATATGCCTATATCATTCATATTTTAAAAACAATTTATCTCTATCCTACTATTATTCCTATTCCTATTCCTATTCCTACTCATTCATCCATTCATGTTCTTAAGCCCTAATCCCCAAACTCTAAACCCTAAACCCTGAACATCATACACCAAATTCTATATCTCAAATCCCTAATTGCCTACTTTGTGAAAACTCCTTGTATTTTTGCAGAGTCAGTTTATTCGCTTGTCATTGAGTTGGTTCATTTCTCTAACTTTGGCAAAGATTCTTCTTAGAGAACTGATATTTCTGTAAAAAGATGTTAAACTTTCCACAAAAGATTACCAACAACTAGATGAACAATCAATTTGGCCTTCTATTTCTAGTATTATTTTTTGTCAACCTGATAGTAGATAGATTTGAATCACACCTATGTGCAGTAAATCGAGTTCTTTTTCTGTTTTTTAAGGTTTTTGATGGTTTTCTGATTTGTTTTGTGATTTTTGTTCTGTTTCTAGAAATCTACTGGGAATTAACCTTCGCACTTCAAACTAAAGATCCTTTGTATGAAGGTGGCGCTGTCTACAACTCGGCGAAGGTTCTTTGCCAGAGAGCAAAAAATCATCAAGCTTGATGATGATTTTGCCCCCTCTTTCACCAAATCTGTCAGAAATGAACGATTTTTGTTGTTTTCTCTGATTTCTCAAATCCAAATGGATCTTAAGAATTGTGATCTATATGGCTTCCCCTGCTCAACAATCAAATTAGATTTCAAACAAGAAAATCCACTCAAATCAAGCAAGATGTTTCCCAATTTAATCCGAAAATGCAGTTTTAACCCTACTATGCCAAAACAAGATGCCTAAATGCAAGCTAACATCCATCCAAACATGTTGAAAATTGAAAAATTGGTGTAGCTCCCCGTTAACGACGCCAAAATTGTAGTGGTTATTTCCTATCCTACCCTCAACCCTAGATCCAAGCACACAAGCATCAAGGAGATGAAGCCAGTTGTCACGCGGAGGTTTGTTCCCATGAGAGCGATAACATATTTCAATATCCAGCACGTGCATATTAACACTAAGCATCAAATATAGCATCTGGTTCAACTTTTATTAAATGTGGACAACGTGATTCTAACCTACATAGAGAAGCAAGAAGGGTATGGTGAATGTGCTTCTCTTATTGTGGTGGTGGAAAAATGGTTTCTCTTTCCGCTTCCGGTAGGCACCAAGCACTTCAACAAAAACATGGCAATTTATTGTCCAACTTGGGATTCCCTCAATCAAATGAAGATCATGAAGATATTTCTTTGGATGAAGAATGTTTTGTACAATTTCTCTCATGAGGAAGTAGAGTTTAAGGAGCTGAAATTTTTTTAAGATGAACAAGTGGCATTAACATCTCTTGATCCCGATAAATTGTGATGATTGTATGTCTCAACCAACTTTATGCAATCACTCTTCTCACAACTTCTATCATTTATATAACAAAAACACTATCATTAGGTTTCTTCGAGCATCACTTAGCTATGATGATGATTTTTTTTTTTGAGATGATGTGGTCCATCATAGTGGAGTTTATGGGTATAGTTGTTGACTGTCACTGAATAGGTGCAGGCTTGAATCCCAGCCACTATGTAGTGATATCTAAGGAGCTTAGCTTCGTAAATAACATTGCCAAGATTGTATATATGATGTGTATAACAATCACTAGTTGCCTAATCATGTATGAAAAAAAAAAATGCCCTGTGCACATGGGTTTGAGGATGAGAGGCATAAGAAAAACTTAGAGCCCGATGAGGGCCTTTGAAAAAGATGCTTTTTAATTTTTTTTTCTTATTTTCGTTGCCATGTGGACCAATTGAAATCTTGAAATTGGGGTTCTACATAACATAGAAATTTTTTTAGCCAAAATAGAGTAAGAGGCTAAACTCGTGCCAATTAGAGTGTAGACAAGTGTAATACTTTTGTTTGATGAAATTTAAGAGGTCCAATAGGATTTAGAGGTGGAACCTTGAGGGGTCCAATAGAATTTGGGATTTGCTTGAAAATGGTCAATGGATAAATGGTCCAATAGGATTAAGAGGTGGCAAAACTGTGGTTCAATCATAGTTAACCATTGTGGTAGCTCGTGGATCTACTAGTATCATTGTACTTCTCATTTGGATCTAATTGATTAAGAGATTGAGTGGATTTTGAGTGTAAGCAATTTTCTAGCTTTCTCTCTCTACCCAAGAGCTCATGATGATTTTCTCTCTCTACCCGAGGAGAGCAGCTTGTTTTTACTTGGGATAATATTTGGATACTTCCCACACATGTGAGTGAGAGTTGGTTTGCACACATCCACATGAAATTGCTCAAACATGAGATAGAACAAGTAAAGTAAAATTGAAAAACACTTCCTTGCTGTTTTTTTGACCTTACTTGAGTGTTCAAACACTTGCAAAAATAGATCCAAAAGATCTTTGCCATTTGGCTCTCCTTTGATATTTTTGACTAGCTCCAAATTGCCAACTTCATTTTGTCTTGTTGAGGCCTTTTGAGATCAACCTCTTGATCTTCCTCTTGAACATCAAAGATATGAATATCTTCATACCTGAACCTCTAAAAATACTCCCTCTCAAACATATGATCTAGATCCAACAAGATCTCATCAATGCTTGATCTCGAATTTCCACAAAGGTTAGTGAAAACAATGCCACTATCATAAAGCAAAAGATAGATTCCAAACTTTCCATCCAACATGAAGTAGAGTAGGTGAAGATGAGTATCAAACCTAATAAATCTAGCCCTCTTGATTTCATAACAAACCTCAAAAAGGTCACCAATGAGATCTCCCTTGCATTGAAGAAATTGCCTCTCGATTTGTTCCATGTAGTCTTCTCCAACCAACCTTTGCCATCTCGATCATGAGTGATCAATTCATAATCATAGAATCCTTTGAGTTGATGAAGAGATGTGAGATCCATGCCTTGGATCTTCCCATGAACCAATCTTTTATTGAACTTTCCTTCACAAGACTCCCTCTTAATAATTGCATCATAGGAAGTAGAAACCTCAAAAACACTAGAACCCATAAAAAAAATCATTAGTACCTTCAATATAAGGATGATTTGAAGTACTCTCTTTTTTCAAAAAAGAACTTCTACTCAATGTTTTAGGTAATGACTCATATGATAATGATTTTTCCTCACTACCATTCACAATGACATCATTCAAAGTACATCCTACTCTGAATACTTCACATACTTCTCTTCTCTTGACTTGTGACTATCTCCCTCACCAAGTCTCATTATAGAACCATTTGATCTACTCTCTTTATGAAGACATGTGACTCCACTTGTTGTACAAATTACTTTCTTGGAATCATAAAAAAGAAATGTAGAAGAACCACCTCCTTCATGCATGCACCTAGCAACATCTTTTTCCATATGATCAAGAAATCATTAGCAACAACCTTTCCAAGGAAGAACCTTCACCACCTCCATTGATGAAGTTAGCTCTTTCCTTACCTTTTGTATGCTTGAGCTTGCCATAAAGATCCATTGAAGAACCATCATTATCCTCATAGATAGCCAAGTTAGCACAAAGATGAACATCTCCAAGAAGCATATTAGATCTTGACCTAGATCTAGCATAAAGAAGATTGTTAGACTTTGCACCAATCTTATTGATGCTAAAAGGGAACTTTAAAAAGTTAGGACCAATCTCCTTTTCCATTCTATCCTTTTTGTTAGCCATAACAAAAGCATCATTCTTGAAAAGTCTACCTTCTCTATTACCCCTAGCAACCAAGATTTCTTCCTTTGTAATGAAACAAGCATCACCACCAAACTTTACCATGTATCCTTTCTCTATCATTTGGCCAACACTTAGCAAATTCTTTGAAAGTGAAGGAATGTAAAGAACACCATCAAGTCTTGCTTTCCTATTAGTAGAAACACAAATAGGAATTAAATCAATACCTTCAATCACACACTTACCACCATTGGCCATGTGTATCACTTTCTTGGCTCCATCATAAGTGAACAAAGAAGTAAATAATCCTTGTGATTAGTCATGTGTGAACTAGCTCCACTATCAATCCACTATGAATCTTTGTCACCTTTACTTGATAGTGGACTTGAAGAACACATCAAAAGAGAATCACAACCACCTAGATCCTCATCATTAGCAATAAATTTGATTTGCTTGCTACCTTCATCTCTTTGCTTATTCAAACATTCACCCTTTGATGTGGCAATAAAACCATTTTAACTTGGATCTATCCTTTTTGCCAAAAGAAGAAGTCTCACCTTGATCTTGCCCTTTATACCATTTGCTTTTACCTTTTCCCTTGGATTTGTCTTTGATGAACATGGCCTCCTCTTCATAATGAGATGTTGATGTAGATCCACCTCTTTTTTGAAGGCTAAACTCCTCACTCACCAAAATCTCTTACAAATCCACAATGCTTGGCAAGGTTCTTTGAATAGCAAAGCTTTGAACAAGGTTAACATGATCATCCAACATGACAACATTAGTATCCACAAATGCATCCAACTTATAAAGTTTGCCAAGAGATATATTTACCACCTCCATCACATCTAAGAGCTTTAATCTTGAATGAGAATTGCTTCCTTTAGACTCAAGGATACCGGCTGTCATGGTTCTCTCAGGCATCACACTTCCTCATGTATCACTATCACTAATCTCCCTTTGGGTACACACCAGTACATTAGACGTTTTTTATACAGAGCATATCTCGACGGTACTTGGCATCACCAGTTGGGGGTTAAGCCTGACTACTACCGGACTCACTTTCTAGAGCAGGATGCCACTGGTCTTCTAGTTTTACCTCTCTATTTGTCCTCTGGACAATCGCTTTAACTCTCAACAAAAAGGCATGAGCACTCTCGTCCTTCTTTTGCATACTTTGAAAGATTTGTCTTCTAAGAGTAAGTACTCTTGATGTAGACTTGGATTCATAAAGCTTTTTAAAAGCTTCCCAGGCCTTAAAAGATGATGTGCACTTACCAACTTCCTTGAGAAGCTCATTGGTAACATTCATCTTTATCACATATATTCTACAAATGAAAAATGCTTGATTTTTGACTAGAAATCAATGTAGCACACTTTAGAATTTGTAACTCCTCCAAATCCTTGCTAAATATGGCTGATCCTTCCATAACCTACACCAAAAGCTCTGATACCATTAGAGGAGTTCCAAGGCCCAAAAGGGTTGTCTAAGAAATGCCACATAAGAGAGAGAAAACCGTCGAATTTTAAAACTCCAACCGAGTTTTTGGTTTGCCTGCACAACTCCGATGACTTGACCTCACTAGTAGCATGTGTAGTTAATTGGAAGTTGGGTAGCCGCAACGCGTGGGGTCCATACTACAAGATTCTATTTTCTACCATTGACTAACATGACTTTTTATGTAAATGCAAATCGTATTGGACATCAAAGTTTCTTTCCATCTACTCATAGCGTTCACATCAAAGGAAAATAGTCTATACAATTCGAATATCATGGCAAGAAACTTTGAATATTTTGGATCACAATGAGAGCCAACATGAATCTAAATTTTTGCAATTTAGAAAATATGGAGTGTGTTGAATCAAAAGGAGTGGCAAGGTTATTTCAAACTTTTCCAATTTAAAAATTTGCAATTTCAACACACATCTATTGAAAAAGTATTTTGCTCATAATTGCAAAGCTTTGATTTTGCATATAAAGCAAGAAACATGGAGTGTGTTTGACCAAAAAGAGCGTCAAGGTCATTTCAAACTTTTGCAGTTGAAATTTTTTTCCATTTAAGATGAGTTTTAATAGATTGCAAGATATATAACAATTTGGTTTTCTACTAGATTAATCTATTGATTATTAAGATGTCTAAGTATCATCTCCATATTGATCTTCTTATAGAATATCCTCCACTATCGAGAAAAAATTTGAAAGGATCCAATCATGGATCACAAGATGAAAGACATGAAGCATTGTGATCTATGAGTTGATGAAAGTTTATATCCAATCGATCCAAGCTCAATGCAACATCCAAATTTTAGATCAATCACACAACTCATACTATTTTTGTGCGAAGGACACAATGGTCTATTGGGTTATTGTGAAAGATTGAAAAGTTAAGGCATTAGTAATTCAATGAAAAAAATCCATTGTTTGGAAAATATGTTGAATGGTTTAATTACTTACTATAGAAAAAAGAAACTCTTTTGTTGCAAACAAAAGAAGAGAATGAAATCTTGAAGATAGATAATTCTCGTTTGCAAAATATTATATTAAACCTTAACCAAGAAAATGAAAATATGAAACTAATTGTACAAACATTGTGTACCTCATATTGTCAAATAAATGCAGAAGTAAACACATTATGGAAGAAAATAAGGAACAATAAACGAAAAAGAGTCATTTTAAAAGGTACTGATGAGCTTTCATCAAGTGAGGGTCAACGGAAAAAAAAGAAAAGAAGCTTTCAAGTAAAATTTTGTTTTAAACTATTCATGTGTTTTGTTTCATCTAGCACATCAATGATTGTGAATTGTTTTTTTTCTAGATCTTATTTTTATTTTGTAGATCAGCTTTAGTCACCAATCAAAATCTGAAAGACAAGGACATGATTGAAAAGTCTTTGAGTGCAGTACTTACAGTCAAGTCAATGACGAGTCTAAAAGAAAATCAATGATATTCTCGAATCAAGACCAAGATTGCAGAGGCCCTTATGGGCGAAGTCGACAAGATTATTGACCGAAAATTGATACAAGGAGCATGTGATTATTCTGGTATTAGCAGGGATGCATATGACACAATGTTTAAAATTATCAAAGAGGCATTTGGACAAGTACATATAAAAAAATTTCCTATTCCCTGGCCATTTCATATCAAATTAGAGAGGAATGTGTTAAACAGGGGCTTGCAAAACATCATTGGTACTCCTTACCATATAAATGAAATTTATAACTCAAAACATGACACTTTGTCATATGATTCCACCAACAATATGTTTGTAGATTTGAATCATTTATTGAGATTTATTGTAAAGTTTTATGAAATCACAAATGAAAGTGTTGAAAAATTGATATTAGTTCTCAAGTTAGATGAATCAGAAGTAATAAAGGAACAAAAGCTGTAAAGGGTTAGCGTTACACTTATGAATGGAGTATTAAGCAATATGATAAACTCAAAGAGTCTTAATTTTAGTGTGCAGTCCGAAAATAACATCTGGTGGTTAGCAGCTTTTCAGGATTAAATCTATTTTATTGAGTACTAACAACTAATTCATTTTGAAAATTAGTGATTTTGTGTTTTAAGCTAATATTGTTGTGTTATTATAGGTCTAAGTTCTAAATATACTTCATCAAGTAATACTGTTCAATTCTCTTAACATAGTTTATAATTTTGTGTTTCAAACAGGTTTCAAAAGAAGATGATGGCATTCTATTTTGGATTTTTATTAAAACAGATTATCCAGAGATAATTAAGAATCATATGAGCGACACACAACTCAATGTTCCTGGAATAGGTGATTTTAAGGTGGAATGACATTTGGTTGGAGACCTAAAGTCGTTGAAGTGCATGTTCAACATCTCACATGGAGCAAATTCAAAACATCCATGCCTCTATTGCATGAAAACTACACAAGACATGTCGAAACGCACGAGAGTTTCAAGGGATAAAGAAGATTTAACTTGGAAACCAATACTACCGATTCTGCTTAAAATGTCCACATTTGTACACTACATGGAGAGGTTAGAATTACCAAAAAATTGATATACCTTCATATTTGGTTTGCCTAGAATACTAAGCCAGAGTCATTACCCAAAAAAGCAATAGCTCGATTGGAAGAAGTTCTATCAAAAGCGGGTCTTCATAAAGGACACATTAAAATACAAAAGGACGAGAAGCTTTCGGGGAAAACGGGAAACATCCCATGAAACCCAAGCATAGGAGGATCCAAAGCTTGTCATTTCTTATCAAATCATTTTGGAAAACCGACTAAAATCCAGTACACAATTTGAATAGATGTATTCAATGCCACAAAGGATTTTGAAGAAAAAGGAACAACAAGGATTAACGAAGTTGAAGTATGGACAAAGCTTGACAACATGGTCAAATTGCTCAGAAAAGATAAACTATCTGATATTGATATTCAATTGATTGAGAAATTAACAATTGAGTTTGTGAATGCAGTTAAAGACACCTGGGGGTGAAGATCATATTACTCATTATATGGTAAATCTATTTTCAATGTAGCTAACTCTTAGAATTATGATTTCATTGCACATATACTAAATTTAAATTGATTCATATGACAATGTTTATATCACAGATATTGTAGCACATTTTACAACATCGTGTATTAGTTTTGCAAAAGCTTACGACAGTCCAAGTATTTGATCATCACAAGGAATGGAAAAATCACATTGGCAAGCCAGAGCAACATTTCGTCGGAATACACAACACGGTGGAACATCTCAAAAAAATAGTTACATCATCCAGCTATTTCAATGGTTCTACAAACGTGTTCAAATTCGATACAAAACTAGATCAACAAATTATCAAAAATTCAGAAAGGCATGCAAATTAAAAATAATATTGATGCAAGACTCAACTCGTAGTAATTTTCATGATATCAGACAAAAAGAGGATATGTATTATATGACATCATTTCACGTACAATGCATGACCAAATCATTGTCTCTCTTTATCTTTAATGATCAGCTTTGTTGTGTGGTCATGAATTTTTTTTTTCTATCATATGGATCTAGAAAATCAATAGATCTTCTTTTGCTCAAGTAGCTAAGGAGGATGACCTTTTAGGAACTTCCTCAGCTACATAGCCAAATACTTTTATGACAATGTCTCTCTTTGCAAAAATAATTTTGTATGTATTCTGAGGGTATTTATGCTCATTCAAAAAATATGATAACGCTTTAATTGCCATTATTATTGTCGTAGCGTTTGAAGAAAATTTTCCTATGATGAATGCAAATCTCTTTATTCACAAAGCTCTTCAAATAATGGGGGAGGGATGAATCCCTTTGTCGTGATTCATGGCTTTCTCTCACATATGCCTGTCTTGTTGCAAAGGCATCTACCTCCACAGTAGCCTATAAAATACGAGCAAATGTCACATATCTTGAAAAAAAAATAACTATATTTGAATAGAAATCTCTTTCAAATAAGACCAAATTTACTTACCAGATCATGCTCATCAGCTTGAATAATTGCAGCAGTAGGTAGATCATGGCTAGCAACTATGGTCGTCGAAGCAGTGGATGGATTAGTTTCTGAGGATTGTGAGACATATTTGCTCTAGATTCTCAGAAATTCCTCCGCATTGGGCAAATTTGCCTAGTATTCCTTGCTTTCAGACATGATTGACTACAAGGCTTCATTCCCATCGAGATACTCATCTCCGTCTTTGTAATCAATAGAAGCACATAGATCATCACCCTCGAGATCTATGAAGTCCGAGAATTCTTTGATGAAATTAGATAGAATTGATAATATTTCATCCTCCCTCAAATAAAAAAACATCTCCAACATCATTCAAAGAGATGTATGCGACACTATTCATGTGATACACGGTCATTTGGAATCACGTCAGATACGGATGAAATGGACAATGTACGAGACTGGGCTAGGTCGTACATTGCTGCCAATCTTGCCTCCTTATTAGCACCCAATACTTCATCAATGATAGCTGATTCTGACATCACAGAATCAGTGGATGATGAGGCACCCTCAATGCTTAACCTTGAAGTTCCTGCCTCTTCAAGAACAAGAGCAAAAAGATAAAACACAAAACTCATGGCCTCCTACACAAAGCGACATGATCGATTGTGCTGGTCACAATGGACCACACATTTAAAATCACTCACTATTTTCATGATCGTCGATTGTGAGCTTGCTTTGAAAGTGGTTGGGCAAGTACCAGGTCATGGAAATGAATGAATCATAGATTATCCATTATCAACATATATTAGACTATCATAATATTGTTTATACAAGACTGGAAAATATGATCTATGTTTAGATCTAAACCTCTCGATATCAAAAGACATTGAAATATGTCTTGTAGTGACCTATGTAATTACCAAACCCAGATTCAACGAGGAAGGCATGCAAGGCAGAATCAAAACTATCAAAAGATGAGGCAACCATGTCTTCAGAACAGTTGCCTCGAGTATCGCCATATCGTGAGATGGATGGAAGTTACAATAAAAATCAAGCAGTCCTCGCGTGATTGCGATATTGGTGACTGACAAGATATCGTAGTGACACGAGGGATACAAGCTCGTACAGACTGTGACCTAGATTCTCGTGTGGTAGCGATACTACCCAAAACATGAAGTGTGGACACAAACAAGAGCTACGAGGAGTGAAAATCAAAAACTTAGCGAAAGTTGTAAACTGATCGAACCACATTTATATAGTTAAAACTAATGAAATTCAAGTCGTACACGTGTCGATCTAACAACAGATTAGATCTCATACGCGTAATGTAGTCGTCTACATGTGCGAGCCCACATGTGCGAATTTGCCATTCGGCCACGTGCCCACACGTGCAAGAATGCACGTCACACATGTGATCCCACATGTGCGAGTCCAGTGTCTAATTAGATTTCTTCTTGGATTCCTAAAAAGCTTAGAATGAGTCGAACTCTCAGCCGTAGCTGCTGTTGGTTCCAATGATGTACCTCAAAACTCGCTTTTCTAGCTTCCAATGCTCCTAGCATAGTTTTTGCTTCACACGTGCGAGTCCACACGTCAATTTTTTATTCAGCCACGTGTTGCAAATGCACACATGTGTGAACTTTTTTCGGCTATATAAGTGCATTCACCACGGTTTTTTAGGTTTTCGTTCGATTTTGGTTGCTTCCTATAATGCTACCAGAGTACTTGCAGACCCGATATCGCCATCACGCAAGGACCTACCCCCCCCCCCTCCTCTGACTCTGTTCCTTTCTTGTGTCGTAGCGATATCAGTCTCACTGTTTCCAGTATCAGCATCATGCGAAAGAACCCATATTTCTTTGATACTGTACTGCTATCCTTGTGTCGTAGATATATCCATCTGTACTTCCCAGTATCGCCATCACGCGAATGTGTCTGTCATTCATCGCCATAGTAACACTCTCTCGCATGGTAGAGATATTCGGTCTCAATGGCTCAGATGAAGCAAACCATTATGTTGACTAGCTTTGTTGAACCAGCCTGTCTACATACTAAACCCGTACATCCGCAAAGATGCATAAGACCTCGCCATCCATGGTTGAGGGACATTAGGGCATTACAAAGGAGCACCAAGCTTCTAATCCTGAAAGCAGCCTTCTAATAGGCTGTGAGGGAGGTCACGCAAGATATGTCTACTCATCTGCTCTATGTAGTGAGGTGGAATATCACTGTTTTGGAGGCACGCCATATTGCATACAAGAACTTCTAAACTAAAATGTTTGAGGATTCGAGCTTGTGCTCCATACATGCCAAGAGGGTGACACTGATGCCCAAAGACATGCTTCTTGTCATGAGGCTTCGGACACCTATGACAACATTTTTAGGTCAAGTTTCACACAGAGGCAAGTTCCTCTTGAAAGGGGGCCTATCCCACCCTGAAAAAAGAGAAAACAAGGATAGCCCAAGCATTCAAAACCCAAGCCTAGGTCTCCCAACTCTTCACCCTTGCCTCCTCTCATTAAAAAAGGCATGGCAAGTACATTGGCAATTCCATGGGTTGAGAGTCCTCCCGTAACCCTTGATCTTGAAATCAAAAGTTCTCCTTCTCAACATGCAGATAATTTAAATACAATGGTGGACAATTTTGTTTCTGATGTTGATGCAATTGAGAAAGAGTTGCATATCAGACTCCCAAATGACATTCTTTGATTTTGAAAAATACATGTGAATGTGCAAAATCTATGAGAATTGAGGCATCTTTGCCCAAAGATTTTTGGGGAGAATCCATTAGTTGTGCAAATTATCTTTGCAATAGGCTCCCACATATAGCTCTTGGAGGAAAGTCACCATATGAAATCTTATATTTGAAGGAGCCTAAGGTTGATCACCTTAGAGTTTTTGGATGCATATGCTTTGCCCATATTCCCTTGGAAACAAGGAAGAAGGAAGATCCTAGTGCATGCAAAGGGATCATGGTTGGATACTCATCCACCAAAAAGGCCTATAGAGTCTTTGTACTCTCTACTTCTCAAGTTATTGAAAGTAGAAAAGTTGTCTTTCATGAAGATCAACATTCATCTTTTGAAGAGGCCGCCGAGATCAAGAAGTCTATGGATGCATCACCTATTATTGATTTTGAAGACAATTATGATGTGATGGGGTCAAGAATTGAAGAAGACTCTCCTCGGATTTTCTCACCAAGAAGATCCATGAGAGATAGATCCAAGCCTAAGAGGCTCTCATATGTTGACAAAGGCAAATAAGTGGATCTTGATTCCACTAATTATGTTTTTTATGTCTCTCATGAAGAGCCAAAGAATGTACAAGAGGCACTCAATACCAAGGAGTGGTATGATGTCATGAAGCAAGAGTATGATGCATTGCTCACCAACAATACTTGGGAGCTTGTGGATCCTCCATCCAACAAGCATGTGATTGGTTGCAAGTGGGTATCTCGGATCAAGTACAATCATGATAGCACCATCAACAAGTATAAAGCAAGATTATGTGCAAAAGGATTTGCTCAAATCCATGGCCTTGATTATGAGGAGACCTTTGCACCCGTTGCAAAGATGGTGGCAGTAAGAATTCTTATTTCTCTTGCTTGTTTCTTTAAGTGGAAGGTGTTTGGATTAGATGTATCCAATGCTTTTCTAAATGGTTATCTTGAGGAGGAGATCTATATGGAACAACCTCAAGGATGAGTTCAAAGTGTGCTTGCTCTTCAAAGGTCTTTATGGACTCAAGCAAGCACCAAGATCATGGTATTCAAGACTTAATTCTTTCCTTATCTCACTAGGATTTACTCTTAGTGACTATGATCCTTCCATGTATCTAAAGTTTGTTGATAGTAATATTGTCATTTTTCTAGTTTATGTTGATGACATTATTCTTTGTGGAAGTTGTATCAAGCTAGTTGGTGAAATTAAGCTAGCACTTGGATGTGAGTTTAAAATGCAAGATCTAGGAGAAATACATTACATCCTAGGCCTAGAGATTGATTTTCATGAAGATCGTGTTTTTGTATGCCAATCTAGATATGCTCGCTCTATGTTGAAAAAATTCCATATGGAAAATTCTAAGAGCATAGATACTCCAATGGAGCAAATTGTAAAAGATCCTAATAAAGGTGATAAAAGATCCTTCGAGGACATCACACTTTTTAGGAGTCTTGTAGGCTCCTTGATTTGGCTTACCATTACTAGGCCCGATTTAAGTTTTTGCGTGCACAAATTGAGTCAATTTATGCAAGATCCTAAGATTCATCATTGGAAGATGGCCAAGAGGATTCTAAGATATGTATCTTCATCTTGTGATTATGGCCTACTTTATAAAAGTGAAGATCTATCCATTGTTAGCTACTCGAATTCGGATTTTGCAGGTGACAAGATGGATCGAAAGTCTATTAGTGCATACACTATCTTTCTTGGAGGCAATCTAATATCTTGGCTTTCCAAAAAGCAAGATACTATATCTCTCTCTTCATGTGAGGCCGAGTACAAAGCACTCACTACAACCACCAAAGAGGTGCTTTGGATCAAGAGATTATTATTGGAGCTAAAGTGCATCAAGGAAGATGATCTACCAATGATCAAGTGTGATAATATCTCAGCCCAAGCTCTTGCCAATAATCCCATATCTCATGCAAGAAGCAAGTGTTGGGAGCAGGTCAGTGCTCCGATATGAATGATGAGAATCGTGAGAAGAAAAATTCACGAAACATTCGCGACTCTCCTTCGAGATTTGGATGGAGTTCAGACACATTCGCTGGGCACTGCCAGCTGAAACACTCCTAAAATCCTCCAGAGGGTAGTCACGTATTATTGATCTACGTTCATAAAATTGATACAGCATTCAACTTCATTTCAACCAAGGTGCGGAATTCAAAGGGAACAAGAAAACTCAGACATATCAAAATAAACAGCATAAGCATTCGACATCCAAGATCAGACACAATCAGAAAAATAATCCATATTGATTTTCTCTGATTTCTTCAGGGCACTGCATGCGAATCCACACAGTGCGTTGGCGTGAGAGAAGCACGGCTCTCTCACGAGTAGTAGTCTTGCTTTACTAGCGGACAATTGGATCTTCTGATCCTAGACAAAATTGTCTTCCCTCATGTAGACGAAACTTCTGTTTGTGTTCATCTTGATTGCTTGCTAGCCTCAGACTACTTCTTGTTCTTCTTTCTTGCTTAGTTACACACTGTGTATCCTATTGATATATGTCAAGTATTATTCAGTAAGTACAGTCTCTCTATGCAAATCGAAGATTAGAGTGATTAACCATCTACAACTAACCAAAGAATTACAAGAGTGGCAGTTTAGCCATGACCTAGGGAGTATCTGCTGACATCATGCCATCAGGTCAGATCTTTGTACTTCTGGTACTTGCGTGATCTCTGGTGGTACTCCTTGGAGCATGAGGACAGAATGAGTTTTGTTTCCACCGTTGGTTTTGTTTACCTTGTTCATCGTTCTCTCGTATAGGACCGCAAGGGAATCTCGTTCATGGATTGTTCGTGTTCGCGAACCATTGGTCTTCGTCTTCGTTGACTTTCGTGTTCACAAAACTCTTTGTGTTTCATGTTCTCAGATGTTTGAGTTCGCGAACATGTTCGTCATCGTCTTTGTTGACTTTTGTGTTCGCAAAACTCTTAGTGTTTCGTGTCTTCAGATGTTTGAGTTCACAAACATGCTCATCAGGCAAGGGGCCGTAAGCTAGCAAGGCTTTGTATTCAGAAATGCTTTTTTTCTTCAGCTCCCTCTCAAAACATAGTAGCTTTATGATTTCGAGACTGCTCCTTTGCCTCTCAAATAGTCCTTTTTCCAGAGCCTTTGTGAAGATGTCAACAATCATATCTTTTGTTTCGATGAAGGTGGTCTGCATCATCTTCTTCTCAATCAGATCCCTGATCAAGTGATACTTGATCGCAATGTGCTTCATCTTGGAATGGAACACGGGATCCTTCATGAGGTGCATTGTAGAGGTGTTGTCCATCTATAAGACCAGTGGCTCATTCCTTGTTTCACCCAATTCGTCCAGGAACTGCCTTAGCCAAATTATCTCGTTGGCCATCTTTGCTACTGCTATGTATTCTGCTTCGCAGGACGACTGGGCTACAATGGTCTGCTTCTTGCTGACCCAGAGAACTGCTGCTCCTGATGCGATGGTGCATCCTCCTGAAACGCTTTTACAGTCATCTCTGAGAGATGCCCAGCTAGCATAATAATATTCTGATGTAAGACAGGTTGGGCTTTCTTCCCCACCATAGCTCATGTGGTGTCGTGTGAGGAACACCAGATTTACCTGTCCTGTTATGGATGTATGCGGCTGTAGCTACTGCTTCAGTCCATAATGCCCTTGGAGCCTTTGAATAGGCCATCATACATCTGACTGCTTCCATTAGGGTCCTGTTCTTTCGTTCAGCAACACCATTGTGCTGGGGTGTGTAGGCTGCAGTTCTTCTGTGAATGATGCCACAATCATTGCAGAAGTCAATGAAGCGATTCGAGATATATTTGCCACCTCGATCTGTTCTGATTTGCTTCACCTTGCTGTCTGTGCGTCTCTCAGTCCAATTCACATATTTTGTGAATTTATTGAGTGCTTCAAATTTATTTTGAGTAAAATACACTCTGAAAAACTTGCTATAGCCATCAATGAAGGTTATATAATATTTTGAACCTCCTACTGAGATCACATTGAATGGACCGTAGATGTCAGAGTGCACCAGCTCCAGAACTTTTGTTATTCTGTAGGAGTCTTTGACGAATGGTGTGCATGACATCTTGCCTTTCAAACATACATCACAGGTGGTCGAACTAGTTGCATTCGAGATGCTGACACCTATTATTGCTCTATGATGACTTGCCTGGTAGAGTGCCATTGAGTTCATGTGGCAGAGTCTTCTGTGCCATAGAGTGTCTGGCGAGTAGTCATGAGTTTGATGCACCTGATCTGCAAGTAGGCATACCTTCAGATGATATAGGTTCCATTTTCTTCTGCCTTGAGAAATGAGAGTGTTGGTGTTGGCATCAATCATCTTGCATGCTTCATTAGAAAACATCACACGCATCTCTGCATCTACTATTCTTGCTATAGAGAGCAAGTCTTGTTGCAGAGTTGGCACGAATAGAACGTCTTTGAGTTGTCTGTCTCTACCGTTGGTGTTGAGCCAGAGTGAATCAATACCGTTCACTTGATATCTGGATCCATCTCCAAGAACTATGAATCTTGAGGGATCTGCACTTCTGAAATTAGTAATGATTCGTCTTGATGTCACAAAGTGCGAGTGGCTCTTGAATCCAGGATCACCTTGTGTGTCTCAGACATTGATGCTGCACACACATCCTCACAGATGTAGGCAGTCGAACAATTTTTGTTCATTCTTTCTTCACCCATCTTCGAGCTCTCAAGATCCTCGACATAGGAAGAACTATTATCGTTCTCTTGTCTATTCTGTGTTGATCTGTTTCTTGGGTTCTGGCGGCAATCCATGGCTGTATGACCCTTCTTATGGCAATGGATACACTCAATCTTAGGATTGAGCCAACAAGTATCTATTGTATGCCCGTCTCTTTTGCATCTCGTGCAGGTCTTCTTGTCGACATCTTGTCGTTTCGACCTTTCTTTGGTCTTCCAGTTGCCTTTGTTGGTCCCCTCTACTTGTTGGTCATGATCCTGCCTCTGATTTGACTCCCTCTTAGGCTTGAACTATTTCTTTGATTTTTCTCTATTGCCGTAGAGTGCCTGGTTAGAACCATCTTTGTGATCAACATGCTCTCTGGCCTCGACTTCCTCTCGAATCTCGACAATCGCCTTTTCGAGGTTTGTGGTAGGATCTTTCACGAGCAGGGTTCGCGTCGTCTGGAAAGATTTGGGTAAGGCTCTCAATAGATATGTGAGCTGATTCTCAGCTGATATTGCATTCTCTGCTCCTGAGTTGTGTAGTGATAGAAACAGATCCTTCATCTTTCTTACGAAAGAGGTGAGGTCTTTTCCATCCCACTGCAGATTCGTCAGCTGATCTTCCAGTATCATAATCTGACTTCTTGATTTTTAAAATCTTGTGAGTAGTGTATCCCACATCTCCTTAGCTTTGGAGAGTGTAGCCAGGTCAAGTGTAAGGCTATCTTCGATGGAAGATGATAGCAAGGCTACTGCCTTGTCGTTTTTCTCCCTCCATTCATGTAGCTCCTTGCCTGTTGTCGTAGGCATTTCTTCTGTGCCATCCACCCAGGGGAAGAGTCCTTTGCCCTTAAGTATCAAAGATGTCTTATCTTTCCAGACTAGAAAGTTAGATCTTGAAGAATTAAGTATGGTGCAGATCTTGTTCTGCATGCTGCTGATTGAAGCCATCGCTTCTTGAAGTCTATTTTCCTTGTCGTTTGGTTGATTGTCTGAATGCTTGGCCTCCTGGATCTACTAGCTTCTTGGCTATGTCAAAATATGACAGGCGGCTCTAATACCACTGTTGGGAACATGGTCAGTGCTCCGATACAAATGATGAGAATTGTGAGAAGAAAAATTCACGAAACATTCGCGACTCTCCTTCGAGATTCGAATGGAGTTCAGACGCGTTCGCTGGGCACTGCCAACTGAAACACTCCTACAATCCTCTAGAGGGTAGTCAGGTACTACTGATCTACGTTCATAAAATTTATAGCATTCGACTTCATTTCAACCAAGGTGCGGAATTCAAAGGGAACAAGAAAACTCAGACATATTAAAATAAACAGCATAAGCATTCGACATCCAAGATCAGACACAACCAAAGAATAATCTATATTGATTTTCTCTAATTTCTTTAGGGCACTGCATGCGAATCCACGCAGTACGTTGGCGTGAGAGAAACAGGCTCTCTCACGAGTAGTAGTCTCGCTTTACTAGCGGACAATTGGATCTTCTGATCCTAGACAAAATTGTCTTCTCACACGCAGGCAGAGCTTATGTCTGTGTTCGCCTTGATTGCTTACTAGCATCAGACTACTTCTTGTTCTTCTTTCTTGCTTAGTTACACACTGTGTATCTTATTGATATATGTCAAGTATTATTCAGTAAGTACAGTCTCTCTATGCAAATCTAAGATTAGAGTGATTAACCTTCTACAACTAACCAGAGAATTACAAGAGTGGCAGTTTAGCCACGACCTAGGGAGTATCCGTTGACGTCATGCCATCAGGTCAGATCTTTGTACTTCTAGTACTTGCCTAATCTCTGGTGGTACTCCTTGGAGCGTGAGGACCAAACGAGTTTCGTTTCCACCGTTGGTTTCATTTATCTCGTTCGTCTTTCTCTCGTATAGGACTGCAAGGGAATCTTGTTTGTGGATCGTTCGGTCTTCATCTTCGTTGACTTTCGTATTCACAAAACTCTTCATGTTTCGTGTCTTCAGATGTTCGAGTTCGCAAACATGTTCGTCATCGTCTTCGTTGACTTTTGTATTCGCGAAACTCTTAGTGTTTCATGTCTTCAGATGTTTGAGTTCGCGAACATGCTCGTCAGGCGAGGGGCCATAAGCTTGCAAGGCTTTGTATTAAAAAACACTTTGTCTCTTCAGCAAGCATATACAAGTGGCACACCATTTTGTGAGAGAAAAGCTTATTGGAGCAGAAATCCATTTGGAGCATGTCAACTCGTCCTCTTGTATTGCCGATCTACTCACCAAGCCTTTGAGCAAAAGTGCTTTTATCAAGCATACATCTAATCTTGGAGTTATATCAAGATCAATGCTTAAATCTTCATAGATAATTTTTTAGGAGTGTGAAGAATTGAAAAAAATTACCTATGTTAGATATAGGAGTCTTATGTTTTTTATATCAAGCATCTAGGTGTAGGATGTTGATAGGACCAAATTTGGCATAGATGGCAAATTACCCATTTCCACTTGTAATGCCACTATTTAGCCAAAATAGAGTAAGAGGCTAAACTCGTGCCAATTAGAGTGTAGACAAGTGTAAGAGGTGGCAAAACTGTGGTCCAATCATAGTTAAGCATTGTAGTAGCTCGTGGATCTACTAGTATCATTGTACTTCTCATTTGGATGTAATTGATTAAGAGATTGAGTGAATTTTGAGTGTAAGTGATTTTCTAGCTTTCTCTCTCTACCCGAGAGCTCATGATGATTTTCTCTCTCTACCCGAGGAGAGCAACTTGTTTTTACTTAAAATAATTTTTGGATACTTCCCACACGTGTGAGTGAGGGTTGGAAGTTATTGAATGCATGTAGTAGTGTGTTTTTGCCATAGAATCAAAAATAGATCTTGAATCTCAATCTAGTCTTGATCTTGGTGCATCTACAGACCTTAGGAGATCACAAGTACATGTTGTGGACAGTCCACACGTGTGAATTTAATATGGAAGACCAGTGGATCTTTAGCAGGTGTGTTAGATGGTATTCACACTGATATTGGACAGCTGCAATATTGAGGTAGAACTGCAAAAGATCTAGTTGATAGTGGAATCTTTTTTTATGAATCAATGTACATTCCTGATACAAAAAGAAAATTTGGACAAATAGTCCCAATTCCATTAGCTAGTTTTGAAAGTGATGAATGGATTGCACCAGATGCTACAGTTTCAAAATCATTTCGTTGCAAAATATATAATGATGTAAAAAATTCTTAAAAAATGAGCACGAGATCAAAAAATGTCAGATTGAGTTGGTTTATTTCCTTGAATATATTTGTGGATTTCTTTTCAAGTGTCAATGTACACAAAACACCAACGATGTTTGTATGCAAAAATTTATCAGATAGTTTATTATCTGAACTTATGGATGAAGGCTGGGACAAAAGATCATATGGAGAAATAGAATGCAGAATTAAAATGTCTTCCATGTGCTTCCGTTATTAAATTGAAAAAAAAATGTTGAGCTTATGCTTCCATTATCAAAGATGAAAAAAAATAAAGGTAAATGGGTGTCATGCGATCAAGACTTGGAAGCCAGTGGACATTCAAAATAAAAAAATATTGAAATTATATATAATGATGTCGTTTTGACGTGTGTTGAGGTGGAAGAAGATTGGAGTCTAAATTACATCAGGCGGGAACTATTGCTCCTACAAGATGATGTACTTTCAGATTTCAGATTCATTTTCAATGGTAAACTCGTAAGTAACTGTAAACACTCGATCCTTTATGAATAGTTTCAGTCAAAACTTTCTAATACAATCTCTGTACTAATTGTAACTCACTTTGTATTAGTTTTATGTAGGTACGTAAAAGACATGAGCTCGAGATCAAATGCAAAGATATTGACGAAACAATCCAACTTATGGAAGAACACTAAGATTCACTATCAGCAAATACATGCCAATCATCATGTCTTTTAATCAATATAGAAAATTGCATTCTAGTATTATACTATGGACACAACCTGATTGTAAGAATCTATATTGATATCAATAAAAAAAAACCCATAAACGGGTTGTTTACACTGTAAAATGATTGTATCTTTTTTTTTTTAATGTACCTCTATTTACAAATAGATTTCTATTCAGTCAATTTTTCTATATTTTCTTTATCAATATTAGGAACTGATAAGGGAACAACTCCTATAATATCGCATTCTCTGTTTGGAGAAGGGCCTCTATGCCTTTTAAGGCAAGATGACTCTTGCTTCGGACCTTTTTGTTGAGCACATCCATATCTTTAACAAGAGACAAATATGAGATACGCATGGATTCAAATGCAGTTTTTATCTTATCATTACTAGTTGCATAATGATGCAAAGAATATTTCAACCTTGCGATCTCCTTCTTGAGCATCTCACTTTCATCCAAACAAGTTTTCAACTTTATAGATTTTTCTTCACACTCCTTTGATATTTTCCTTGATTTCTCTTCCAAATAATGTATTCTTTGCATTGAATGTGCATTCCCATAGAGCATCAAATTCTCACAGTAACCCAAAAGGCCATTTTTGCCATGACACATATACATTATTAACTGACTCACCGAATGAAAATCTGGATGTTGCAATGAACATGGATCAATAGGATACAATGTTCTTGATGACCATAAATCTACATGCTTTAGCTTTTCCTCTCTGTATCGGACCATATCAGAAGTTGTCAATTTGGGTGGCTTTGAATTTCTTGTCTTGAGCGGAGCATATTCTGGTGATAGATCCACATGAAGATGATAAAGCTTTGTCATCAGTACAATATTATAGTAACAAACAACACAATGACAATAACAAAGCTGGAGATGGCGCTAAACACTTGTTTGACCCTGTTGGAAATAGAGATGGCGCTAAACACTTGTTTGACCCTGGAGATAGAGATGGCGTAGACTTTGTTTCAGAGATGTCACTCCAAATTTTTGAGTGTTCCCAACTTTTGGGAGAGAATATTTCATCACTTTGAAAATCATATTTTAACTATGGTTAAGCACCAGTGAAGTTTGATGTGACTCAACTAAGGTGCATTCATTTACATGGAAAGTAGTGCGGGCAGATGCGTAAAGAAGTTAAAAAATGATATTATAACTACTTTATAGTTATTTTTCTTTATCCTACATGTCTGACATTTTTTTATAGGGCCTTCTTTGGGCCCATATTTTCTCTAATGGACTGGTGATTGGTTACTTTTTGAGTGTTTTTAGTTTGCAATCACTTTTACCAACCGTTGTAATGACTTGTTAGGCTTGAGGGTACAAAGTAGATAGTTTGTGATATTTTGGCCAAAGGAAAAGGATATGAAAAATTTGTCACGTGTTAAGTGAGTTGACAGCTTAATGTACTTATAAATATCAGAACATTGTCACATGGGTCCAATAGTACTTTTGTTATACACCCAAAAACAAGGAATTTCTTATTTCTGTTCACTACAGAACTCAGTGCAGCTGCCAAGAGCAGCGAGCATAGGAAGCTATGGCGACAATGTCCATCGCTCATGCCGATTCCTCCTCCATAGAAAAGCACCTTAGCATGAATGGTGGTTTAGGAGTTTATAGCTATACACAGAACTCTTCTTTGCAAGCTGAATTGTTGCAGTTTGTTGATGGAATTTTGATGCAAGCGCTGAACAGATTGGAGCTCCCAGCAGCAGCTGCAGCACAGCTGGGTCCTTTGCGGATCGCTGATATCGGATGTTCTGTGGGCCCTAATACCATCATTGCGGTGAATTCTATAGTTAACAAACTGAAAGGAAGGTTTCTATCAGAAAGTAGAGGAAAAGTGCCAGAGTTTCAAGCTTTTTTTGTGGACCTTCCTGCTAATGACTTCAATACTTTGTTCCGTATGCTCCCCAACTACGTGGGCAGTTCTTGTGATGCTGCCAATGACTCAAGCAAACGATCCTACTTTGCTGCAGGCGTTTCTGGTTCCTTTTACAACCGTCTGTTTCCCAGCAAAAGCTTGCACGTAGTTTTTTCTTGCGCATCTCTGCACTGGTTGTCAAAGGTGAGAACAATGTTGGTCCATTAGAAATCTCGAAATAAACTCAAGAGTCCGCTCAAATACTCTGCTCTTGCTCTAGTGGAAATAACCGCATTAAAACATCTTTCTGAACAAAATAAAACTTACAAAGTTACAATTTATTGGTGCTTGACGCTCTAATCCAGCTGTTCATGATACAGATACCTACTGCAGTGCAAGATACCAGATCACCTGGATGGAACAAAGGAAGCGCGTGGATATATAATGCAAACAGAGATGTAAGAAAGGCCTATGCTCAACAGGCACATGAAGATCTGGTGGCGTTTCTAAACCACCGGTCTTGCGAGATGGTCTCTGGAGGAGTCTTATTTGCGCTAATAGGTGCCCGACAACCTTCAGTAGAAAATGAAGCCGATGAACGTGACATTGCAGACCTTTGGTGGTACTTGTTTAAGGAGGTAGATGATGCCTGGAAGGATTTAGCGAATAGGGTAATCCACCCAATCTTCATGACTGATATACTTCCCGTACTCCCTCGTATAAGGCTTGTTTGTGTGAGCATTGAATAACAAGCTTGTAAATGCATTTACATTATATTAGTTTTGTTTGTTGTTTTGAACTGGCAGGGTCTGATCGACATCGCAACGATAGATACATTCAACGTACCCATATATATTCGGAGTTTAGACGAGATCCACCAGGCGTTGAGGGAATCAGGAGCATTCAGCATCCATGTCTTGGAGAAAAAGACTTTGCCCAAAGGGGTGGAACTGATAGCTGGGCAAGAAGTAGAAGATCCAGTGGCTTATGGGAAGAGGTTGGCGGCTTTCACAAGAAGCTGGATGGGTCCGCTGGTGGAGGCACACATTGGTCTGGAGCTGACGGATTTGCTATTCCAGCAGGTGGATCGACGAGTTGCAGCACCAGACCATGTCGAGCATGCAAAGACACTTCCACTCTCTGTCATGATTATCCTCTCCCTTGTTCGCAATTGATCTCTGATATAATCCTTTCTTATGTCCTCCGGATCCTTTGATCTGCTCGGAGTTTTGTTGATATCCTTGTTGCTTTTTTTTCTTCATGTTGTATCACAGCCAAAACGAAGTGTCTAGAGCTGGTGAGGCCATGCAGTACTCATCGTTTGATGATATTGTTCATTAGATTAATCACCTACTAAAGCAATAACTATGGAGCATAGATTTTCAAGATCTAGCTTCACAAGTCCACGCTTTTATGGTTAGAACATCACGATAAATATCTCATTGTAACATACTTTGAAATGCCGAATAAGTAGCATAACTGTGATTGTGAGATCTGAGTGTATTCTGCATACTATATTTATGTTACCAATGTTCCCCAATATGTTGTTGGATCTACAGGAGGAAATAGGTTCATCTTAGGTAATGACAACCGCTTAGTTGGATCTGAGATAATGCTGACAGCCACACAAGAGCACACCACTAGCAAGAGCTGGAGGAGGTTAGTACTTGCTAACAACAATATGAGTAACAACTATTAGTTTTTAATGTAAAATTGTTGATTTTGCAAGAGGGGATATCAAAAATATATCAACCGTTTAAGCACAAAGGCAAGCTGAACACAAGAGGTTTTGTGATGTTGCAACCTTTTGTCCAAGCTCAAGCTCAGTTGATTCTTATTCAAAAAGTCTAGAATGCATGTGTAAAAGATAGCCAAGTCAATGTTGACAGAGTCCAATGGTCAAGCTACACTATGAGCCATGAAATATAGATGCCATAAACTTTGTTGAATCCAATAATTAAAAATGATGATGACTTACTAGAGGAAGCTAGAAAAGCCATTCAAGGAGGACTTTAGCTTACTAATAGAGGACGACTAAGACTCATCTTATCGAACATAGGCCAATTATGCACCCTTAGCTCAAGCCCACTTGCCTTAAGGCCCAAATTGATTGGTATCCAAGAGCCTATCTGAGGTCCCATTGAGGTCCCATCAGTACAAACACATTCACAACTATCGAATTTCTATTGGAATTGCAACATAAAGTTGAATATTTGACATAATGGCTAAAGCTTGCAGAGGGAATGAAATTATGTATGTCATATGATGATGGATTTTTTTTTTTAGAATCACAATACCAACCTAAGAAATTGAAAGAGAACAAAGAATGACCACTTGGTGGAAGATGTAAGGAGAACTTGAGAATGGTAATAATATCATGTACTAGTGCAAGGCACATATAGTCCATGGTAATAATACCATCATGTACTAGTGCAAGGCACATTGTATTTAAAACTTGGAAGTGAGGTAGAATCAAAGATAGAATAATGCTTAATAGAGCACATGAGGTGCAAAATATTAAAAATACTTTGGACATATCCTTGTTATATTTTCAAGTTATTTATTGAGGACATTATGATTTGCACAAAAAGGACTAGAAGCAAAAATGCTAGTCCTTTGTAGAAGTATGGTTGTTGCATACTGAGTTGGACAATCATAAACAATGAGTATATGCCTAGGGCTATTGCCAATGAAAAATCAGCTTGGTGCATAGATTCATTCTACCATTCATTGATGGAAATACATTTATATTTTCTTTCAACTATGTTCAATGCATCCAAGGTATTTTAGAAAATTCAAAGATGAGCTTTCTAGCAATCTTCATCAAAGGGAACACCTAAATATAATGGTGACATGAACTTGACTCAATATGTATGCCTTGCACAGTTATTAATTGATTAGCCTAAATATTGATGCCACTTATCAAGAATTGTGAGAGTCATTTATTTGAAATGATTCATACAAAAAATCTATCATCATGTGCATAATCTTGAATACAATTGTGCAAAAGTGTTGTAGCATATAGAGATTGCACATGGCTTCAAGGTGAATTGGATGCGACCACCCTTGAGCGTGATGCGTATCTTCAAACACAAATACCAGATCATCCGGTCACACCGACGGAGATTGCGTATTTGTTCAAGAAAGTGGAGACATACAAAGTGGCCTTTCATGGATTCCAAGGCCACTTTGATAGGTTCAAAGGAGCGGCTTCAACTGAGTTGGCAAAGGCTAAAGAGACCATCACTGCCTATGAAAAAGTAGTCGTTTGAGTGTTGGAAGCTGGACCACAAATCCTCGTACCGGTCATGCCGCAATTCTCCCCTTCGCGCCAAGAAGCCGTACCAATGGATACAGGGGTTGATTCGAGCATGGACCAGGGGGGAGCTCCAGATATAGCAGACCAACTGCCAACCATACCGGCAGTACAAGCGGGTCCATCTTTCATCAAGGACAACACCTCTATTCAGAAGGCCCATCAACGTCGAGGACCAGATCTAGACCTTCTTAAAGCAACATCCGCATGAGTCCTCGCATGGTGGATGGGTTCTGAAGTTTAAGACCTTCGAGATCAAGGCCGTCAAAGTGTTGGACAATATACCTACATTGGAAGAGCAGTCAGCATGGAGACTCACGGTTTTTGAGAAAACACCAGAATCAATTAGGAGTTACGTTGCCAGTACTTGCTAGTTGCGGGTAGATCCCTATTGCGTGCCAATGCCGGGAAGAAATAAATGGAAAGATTTGGGATTGACTATGGACAAGATCACCATCCATACGCCCAATTGGCCAATCATCCATCAGCCTTATAGCTGGACCATCTCAATGGATTTCCACCACGCCTTACAAGCCTACCAACGAGAGTATGTCCACTCTCCAGATCCAATGGTGCGACAATTATGCTAAAGATCTAAGTCTATTGGCATCAGTGGCAACCAGATGGGACATTGTCTCCCTCCTTTGGCATTCGATCCAAATAAGCCGATGGCCTCATAGCAAATCAAAGATCAACTGTCGGTTGCTTATTTATATTTTCGTGCGGCAATGATGGGAGGCTCCTGGGAATTACGCTTCACCTCATGGACAACCTCCAAGTGGATTGTCGGAGCCCACCGTTGTTTCCTACCACACAATTTGGATTTTAATACTGCACGCCTCGACTTTATGGAGAAGGTGCAGTATTATTTAATCAAGATTTGGCGCAAAGCCAATAAAAGTCCTTAATAACTGCATATTGCAGGTGTCGTGGGACCGCCACCAATTTTGGTGGGGAATACTGTTAGAGGGTTTGTGGATCCCACCTCACCCTAGTTAATCAGTGAGAGGGATTTGACAACCTGCATGTGTAAGTCCAACCTGATAATCACATAGTTATTTGATTGATTAGTTAAAAGTCAATAGAAGGACTTTCGGCCTTTTTGGGAGACTTTTAATGTCGCAGGGCCTAAATGTCAAGTTAGTGAATAAAGTTGGGTTTTCCTCAAATTTTGATGGTTCCCACACTTTTTTTAATTTGAATAAAAAGAGAGGCAAGACTGGACGAATAGGATTCAGAGGCCAGGGTCCTCCTCTCTACTATAAAAAGGGACCAACTCGAGTTGCTCCTGATGTTCATTTCCTCATTTCAATAAAGCAGATTGGTTTTCTTCAAAAATGGATTGATGAATGTCCTTGCTCTCTATCACTTTTCCTCCATCTCTCATGCTTATTTGGATTTTGCTAATTGTTGGATATGAATGTTATTGGGATTGAGTGTTATTATACTTTTTATGAGAGAGAAAGAGTAAGCTATCTTTGTTGTGGATCATAGTGTTAATGGATCTTAGTGTTAATGAGTTGGGTTAATGGATATAGAGTTAGATGTGAATCCTCCAATCATGTTGAAATCTGAACTAAACTATCGCTTTCATGGGAACGAACCTACGCATGACAACTAGCTCCGTCTCTTTGATGGTAGATTGACTAGATCTTGGATTCAGGTTAGGCAAGGAAAGAAATCCACTACAACGTTCACCTTTAGAGAGTAAGACTACAATGTTGTCAGAGAGAGAGAGAGAGAGAGAGAGAGAGAGAGAGAGAGAGAGAGAGAGAGAGAGAGAGAGAGAGAGAGAGAGTGTGTGTGTATTTACATAATGTATTGGTACTCAGGAATTGAGACGAACTCAAATAATTTATATTCTGATGACCCAAATACAAATCAGTCTTCCTATTCGAATAAATAACTTGGAGTGAATTTTTCTTAGAAAAGATCATATCTTCGGGGAAGATCTTTAAATTGGCACAAGATATAGCAACAATAGTATCAATCATCACTGTCAGATTTTTGTTCTTTTAAAATCGAGCATGTCACGTTGATATGTGGGACATAAGAGATTTGGCGATGAAGAACATTGACAAGTTCCAGTGGAGGAATCTGATTGAAATCATCTAACTCATCAATAGAAAATTTTGTAGAGCAGTCAATTGTTTGAGGAATTTTGTCCACATGTAATTGTTGAACTTGATGCAATTCAATTGCAGATTTGGCAATAAAAACTATTTTTGCAAGGAATTCACCTTTTTGGATCATATATAGTGTTTTTGATGTATAGTAATAGTTTGTGGGGTTTACCTTGGAGGAGAGGGAGAGGAGTGTGAAGAAGTTTCAAAAGATGGATAGTCTGGACATGGAAAATATAGCATGTGGGAGGTTGAATAGAAATACCAATATTAATGCTATAAGTTTCTTTACCAGAGATAGAGATATTATAACAGGCTTTGATGAAATATCTATCGGCTCAGCAGGTTAGTTTCCAGAGTGGATTATGAGAATAAAATTAATCTAGGATCGTGAGAGATTTGTTTAGAGAATTGTTGTTGAGAGATTTTGTCCATCATTGGATATTATGAAGGTGGTTTAACTTGTCTGGCAAGCTGAATAAACTATTCTTCAAAAACATCAAAAATGTAATAGCAATGTCATCTTCATCATCATAATGCATAGGAGCTTTTTCTTTTCTAGAAATCATGTTTAAAATTGGTATGTCATTGGAATTGAATGCATTGAAAAGATAGAGCTTAGTAGAAGAATCAAAATCATGTTTAGATTCAGAAAAAGATAAGGAAATAGCATTGTTGGAGGGTTTGCGGATCCCGAGACAACTCTAACCCTATTTAATAAGTGAGAGGGATTTGGCACCATGTGTGTGTAAGTCCAACCCAATGATCACATAATTATTTGAATAGTTACAAGCCAATAAAAGGACTTTAGGCCTTTTTGCCGGACTTTTAATGTTGCAGGGCCTAAATGTCAAGTTAGTGAATAAAATAGGGGTTCCCACCAAAATTCAAATTCAAATTGGTTCCCTCCAATTTTGAATAGGTTCTCACTCTTTTTTAAGTTTGAATAGTTAGGGAGGTAGAAATGGACCAATAGGATTCTGAGGCCAGGGTCCACTTCTCCATTATAAAAAGAGACCAACTCGAGTTTCCTACACATGTACATATCTTCATTTCAATAAAGCAGATTGGTTCTCTTGTGAAATGGATTTATAAATGTCCTTGCTCTCTATCACTTTTCGTCCATCTCTCATGCTTTCTTTGGATTTATCAAATGTTGGATCTGATTTTTATTGGGATTGCATGTTCTTATACTTTTTGTGAGAGAGAAAGAGTAAGCTATCTTTGTTGTGGATGTAGTGTTAATGATTGTAGCGTTAATGTTAATGCTTAGGGCAAATTGATGTTAGAATTAGATGTGGATCTTCCATTCATGCTGATGGAAACGAACCTATTTATGACAACTAACTTCATCTCCTTGATGCTAGACTGCTTAGATCTTGTTGATGCTAGATTGTTTAGATCTTGGGTTTAGGATAGACAAGGAAACAAATCCACTACAATTTTGGCGCTGTTGCCGGGGAGCTATGCCGATTTTCCAGTTTGCAGCATGTTTCTTGGATGGTTAGCTTGCATTAGGCATCTTGTCATGTCATGAATAGTGTTCAAACTACATTTAGTATTAGTTTGGAAGTGATTTTGCCTGATTTGAGTGGATTTTCTTGTTTGAAATCTAATTCGATTGTTGAGCAGGGAAAGCTACTCAGATCACCATTCTTAAGATCCATCTGGATCTAGAAAATGATGAGCCAAATATCAGTATGTTGCCTTATACAACAGGGTAGACTACTATGACATCCACCACTGTCACATCAACGAATATGAACGCTACTGTAGAAATGATGCTCAACGAGTTCAAAAAGCTCGGAAAGGTCTAGCAGATACAGATGGAAAAATTGCAGTCGCAATTTGATGAGAAGATCAACGTATTGGAAGATTTCCATGAGAAGGTGTGGCAAGGAACCTGAGAAGTTTGCTAAGACTTTTCCTACCAGGGAAAATGTCTGGTGTTCCATTTGTACGGGCAATCACACAACAAATGAATGTCCTCAATTGAAAAAACAAATAGAAACCAATACATGCCATTTGTGTAATTCGCCTGACCATGAGACTGCTTTTTGCCATTTTAATCCTTGGATTATCCAACAGCAATATGTCCAGATGGGATATCGAGAACCCCATTACGGAAAGGACCCTGCAGCCAAATCTCATCTTGGGTATCCGGAGAGATTAGTTTTACCAGTCCCACAGACACAATTTGCTCCTTCTGCTAATTTGATGGAACCAGAACCTTACAGAGGTAACGAGCAATGGAATTATAGTAATGAAAGTGGACCTTCAGAATAGTATGCTATCTATGCTGCTGCGCAACAACAAGCATCTAAAAATTGGACCTGAGCGCCGCTTGGATGCTTTGCATGTGGAGAAAATCACAGAGTTGCAAAATGTCCAAACAAAGACAAATTTGTACCATTATGTCGTGATTGTGGTTATGGACATTGCTATAAGGAATGTCCAGCAAGACCGAAGCCACCACCGGCTACAGCTCTTGTAAATTTGATAACAATCAAGCAAAGACCATCAGTTCAACCTAAACGAGTCTGTCAGCGAGGAATGGTTGAAGACATACCAGTTAAAATTGCTGGAGTACAATTTGTCATTACTTTCCTAGTGATGGACTTACCGAAAGCACCAAATGTCTATTGAGTCTTATTGGATGCCCATGGCTATGAGTTGTGCAAGTAATTCATAACTGGAATACAGGACAATTCACTTTTGAAAATCATGAACGTGTAGTCAAAGTTGATCCTGTAACTTGGACTATCAAACCAGTGGCTCAAAAAGAGAATGATGATTTGTCAACAACGGATCATACCTGTGACCAACTAGTAATGACCACAAGGGTTGAGGGTTGTAAATTTTGTAACCATATGCATTTGGCGTGGCACTCCGGCTTTCCTGTACCCCTAGGTCAACCCACTTTTTATTGGCAATGTGGCCGAAAAATTGTTGACGTGGATGTGCCAAGCGGGGCCATGCAAAAAAAAGGTAAAATTTTGACTAAGTATCAAGCTTGCATGGCAATATCACATGGCGAAATGCCACATATGTAATAGGTGCTAGAACTACCATTAGCCTAAAAAATACATTGAATTCGACATAGCTTTCAATAGTTGTTTGACATTATGGGAGGTGGAATGCTTACCTCAAGGACCTTTGTCCCTAGGAAGATGGTTTTCCAAGAGTCCAACGGTGCGATTTTGAGTAGTCACGAAAGGAAGCCCAAAGGAGAATGAGTCTTCTACCATGTAATGCATAAGTGCAAGCTTATTAGGTGAGCAATCAATGAGTGGTTGCTACATATTACATGCATATTCCAATGAAGTGTGCATCTATTTTGTGGAATCTAGTCATTGGTTATGCACATGGACATTTTTCCAAAATATTGATGTGAATATCACGTCAGCTACTAATTAAGATTTGCATCAAACAGGATCACAGATCGACATACATAGATAAACTCTCAAAAAGAACTCTCCAAGCTCCACATAGCGAAACTCTCCAAGCTCCACATACCAAAACACTATTTTAAAAATTGAAACACTATACATATATGACTTTCTTGTGGCAACCCATGCATGACCTTGTTTGTCGTTGACAGGACATGTCATGTCCCGTCGACTATCTCATCATGAGTGCAACTGGTCCTATTCGGCAGACTAGACCCACAGTACAGTGACACATTGAGTCTACTTTTATTTTAACTCTCTTCTTAAAGGAAGAATCTACTTTTTTATTCAAACTTATATATCGCATCGAAGTTAATAAACTTTAAGTACATAAAGCTTTGATCTAAACTTATCAATTTTTTCTATAATTGGTGGATTAGTAAAAATGTTAGCTAGTTGCTCATTTGTACTACAATGAATCACATTTATTTCCCTACTCAATAACATCTCATGTATGAAGTAATAGTGAATCTCAGTGTGTTTGGTTCTCGTATGAAACATCAGATTGTTCGCCAGTTGAATGCTAATCTGACTATCCCTGTATATAGTCATGCTTGCTTCACATTGATCTCACTACATTCCTTACATTAGGTGATGGATATGCTAATGATTAGACATCATAAGCATCTTGAATATCAACAAGACTTGGACTCACAAAGATACTACCTTCTCTCTCATATTCACTCCTCTCATTTTCTCTCCACTCGCAATATTGGCTATTCTAATGTGTAGAATGCATGTATTCTTGTGTAGATTGAATCCACACGTGTGAAGTACCTGTTTTACAAGTGTTGTAGTATGGATCGGACTAGTACCTAATTGGATCTTAGGTTTCATAATGATATTTGCATGATTTTTCATATTCTAGCATGTTAGATGCAAGACTTCTACATTGTTGCTAAAAGTAGGTGTGCACCAAATTTAGCCCAAGATTGATTGATTCATTTATAAAAATTTTGGATCTATTTTTTCACATGGTATCAGAGCAGGTTACAGGCTAAAGTTGGAGTTTTTGCCAAATCTATCAAGAGATTTTGGGGTGCCACTAATTCTAGTGAAGGATACAGTAGATCCTTGATCAAATCAAGCATGTTCATGTGTAGAAATTGAATCTTTGTGATCGTATGTTCATTAAAAGATAGACTATTTGCTGAAGGTAGAAGTACATCAAAACCAAATAAAGCCTTCCACGAGCCTCTGAATTTTTAAAAGGTCCCCCTGGAATAACTTTCAAAGCATCGGATATCTTTGACGTAGAGCAATGATCATCAATAACATTTTTTTTTTTACTCACCTCCCCACTGCTAATGTTTTATTCCTTCCAATATTGATTTTCTCTCTCAATACCACCCTCATGACACTATTCAAGATAAATGCCCATTTCAAGTATTATAACATTGCATCCCATCTTCAAATAAATGCATGATGCAATTAAACATGATATGCAAGGTATGAGACTTTCCATTAGATGGATGCATACACTGTGAAAGATTTCAGATCCTTAAGATCCAATCTATTTGAACGATCTTTGGTTAGAAAGAGAAATACACTACCAATCTCACCAATGTAGAAAAATCAGCATCTACACACAAAATGAGATGCAAACACCAATAGAACTTGATCAAACTTGAATGAAATGAAAAGTTAATGTTTCTGTCTGTACAAAACCAACAAGCTACTGTATTTCACATGTGTGGATCCAAAATTAACACATATAGATCATTCTACAAAGAATTGCAAGCAATCACCAAGATAGTGCACCTATGGATAGTAGAACCCAAGAGAACCATGTATAAGCATGAAATGAGATAGAGAAGAGAGAATATTGCTCTCTCCACGAGTTACATCATTTTATGGCAGGTCCAAACCCTATTTGGCCACTTGGCTTTCCCACCAAAATGCTAACCATACTAATTTTGGGTCTAGATTCAATGTACCCAATTATTCAAATTTGAATCTACTCAAACTCGCATTCTAACTTTCCCACACTTTCAAAAAGTGTTTATTCAAATGAAATTTAGACTAATGAGCTTTGAAAAGTCAAGCTCTAAGTCTAAAACAAGTTTTGGCCTCAATATGCCAAATATCGAAATATAGCAGAATGTGATGAAACTAGTTGAATCTTTCACACTCCCTCTTCAACTAGTTTTAGTGATAGACTTTGATAGCACTCCAAGTGAAGTCCTATGCTTCACTAACAAGTATTTTCCCAATGCTTTGGTGAAGATATTAGCTACACGTTTCCTTGAAGACACATGTTGAAGCTCCACCTCCTTTGCAACGACTTGCTCCCTCACAAAATGATATTGTATCTCAATATGCTTGCTCCTAGCATGAAAGATAGGATTGGATGCCATTCTTTGGGCTGATTGATTGTCACAAAAGATGATTGGGCTCTCTGAAAAATCCAGCAAGTGAAGATCCTTGATCATCCTCTTGATCCATACCATCTCCTTTGTGAAATGCGTAAGAGCTTTGTACTCGGCCTTACTAGATGACAATGAGATAGTGGCTTGTTTCTTTGACATCCATGATATAGCTCCATTACCTATGAAAATACAATAAGCACTAACGGATTTCCTATCCATTACATCTCCAACATAGTCCAAATTTGAAAATCCAAAAAGATTAGGTGATGATCATTCATACAATATGCCAGAATCTCGAGTTCCAATGATGTACCTCAAACTCACTTTCCTAGCTTCCAATGCTCCTCACTAGGATCTTGCATGAATTGACTCAATCTTCCAACACAATATCTTAGATCAGGTCTAGTAATGGATAGATGGATGAGTGAACCAACTAGGTTCCTATAGAGGGTAATGTCCTCGAAGGATCTTTCATTACCTCTTATAGTTAGCTTTACATGAGATTCCATAGGTGTATCAATAGCTTTTGCATCTACCATATGAAATCTTTCTAGAATAGAATTAGCATACTTCTCTTGACAAATGAAAGTAGATTTAGAAGATCTAATGACTTCTATTCCTAGAATGTAATGCAAATTACCAAGATCATGCACCTCAAACTCCTTCTTAAGAGCATTCTTGATATCCTCCACATCTTGATTGTCTCCACCACTCAAGATGATATCATCCACATAGATTAGCAAGATGGTAACATCATTTCCAGCACACCTATAATAAAGTGAATGATCATACTCACTCATAACAAAGCCTTGAGAGAGTAAAAAAGGGTTAAGCTTAGCATACCAACTCCTTGGTGCTTGCTTTAGGCCATACAAACTCTTTTGTAGAAGACACACATGATTTGGCTTTGTTGATGAAATGTAGCTCTCGGATTGCTCCATGTACACTTCCTCCTCAAGATCACCATTCAAGAATACATTTGAAATGTTCATTTGCCATAGATCCCATCCATAAAGTGTAGCAAGTGAAATGATGACTCGAATGCTTACCATCTTTGCCATGGGTGCAAAGGTCTCATCATAGTCAATCCCTTGTTGTTGAGCATATCCTTTTGCCACTAACCTCGCCTTGTACTTGTTGATAGATCCATCTTGGTTTGTCTTCACCTTGAAGATCCATTTGCATCCAATAGCTTTCTTGTCCTTAGGCAACTCCACCAATCTCCATGTTCCATTCTTCATAAGAGCTTGATACTCGAGATCCATTGCTTGGATCCACTCCTCCTCTTTCCTTGCTTGATCTGCACTTGTAGGCTCATCCAAAGAGGTTAGGAAAGCAACATAATTTCCAGAAACTACTTGCTTACCCTTTTGATCATATGTGAGCCTTGAAGGTACTTGTCTTTCTCTTGATGTTCTCCTTGGCTTTTGACTTGATGAAGGTCCATCATCACCACCATCCAAAGTAGAATCCTTCTCATCAACATCAAGAATGTTAGATCCACTCACTCTACCATCAATCATGCTTGACGACACCTTTGGAATGTTCCCCTCATCAAAAATGACATCTCTACCAATCACTGTAGCACTCACTTGCAAAGTGTCCTTTGATGCCACAATAGAAGCACAGTGAGCTTTGATCTATCCTTATTTTTGCCACTTGAAGAAGCATCCACTTGATCTTGCCCTTTAGACCACTTACTTTTGGTTTTGCCCTTGAATTTGCCCTTTGTGAACATAGCATCCTCTTGAAGTGTTGATGTAGATCCACGTCTTGCTTGAAGCCTATATTCCTCATTGATCAAGATCTCTTGAAGATCCATCAAACTTGGCAAAGTCTTTTGAATAGCAATACTTTGAACAATGTTAGCATGAGCATCCAACAAGCCATTAAGAATCACTTAAATAAGCTCTCCTTCCTTAATGCTTTCATCTATGCAAGCTAACTCATCATTCAATGCTTTCATTCTCGAAACAAAAGTACTTGGACTTTCTTCATTCTTTTACAAACAAGAAAAGATTTGCCTTCTTAGAGTCAACACTCTAGAAGTAGACTTGGAATCATAAAGCTTCTTCAATGAATCCCAAGCTTCCAAAGATGATGTGCACTTACCAACTTCCTTGAGAAGTTCATTGGTAACATTCATCTTTATCATGTGTAGAGCCTTCTTGGCCCTCTTGTCATACCTCATTTGATCTTGTTGTGTTGCTGGTCTCTCCTCAAAACCTACAACAATATCCAAAACATCATTCATCTCAAGAAGTGACTCCATCCTCACTTTCCACAATGAATAGTTACTTGAGGTAAGCCTGTCATTGGCTTCCAACATGACTCCAATTGAGGTTGCCATGTAGCAATGACCTGATCTTCTCTTTCAACCTGTTTCAATGCACAAAGCACTCCTTTGAACAACAACAAATGCTTTCAAAAGAAATCATCAAGATTTGAAACTATCTCACAAATTCTCTTCTAGCACTTTTCTAAGCAAATCAACACATAGAATCATGGAATCTTGATCAACCTATAATCTATCCTCAATCTAATGACTTTTGCCACTTTCTAAGATTGAAACACACTCAAATGAAGTCCAACAACCTCACTATCTAGAGATCCAATCAAAATTAGGGTTTTGACAAAATGACAAAAAATTGACTATTCCAAATCTACATGCAAATGCTGAAAATTTGATATGCAATCTATAAGCCACCACTTAGGATCCAAAAATTGGCCAAATCCAGTATGTGAATTCAAAAATCTGAATTGATCAGGTATATTGACCTATATAGTGTTTTGATCTACAAAAGATCCAATCTACAAAAGCAGAAAACTCGATTTTGGTGTAGAATCCTCTCTACATGCTCTAGACTTGACATCTTCACGAAATCATTGATGGATCTGATTTTTTCCTTCATATCCTGAAACACAAGCTCTGATACCATGTGAAAGATTTCAGATCCAATCTATTTGAATGATCTTTGGTTAGAAAGAAAAATACACTACCAATCTCACCAATGTAGAAAAATCAGCATCTACACACAAAATGAGATGCAAACACCAAGAGAACTTGATCAAACTTGAATGAAATGAAAAGTTACTATTGCTGTCCATACAAAACCAGCAAGCTACTGTATTTCACACGTGTGGATCCAAAGATAGCAAATATAGATCATTCTACACATAGTATTGCAAGCAATCACCAAGATAGTGCACCAATGGATAGTAGAACCCAAGAGAACCATGTATAAGCATGAAATGAGATAGAGAAGAGAGAAGATTGCTCTCTCCATGAGTTACATCCTTTTATAGTAGGTCCAAACCCTATTTGACCACTTGGCTTTCCCACCAAAATGCTAACCTTACTAATTTTGGGTCTAGATTCAATGTACCCAATTATTCAAATTTGAATCTACTCAAACTCGCATTCTAGCTTTCCCACACTTTCAAAAAGTGTTTATTCAAATGAAATTTAGACTAATGAACTTTGAAAAGTCAACCTCTAAGTCTAAAACAAGTTTTGGCTTCAATATGCCAAATATGGAAATATAGCAAAATATGATGAAACTAGTTGAATCTTTCACATACACCACTGTGTCTAATTGATGCAAGTGTAAATTGTAAGTGCCATGCAATTATTATCCAATTTTTTATGTATGTATGTCAAGAGCTGCACTCATCTGTTCAAGGCGTAAAACTTCCAGAAGGACCTTTTAGTTTTGTTCCATTATTGTCAATAAAAATCTAATCATGACTTGATGTGTATAATCCTATTTTGCCTCTAATGCCAAATTTGGCCAAATCATCTACTTACACTTGGATAGATGTCTCTAAACTTTGTGTACCCCTAATTCAACATGAATAAGCCATTTTTGACTTCTTTTTCCACATGTGGGAACATGCTCCACACGTGAGAGATTTACTCATCAACAAGAAAATACAAAATAGCCAAGCTACATTTTGCTAATTTTCATAGTGAGGCTATGAGAGCCCTCATATTTTACATTGGTCTTTGTCAAGAAGCTACATGGTTACAATCAGGCACTATAAATGCTCAACAAAAAAATTTAATTTAAAGCTGAAAAAGTTTTGTTTTTATTTTAGATGCTTTAGTCACATTCACAAATTGTCACTTCTAGATCAATAAATATAAATCTTAGTTTTCTAACAACAACCCTATTTTTCTAATGACCAATGTAAGGATTTCGGTTGGCCCATAAGCATGAGGGTAATAATTGTTTATTGATGGAGAATTCATGTACATCCAATTAAGTATGGAGACAAACACAAAAATAACTAAATTTTCACTTTTTTTTTTAACCAACAAAAATTCTGAATCAAAGAAATTAATCTATCTTTCAGAAAAGAAATGAAATAGATTATGGTGCTTGCATAAACTAGGGCTAGTCTCCTTAAAGGTGATTCCAATTCTCTCTAGCCTTTATGTATAGTATATGTTTGTTCAAATTAAATAGTTTCAACTCATCATTTGATAGTTTCAAGTCATCATTTGCAACAACAACAAAAATTCATTTCTAAAAGAAAATAATAGTTTTGTACATCGTCTTTTTCAAGAAAATGTTTTGGACTAAACTTGAAGCCCTTGGTGGAATTCTCAGTTTATGTTAAACAACGATGAAGATAACTAGACTATTTACATATATTTACTATTTAGCATAATATTAACTCGAAATTATACTATATATTGTACCAAAATTATACATGTCCAATGCCAATTGGTATACTAAACTATTATACCAAAGCAATTCAAGAAGCTTAAAAAATCATCAAGCTTTTAATCTTTTTCAATTTTTGATAAAACTTGATGAGCAAATAGCCTAAGGCCACTAACACAATGATAATTCTATAATTGGACACCTAAAAATTGTAAGTACTTTTTACTATAGAAAATGAACAAGTGGAATGGTCAAATTAATCAGTCTAAATTTAATTGAAATAATTTTTGTGTTTTGTGTTTACTATAATTTCTAGTGATTTTTGAATATTATTTTGACCTATTTATTTGCATTATGTGAGCTTAAATTTTGAAAAAGTAAGAAAATATTATGATTATTGGAACAACATTGATAATGAGCTTTCAAATTGGATAAAATTGTGACTCTTCTTTTAGATTCATGCATCCTTGTGTATATGTCCGAATTTTAAAAAGGTGAGGATATGTAATTCATCTTCAATGTCTATTAACGAATATAACTCTTAAGCATGAAAATTCATCTATATTGCTATAAGACATGCTTGTACTTTTTGCCAAAATCTTCAACAAGTTTTAGCTTGTTCTCCTGCTCAACAACATTTTCTGTTTCTTCTTTGGCTTCTTGGCTCCTTTCTGCACTGGAAGGCAACTTATATTGTGATGACGGAGAGGAAATCCTCACCGAGCTCTCTTGGTGTTGGCTTGATGATGATGATGCCATCTCTGTAGTGGTTGCCTTTGATGCTTGCATTTGCAAATCAGCCTCAACTGAAGGGACTAACTCTGGTAGCACCAGTGCAATTCTGATATCTTCCTGCACAGTCAACACACCGACATTCATACATAGAATACCAAATTGCAAACCAAGTTTGAAAAACTGATTCATCTTTACTAATTTACAGAATTGCTTAAAAGTAATCTATTCGAAGGTAATGGGTTCTCCATTCAGGGCTCTCAGCAAGTATCCCATATTCTGAATAATAGATTTACGTTGTAACCATTGGCAGTGAGTAAGGTCATCATCTAGGTAAATCTTAGAGCCGTGTTAGAAATGATATACTCTTGCTTTGGTAAGAATATAGAAGCAAGAGCAAATCGCACAAAGCCTTTGAGATTGGGGTCTTTGATATAAGAGAATTTATATCCCCTTTTCTCGAGATAAGCTTCTTCTTGAAAAACTCTGCTCTTAGTGATGAAGTCGGGCTTTGTAATAGGCATACTACCATCCATAGACAAACCTAAGGCACGACAATAAAATCCTTCTCTAATAACGATCTCTTGATTCCGGATAGTGGTGGAAATATGTCCTTCCTCTATCTCGTTCAGATTTTAGATCAGCTCATGGCACACATCTATAAGGAATACTGATGGATCAAATTGAAGAAATCATTCAATATGTGCTCGTATAGCTAATGGTTGTAAAATCGGTAAGACTGATTTTGGGTGCGTTTTGAACACAATCGCCATGATGCTCGTAATGGTAAACTAGCGATGGCGGATGTTACATACCAATGTAACTAGCAGTACTTCAGACCCCTATTAGTCCATTTAGTGTTGGGGGCTACATGGCAAGGTACCCTTAGGATTAAGGGTATGTGCCTTGGATAAGGACAGGCAAGTGACTATACCTTAGCCAGAGGTAAGGAATCCTGAGACCCTTGGATAAGGGTTACCCTTAGGATTAAGGGTAGGTGCCTTAGATAAAAGTACTAGTGTCATTGATTAAGGGCAGGTAGGTGTCTATGCCTTGGATGGAGGTATGGAACCTAGAAAGGTTTTAGAAAGTCATTGGATGACTATGTTTCTAAACATTGGGCCTCAACCTTGAACCATATCACTTTATTGGTCTTGGACCAAAGTATACAAGCACAACTTAGGCAATGGGTCCTAGTAGGAGGACGCCCTCCTAAAGGGTCCATTGAGTTTCAAGTTCCACAAAAATAGTAATCAAAGAGTCATAAGTTATGGAAGATGTCTGATGACCTTCCATAAGCCTATTAAGGCTCTTGAACTCCTCTAGGCCTCTCTCTTTCTCATTGGATGTGCATGGAACTCCATAGTGTATTGGAGAGGACTAAATGCCATCTATATAAGAGGAGTAGGGCGCCCATTGGAAGGGAGAGATATCTCTTTTGCTTACCTTGCTTATGCTCTAGTGTGGCTACTAGTGTGTATAGTAATTCTTGTGTGTAGTATGCTAAGGGTTTGGATCTTGCTTATGGTATAGGACATAAGTAGGGTTTGGATCTTGAGTAAGCTATGGATTGTTGTGATATTCTTGTGATTTGTTTATGGTTAGCAAGGGGGTGCTAGATAGGTCTTTCTTGGAGCTTGGATCTAGCTATGGTTGGGTGGTGAATACTTGAGGCTAGCTTTTTATCTTCCTTTGTTTTTAAGAGTAGGGACACAGGTGGAGGAGAGATCCTTGGAGGCTTGCAGATCCTTACTTGCAGGTGGAGGCATTCTAGCTTGGAGTTGGAGAAGCATCTTGGAGCTTGTAGGTTGCTTGGAGGTCATTTGGAGGCTCTACCTTGGATTTGGAGGACTTTCTCCTTTTTACTTGTTAAAGTGGTATCAGAGCTACACAAAGGATGGTAACCTTTCTAAACTTCTTCAAGTTCTATTAAGATCACCAATTAAATTTTTTTTTGGGAAAGATTACTAGCTTTTCTAGTTGTAGGAAGCTTGTAGTTGGAGTACCCAATGAATCTATTCTTCTTAAGAAAAGAGTAGTGATCCTTATAGAATTGTTTAGGGGCTGCTTTTTGATCATGTTAAAGAAGTTTTAAAGTGGGCTTTGGGTTTTTGAAAGTTCTGAAAAAAGATTTGTGGGATGGTTAGAGGAAGTCTTCCTCTACATACACAAACTCTTTTTTGCAAAAAGATTGATTCTAGCTATGTGTTTTGATCAAAACTAGTGTCTTTTTTTTTTTTTTGCATAAATGAAGTGTCTGAAGTTCTGTTTTTCAGACCTAAAATCTGAAAATCAGATCTAAAAAGTGAAGTTAAATCCAAACTTCATTAGTTACACCTTTCTATCTCCTAGTTTCATGAAGATGGCAATGTAGGAAAGGAATGGTAGTGTAACTTTGTGTATAAAACAAGTTTTGAAGTTCTGTTTTTTGTCATTATGAAGTTCTGATTTTCAGACTTGTAAATCTGAAAATCAGATCTGAAACTTGAAGTTTTTATAAAGCTTCATTAATTTTCCTTTTCTAGACACTAGTTTCATTGATTTGGAGATCTGGAATAGTGAGAAATGTGAAATTTTTGGTTTCTTTTGTAATGACAAATAGAAATGGAGTTGGATTGGGATCTTTATATAAATCTTAGCTTGGATTTAGTTAATTGAAGTATACATAATAATTTGGTTTTCATTTTTGCTTTGGATTAAGGCAAATGTAGCTTGTTATTGTTGTTCTCTTAAGCTTGAATTGAGCTTGCAAATAGTAGGCTTGGATTGAGCTTACAAACAATAAGATTGAATGAGTAAAAATAAGTGCTTTTATTTTGCATTGGATGTAAGATTTAAAGCATTTCTATCATTCTAATTTGAACCCTTGTTGTTATATTTGCATAATAGGAAAACACACAAGCAACACCAATGGATCAAACCAATCTTTTGATTTATGAAACCCATCCAATGTGGCACAAGCTCTTGAACTTTTATATCAACAAATTCAAGCCACTAATAAATAGCTTCTTGGAACTAATCAAAAGAACCAAGACTTGGAGTGCAGGTTAGCCAACCAGAAGAAGCATGTAGTTCCACCTCCCGTAAAATTGTTTAAGGGAGAGAAGAAAGATAGGAACTTGCAAGTGGTAAGTTCCTAGCTTTATGTTTGGAACAAATACTTTGGCATGAACCAATTACAGCTACCACCACATATTCACAAGTGGCTCCAACAAATTCAGTTGTAACTCCACCCATATTGGTTAACATGCCGACAACGCCAACATCACCAACATCAAATACTGTAGAATTTTCTGTCGTTTTTTTTACTATTGTGGAATTTCTGTTTGCAGGTGTTACGACCACATTCGGTTAAGGACCTAGAATAGCCCTAATATGGTAGACCGGCCCTCCAGTGTTCGAGATTATTGGTCACGTCTAGATTTGATTTCACATCAAGGCCTGATGGTGACTAATAACCTTGAGAGGACCCAAACACTCTAATTGAGACATATGGAGTAGTGCATGTACGTGTGACTGATATAGGTAGGAGGTATGCATGAAGAGCTATGACCTAATTATAGTTGACCTGCATGGGGATTGCATGTGTTCATGCATAGGATCCTCCTCTCTATATATTGAGGTAGTGATTATTCCGTCGACGACTTGGTCTAGGTTACCTGATGAGCTCTTCTCCTCTTGCTATCACATGGCATGGCTTGGGGGCTAGATCTAGGAGGATTCTCTAGGAGGGATCTAGGTTTGGTTGGGTGGTTTTGCTCCACAGTCTCTCTTGTGTTTTCCTATCCTCATCTTAGGGGATTGTCCCTAGTGGACTTTACAGCAGGATCCTAGACAAGCAACTACAGATCACAGACTTTGAAGCATTCAATCAGACAGATGCGACACGACAATCAGAGATGTGAGAACTAAGAAGTAGTCTATATTTTGCTTTTGCTTTGGAGTGAGTCGATCAGTGTCACCACGTCGCGCTGCTCTCTACTTTTGCACATTTTCTTCTATTACTCTATCCTATACTTATCCCATCTGGGGATATTACAAGATAACTTAAGAACTGATTACAAGAGAGGTTTAATGCTAATCTATTGGTTAGCCACCCTCTGATAATGTTGCTCTTGGTGGCTGAACGTGATAATACAATGCCCTCATGCTCGTTGAGCTGCTAACTATCAGAGAAAGGTGTGTGTTAGAGGTTCCCTTGGTGCGTGCACTATTGGTAACAATAGGCGAACACATTAACGAGATTAAGTGCTAGATGTGCTGTAGTAGCGAAAACAAATGAGCAAACTATCAAACAAAGCAATCAGATCATCAGACAGAGAGTGAAAAGCATTGCATATACTGACAGAACCTGAACGCAGAACTAGATAGCACTTTATTTAATTGTAACAAAATACAAGTCAACAATGCAAGTAAGCACAAGACAATAGCGGACAAAACCGTGTGCTCACAAAGCTAACTACAAACCTACATGTAAAAGCTATGAGCTAATACTAATGATTCATCTGAAGGGGAGAATCAATGCATGAAAGCATCTATTGTGTCTATCTCATCGGAGTCAATAATCCATGTTCTTGATTATTGATCAATTGAATTACATCTTAAATAATCTATGTGCTATTTACATTTATGCAGATGAGTGTACAAGAGATGGTGTGGAGCCGTTGTGCCATCAGAGAGAAGATCGTGGTTGTTGTCATTGTTAAGCTGGTTGCACAGTACATAGGATGAGCATGAGGAGGTCGATAATTCGGGCTTCCCCGATATGTTGACCAAGTTGGGTCTACCCGATAGTTCGTCCAATTCCGATATGTTGGCCTTCTTCTCTTGCTCGTCTTCAGTAGCTGAGTTGTGTGACAATGCAAGCAAATATGCAACAATGAACAAAAGTAGATTAACTTGGGATTTAGGAGAATAGAGGAGATAAATCCAACACCCCTCCTTAATCTAGATCCGTGAATGCTTTAATCTTCAGACTAAGCAGTGCACAAAATTTGTTGTGTGCATTAATGCTCAATGCCTTGGTGAACACATCTGCAACCATGTCCTGCATTCGACAGTATGTTAAGCTCACCTCTTTGTCGATAATCTCGTCCCTGACATAATGATATCGGATCTCAATGTGCTTACTCCTAAAGTAAAATCTAGGGTTGGCCGATAGGTCTGATTATCACAAAATATGATTGTCGGGGTGTACTGGTTCAAACTAATGTCCACCAGTAAATTCCTCAACCAAAAAGCCTCTTTAATGGATTGAGAACCAACAATATACTCTGCTTCTATAGATGAAAGAGCAATAGAGGTCACAAGAACACATATAGCAAATATCTACACACAATACAAAGGAGGACGCACGGGCAAAAAAAAATTCACGTGGATATAGCCGTGGATTGGTGTGGATATACACGTGGATACGAGTGCGTGGATTATCCACATGTGGATGTTCCACGCAAATGTCTTTTCCAGAAGCAGATCGGCCGGACATTGTGAAATTCAAAATGCGTGGATTATCCATGTCAAGTCCGACTACCAGCAGCCGGGCCACCCTCTGACACTCAGAGCCGAAAATAGGAATTCTAATTTTGCATGGATAATCCACGCCATAGTAAAAATAAAATAAAAAAGGCTCGGCTTTTGCGTGGATACTGCGTGGATAATTATCCACGCATGGATTATCCACGCAAATTTGCTTTATCCACGCAAAATCCAGAGAGTTGAGGCCTGGATACCGCGTGGATAAATTTTTTTTTATATCCACGTGGAAAGGTTTCTGGAATTTGCGTGGATTATCCATGCGTGGATAATCCACGCATGGATAATCCACGCAAAAATTTTTGTCCAAAAAAAAAACATTTGGCGCGAACCAAACTGTGGTTTGCTCTGAAAATATAGGTGACTTTCTATTTTTGTGTTGTGTGTGAGAGAGAGAAAAAGAGAGTATAGATGGGAGTGAGAATGAGATGAGGATGAATGTGAGTGAGAAGATTGATAGTGTTTAGGATTTTTAGTTCATTGATGGATGTTAATAGTATGTGTTTTGTGATCATAAGATGTAGGTTTGGATATGAAAAATGAGCTTTCATTGCAAAGGATTCAAAGATCAAGTGCATGTAAAAGGAAAAGCAAAGATTGCAAAACAATGGAGATACAATAGTAAAGGTAGATTCACATTTATTTTGATTCATTTGATATTTAGTTGATAACTTAATGTGTTATCTATTTCCATTACTTTCCATTACTTTTTATTGTGCATTCTAGCATGCAAATCATGTGCTAAAATATATACATTGCATTGAATTCATCAATGGATACATTTGCATTGCATAGATGTGCATTAAATAGACTATACATTGCATTGAATACATCAATAGATACATTTGCAATCAATAGATGTGCATTCAATAGACTATTTGCATTCATGGATTAAAAATATATGCATTCAAATTTTTTGCAAGAATGATGTGATGCCAAAACATTATATTGATTGATTTAAAAACAAGTACATTGATGAGAGAATAAATTCTCTCTTCCTACATTGCCTTCTACAAGGCCTTACATTTAATTTAAGAACCTCTACTCATCATCACTTCTTCCTTCCTCGCCTCCTTCATCTTGTAGGTGTATGTTGGTGTCCACATCTTCAAACTCCCCTTCGCTTTCATTCATGTACTCTTCCACGTTCTCTTCCACATTTTCTTCCACATCACGAACACTTGAAGTTGTAGAGCCTCTCTACAAAATAGAATCAAAGATTTAATTAAATTGAGATTAAACTTACTTGTAAACCACAAAGTAAACAATCACGAAACAATAAAGGTTAAGAGTTTACGATTGGAAACAATCCATGGGATTCCATAAAAGCCTTAAGGCCGACATATCCATGATCGTAACCTTGCTTGTACTCCACGACGGTCATGTGTCTTCCAAAATCAATAAGCTACATTCAACAAAAAAAACATAGTTTAGCAATACAATATAGTTTAGCAATAAAAAACATTAACAATCTCACTACAAAAATAGAATCATATTAAAAAATATTGCACTTACAAATTGGGCCTCTAGATTGCCCCTTCCTCCCGATCTCAAGTGACTTTGGCCATGTTTTAAAAGCTTCGCGGCGGCGGCCCTACTTGTTGTTCATACTTTTGGGGATTGTTTTGCAACAATTCCCCTTTCACCTTCCTCCAATCCCTTTTGGAGCACCATCCATGCTTCGTGGGATTCTTGGGATTCCTCACGGTTCTTCTCATCAATTGCCTTTTGTTTCAAATCCAAAGGCACATTGTATTCAAGGCCCAAGTCCTACTAAAAGCATTGGATTGAGGGAATTCAAAATACAAAGTCTCTATTATTTTATTTTTGTCTTCAAGCAATTGGGAGGACCAATCGATCATGTAATCTTTACCAAAATATAAAGCAACTAAATCACGCAAACGGGCATGAACTACATTGCCACGCGTATTTTTTATAACTCCACCACGTGGATTAAGATCATAATACACACTACACGATTCTTGGGAAGGGGCATCTTCGGAAGCTCTTCTCTCAGATAATTCGAAGAAGATAGCACAAGGTTTTTGATTCTATCTCTTTGTTGAGGAGATAGATTCTCAAACCACTCTTGATTATATTCTTCGGGCTCCTCATGAGCACTTCTCCTAGATGGTCTCCCACTTGACCTTCCACTTGACCTACCACTTGAAGACATTGTATCAAAGAAAAACTTTAAAAGTTAGAAAGTAGTGGAGAATGGGAGTGAAAGAGTATTGAAGACTTTTAGATTAGAAGAATAAGCAATGAATAGAAAGCAATAGGTTAATAGTAAGCAAGAACAAAGAAGATCAATAGAGCAAACAAAAGCAAGAGCAAGATCACTAGCAATGAAGAGCAACCAAAAGCAAGCAAGCAAGATCTATAGAGCTTAGAAGAGCAATAGCAAGCAAGGTCACTAAACACTAGATTAGAAAACCTATAAAACTTGAAAGCAAAAGAAGAGGAGCAAGAATGCTCGCGAAAATGCCATTTTATTGGCATTCAAGTTTCACGTGGATTATCCACGCAGAAGTTATCCACGCGTGGATAATCCACGCGATATCCACGCATGGATGTTCCACGCATTTTTTTTTCCCTCTCTTGGCACATGAGAGGGTCCCCCACTTGGGCTTGCATGCTTCAAATGTCATTCAATATTCTCATAATCTTTTCTAGATTTTATGAGAATATTTTATTGTAGGATTTTACATAAAATATATTTTTTAATATGACGGAATGTAAAAAAATCAATTCAAAGATCATTATGGTAGTATTTAATTGTTAAAACTAGTTTTATATTGTTATAAATTTTATTTTTCTTGAGATTTGACATATAAGACAAAATCATGAGACAAGAAATAGTACATATTATTATTAAACAAGTAATTTGACAAGTTTTTAAAGATTTTATGACATAATATTCTGTCAAATTGGTGGTCATAAAACATTTAGTTTATTAATAATCTAGGTGTCATAGATTTGATATAATTTGATGACATAATTACATGGTCAAATAATTTTTTTTTGCTTTTGTCATGTGGCCTCTTAAATGGTTGCATGGGGTGTGATTTCTTGCATACAAAGCAACCATAGATAGAAAGGGCGAATGCATATTGCTCATTATGAGATACCATGGCACACTAGGCCAATCCAAAGAGATTTACCTTCAGATCATCACTCATCCTAGACAAGAGTTTAAACTAAGAGCTTCGAACATTGACTGCTATGTGGTCTTTAAATTAGTTGAGATAGGCTTGCACGCACTATCTACTGATGTCTAACATTTGTCAAAAATGAACCTCATTTTGATTGCTCATCATGTGTTGCCCCACCCAAGCAATTTTCTTGATAGCAATTACTAGAATATTAGATTTACATTAAGCATAAGTAGAATATACATGGATTAGATGTTGGCATGTCTTTAACAAATTTTATTATATTTGTTCAGAACATATAGTCTCATAATGATTACTTATGATGTGGTATAGAGTAGCTGGCTACAGTGTGTATATGTCACCGATGATATCATCATCATCAGATAGCGATTCATCTCATGATCGCAACAGTAGGTATATATTGTTATTGATATTGACATCAATTGCACTTTATTTGTTATTTGAATATGAGTCTATAATTTTTCTTGCAAATTTATTCTTACAATGACATTTGATTGGAATTATGAATTCTAGGAAAATTATCGTACCTCCACGTGATTTAGAGAAAGAAAAAAGAATTGAGCTCTATCATAGAAAAAAGGAGCAATCAAGACTAAAGTACAATGAACAACTATTGACTGGTTCATCTTCAAGCTCTTCCATCAGTCGACGTAGACCGCCTATTGATCCATCACATGTATGTATATTGATTTATGTCATAATTTTGTAATAGTGATGTAATCCAATTTGCTCTTTGGATATAGTATATTGCTCTTTGGAAAGCCAAGACACCACTCCATCACAAATGAAGGTTGAAAATGCACTAAATGTACAAAGAATATTTTGTCAAATTTTGTCACATGTTACAATACGTCACATGTTAGAATTTGTCAATTTTCACTTGAATGACACTGAAAGAATTTGTGCAATTTGCAATTGGATTATTGGACCAGTTTCAACCAGAATATGATGAGAGGATACCATGTACATGCACACAATGCAAAGGCCTTAGGATTCGAACAAGGAGGATTGTCAACAATCATATTTGGGCCAATGGAGTACACATAGAGAATCCAAGAGTACGAGAGGTAAACTCTTTAAAGTGTTTTTCAGAAATACTTTAATCTTTGACCCTTATGACACTTCAAGTATAGTTTGGCCAATAAATATTGAGCGATAGGATGAGTGCCACGATACTTTGAAGTTAATCTCTCACTTGCTTCTAAAAGAAAAAATTCAAATAGAATAATCAGATGAAGTCAATTTCTCACTTGCTTCTAAAAGAAAAAATCCAAATAGAATGATTAGATGTAGTTAATCTTGATTTCCATATTCAATCACCCATAATAGACTCATTCACGTCAGAGAGAGAGAGAGAGAGAGAGAGAGAGAGAGAGAGAGAGAGAGAGAGAGAGAGAGAGAGAGAGAGAGAGAGAGAGAGAGAGAGAGAGAGAGAGAGAGAGAGAGAGAGAGAGAGAGAGAGAGAGAGAGAGAGAGATCATGAAAGAGTTAAAGGTAACCAACACTCCCAATTCTAGGAAAGTGTGTAGCCCTTGTTTTCTTCCGTTAAAGGCATGGTTCAAATGTTTTTTGTTGGGAGATTAGTTCCACAAAAAAGCCCAAACGCCGCAGGGAGGGAGCATGTGGTGACATTCTGGAGTAGGATATAATCGTGTGGTTCGTAAGTTTTGATTAGCACTCTATAATATTCTCTCTGTTTTTCTCTTCATGTGTGTTTAGGGTTGGTGTGGGTGGGTGTGTGTGTGTGTGTGAGTGTGTTTGTGTGTGTGTTTCATGCTACTAGTTTACGGTTTGTGTTATATATTAATTTATGTTTCATGCTTGAGAGAGAGAGAGAGAGAGAGAGAGAGAGAGAGAGAGAGAGAGAGAGAGAGAGAGAGAGAGAGAGAGAGAGAGAGAGAGAGAGAGAGAGAGAGAGAGAGAGAGAGAGAGAGAGAGAGAGAGAGAGAGAGAGAGAGAGAGAGAGAGAGAGAGAGAGAGAGAGAGAGAGAAATTGATACATCTAACATTTTCAACTTTTGTAGAAGACGGACCATAAGTTGGTTTCAAGAAAAAGAGCTGCAAGAGAGATCGAGAATATTATTGATAAAATATTGATTTTGGATCATCATTGGCCCTAGATGATGCTCTTGTTGATGATGACCCCTTACATGATATAATTAGTTCATCAATGCCTTGTGATTCAATCCATGTCTCCAAATCTCTAGAACGTTCTTACCACCCAACCACACCTATCCTAGATGTTGCACATGAGTCCTTCACGATACTCCATGTGGATTCCACAAACTTGACCACATCTTTAAAAAAGAGAACACGTCTTAGACGTATTATGACTAGTTTGAAAGATAATTGCAAATTACTACGCACTGTTGATGTGTCAAAAGACATTCTAGGTTCTTTGTCTGACCTTCCTCTTCCACCTAGCTTGCAACCATTAGTAAAAACTTTTATTATAAGTAGATATTTGTGTTGGCCACTCCAATCACCATTACCATTAAATGGAATACCATTTACGTATTGGGTTCAAATGTACATGATCATGCCTAGTAAACACTTTCTTGAGGCTGGTTTGGGCCTTTTTGCATTGAGTAGTATTGAGGTCCCTTTAAATAGTGTTGTGACATTGATGCCAAATGCAGGACCTCATTACAGTTGGGGTAATTGGCATGCTTTGTGTCGTCACCAATGGAGGATGCAAGTATATGGCTTGAATTCAAATGCTTGTTCTTTAGAGGAGCAACGCATGCAAGGAGGCAACATCTCAAGGGCAAATCGTACATACATTGATGGATGTCCAGATGTGCATGGAAACATTGCTGCATATATAAATAGCTCCATTGGCCACCCTCTATTGAAGAATTGTGATTTTGAAGAACGCACCAATGGAAAAGAAGAATATTTTACTAGGAATGTAAAGGGCACTTATGTAATGGTCTGTGCCACTAGATCTATTAGGTTTGGGGAGGAATTGTTCATCAAGTATAGTTTCAACCGTCCTCTACCCAAATGTTTGCAAAAGACAATAAGTCAAATGTGAAGATTTAAATTTTGTTGATATGTAGAGATGTATTTGGTTTGTGTCATTAATATGTCAAATGTTAGGAGCATTACTCGTCATTTGCCTAGATTAAATGTTAGGAGCATTATTCGTTTTTGAGTTCATTGAATGTTAACAAGTTGAAAAGACAAATCTGTCTAATATATACATTGGTATGTTCATACTTTTTAAACTAAGAGGTAATTTATATTCATATGCAACATTTAGATCTATCAAATATTGGGAGGAAATGTTTATCAAGCATTGTTTCAACCTACTTCTTGTTATTTTGATATATAGGATTCTTCATCCTCATTTAATGCTGGAGACAATAATCCTCGTAATGTAGACGACGAATGCAATAGAACGGTCCACATATAAAGCAATTACCTCGTTGTCTACGTCAAGGCTTAAAAGAGATGATGAAAATTGATGAGCACATTAATCAAGAGACTAATGCATCTGAATCTAGCTCATCTAGATCTACTTCTTCGCAAACAAGTTCCAACGATGAAAATGAGCTTCCAAATAATGATGAATTTGAAGTCATGGGAGACATGTTGGATGATATGTACGAGAACAATGTCGCAGCTAGACACAATGAACAAGATGTGGAGGCAGTTTTGTCTAAAGAAGAAAGAAAATTGCAAGAAGAATCAAAGACCGCATTGTATACTGGAGCAAAGACATCTCGTTTGGCGACTTCTCTACTTCTATTAAATCTTCAAGCCAAATATAGATGGAGTGACCAAAGCCTCACATCATTATTTGAGTAAATTTTTTTCCATCTACTTGTCATTTTTGCTTTGAAACAAAATTTAAATCTGGACATCGAGTGATATTTTTTTTACAATGACTTCTTTTGTCATGTATAGACTATTGAAAACAAAATTCTCCCAGGAGGGAATGTCATGTTTGAGACAAGAGATGAGGCACGAAAGATGTTGACTAACATCGGATGGACTACAAGCAATATCATGCATGTCCAAAAGATTGTATTTTATATCAAGGAAGGTACGAATCACTCAAGAAATGTCCCATTTGTGATAGTCCTCGATATAGAGATGATTTGCAAGGGGCAACCATTCCATGCAAATTTTTATGACATTTTCCAGTAATTCCACGATTGCAACGTTTATTTCATTGTAAATCTCTTGCACAACTTATGGACTGGCATGCACACCATACCTCTACGGATGGGATGATGAGGGTACCTTCAGATTCACCTGCATGGAAACACATCAACAAAGAGTATCCAAGCTTTGCCAATGAGTCAAGAAATGTGAGATTTGGTCTTGCAACAGATGGTGTGAACCCCTTTGGTGTACGAGCAACTACGTGGTCCATTTGGCCTGTTTGCTTGGTAAATTATAATATTCCTCCTTGGTTGAGTACAAAAAAGGGACACATTATGTTGACACTTTTAATTCCTGGCCAACACAAGGTTAAGAACATGGATGTGTATCTTGAGCCGCTTATTGACGAGTTGGAAGATTTTTGGAAGGGGATAAAAGCATATGACATTTTGTGCCCCTTACATGAGAGGGAGTTTACACTACATGCCATTGTAATGTGGACAATGCATGACTATCCAGGATTAGGTGAATGCTCAGGTAAGCATTCAAACAATGTCTATCTTGTGTACATAGGAGTTTGTTTACAATTACATACAACTAGTAATTCTTGACATTTACATGATATACTACAATGGCTATAATTATTCTTTGACATATACATTTTTTAATAGTGATTGATAGTATCCATTTGTTGTTTGTGCTTTCAAACGGCTGGAAAAAATGCTTGTTTTTTGTGCGGGCCAAATCTTGTGGGAAGATACTCTTTGAATCTCAAAAAAGTGGTTTATGAAAATCATCATGAATACTTGCATGAAGGCCATCCATTTAGAGACACTCATAGAAGAGGTTTTGGAGGAAGAGTTGAGAGAGAGATGCCTCCAAAGAGGATGTCCGTGAAAGATTGGCGAATTCTATGGGAGAAATCTCAAGCAAAGCCAATCGATGGTATGAAAAGATTATCTATATTTCATCGTTTGGAATATTGAAATAACCTTTTGATTAATCACCTACTTGATCCCATGCACATATTTAAAAATGTGGGTGAATCTATTTGAAAACACTTAATTGGTGAAAAAGATACCATTGTTGCAAGGCACGATCTAAAACACCAAAATAGAATATTGGATAAAGGATGGTGAAGATCATGCTCCAAAAGTACCTTGGACATTCACTAAGGAGGAGCTTAACCATGTGCGCTCTATTATTCATGACATTAGAACACCAACTGGTTTTGCCCATTCTCTACGGTCATCATTCACAGTGGATGGAAAGTTGCAAGGTCTCAAATCTCATGATTGGCTAAAGATGATTCAATTCATCTATCCATTGTCAATTCGTAGGTGCTTGTCAAAAGATATTTGTGAGACCATATACAAACTATCAATCATTGTCAAGTATTTACATGTACTTGGTGTATTTTTCTATTAGTATTTATTGATTGGAAATTCAAATAGACATAAAATGGATTGAATATGTTGCAGATGGATGTGATCAAAAGAAATCCGTGAGCTGAATCTTCGCAAGAGACATGAGGATATGGTGGAGATTGTGTGCATGTTTGAGAGATATTTTCCGACTTCCATCATGGACTCACAAGTGCATTTATTGGTGCACTAGGTTGAAGAAGTTTCTATTGCTGGTCCAGTGCACACTAGGTATAAGTGCATAAATTATCTTTTGCATGTGTATTTAAACTAAATCAATTGATACATGAACTCATTAAATAAAACACTTAATTTTAACCATTTGTGACTTTTTAGGTGGATGTTCTTTATGGAAAGGTACATGAAAGTCTTAAAAAATTTTGTGCGTCAAAAGACAAGGCCTGAAGGTAGCATGTCAGAGGGATGGTTAGTACATGAATCTCTCTTTTATGTTACTGAAATTTTGCACCAACTACATCCATCTGATCCACTATTGTGGCATGATGAGGAAGCCGAAAGGTAACTAGTGAAAAACCTCAAGGGATGGGAAAGGTCCATAGGTTGGCACCCTTCCAACGAGAAAAAATTTCTACATTCATGCCTTATAATTGTGGAGTTATGGATAAATGGTTAGACCTATATGAAGAAGAAAAAAAAGAGAGGGCCTTGTCTAGAAAGCGCCTGTGAAAGTACTGTACTTTAGGACCATAAATGGATGTACAAAAGATCCACAAGAGTGATTGGATGCTTGCTTAACAATCTATCAAAAAACTAGACACAAAAAAGTTGATCTAGATTGGCAATTTGACAAACAACAAGCATTGACAATCAAAAGCATTGATAAACATTGAAATCCGAGCCCACACGTGTGTACTAAAGGCTTTAGTACGTACTTCAACCTGAGAAACAAGTAGAAATTGATTTGGTTTCATTTGGATCACAAAAACTCAATGTACATAGTGAACTAGCTTGAGATTGCCAATGAGCTCCAAAAATTTTCTATCTTCTCACTATGGAGAGAGGGAATACATAGCAAATTCGACTTCCTTCTTGAAATTAGGTGGATTTCCAGCATGTAATAAGGAAGTTAAATCACTCTCCTTGACCTAAAATAAAACCCTAGTCTATTTCCTAGAGTTATGCTTGGTAGGTAGCTAGTTGGTCAAATTTTCACCTTAAACTTAGGTGTAGGTCCTATAAAGTAGGGATGACCACCAAATAGACATGACCAACTCTCTTGACTTGACCTAACCTACATTAGGATGGGTTTCCCATGTGGCATCATGGCCTCACATGTGTGGGACCCACTTGTGTACACAATTTACACTATTCTACATGGTTTTTGATCAAGCTAGATTTGCCAATTTTTGGCAATTCTTCACACTCCTCCTCAAATTTAGCTTGATCTATTTACAACTCTCTTGATAGATCAATGAAAGCTTTTAGAAGTGTCTAAAAAAATCCAGCTACAAAGAAGGAACTTTTGAGACTCCAATAGAGAATGATGTCCATGAAGGATCTCTCACCACATCTTAGAGGATCCCTTACAAGATGTTCCATAAATGTGTCTATATACATGTAGCACACTTCAAAACTAAACATCATGCCAAGACATGGATTCCAAGGCATTTTGTGCACTTGAAGATACATCAATTAAAATATTAAGTGCATAAATAATGTTGCCAAAGACAACTTGTCTTGCTTGATCCATATGATTGAGCCTAGATGGCTCCATCTTGATACTCAAGGTTCTTCTTGGAGTCCTCGGGTCTTGAGCTTGCTCCTCCACTTGACTTGACTCCAAACCATCAATGAATTAAATAAGGTGTTGATCCAAAGGTGCTTCTTCAAGTTTACAAATCTTCCACTCTTGAAAGATCACATTTCCACCATTGACAAATTCTTTGGCTGAAAACAAGTAGATTCTACAATCTCTACTTGAAGAACAAAACACTACCATTATTCCTATCATTGAAATAGGATAATATTTGGTCCTTACAATGGAATGATCATGCTCAAAGCATGTGGACCCAAAGATTTCCAATACAAATGATTTTTCATCTTTTATGACACTATTCAAACTATTACAAAAATAGTTATCCAATGAAATTGCTTTATCAACAACAAATGTAGATTTCAAAGCATCCCATTTCATTGTCTTGTCATACAAAGTAATAAACACCATGAATCTTAAAGGTAAGAAACAAGTCACCTCATGTCTACTAATACTTTCCAAAAAGTATTCAAAGATAGTAGACTCTCCAATGCTCACCAACCTTGCAAGATGCACACTTGAATGGACAATTTGCATGCAATTTGATGACTCGGCCATTGTCATTGAGGACTTCCTTGGAACTCTCATGCTTTGAGGCTGATCCTCAACATCTTCCTCCTTTTGATGCTCCTCCTCAATGCAAGCAAGATCACACTTTGCCAAGATCTCCTCTTGAGTGATCTCCTCCTTTGCCAAGCTCATTCTTTCAAAAGCAACAGTAGCTTCCAACTTAAACAATCTTCCATGTTTAAATCCCTTTGCAATGCAAACATCATTCTTCAAGATGAAACAAACACCATGCTTAAAGTGGACATCCAAACCACTTTCTAAGAGTAAACCAACACTAAGCATGTTCTTGGTGATTGATGGTACATAAAGGACATTTTCTAGATCCATGCATTTTGAGGATTCTAGACACAAAGAGATCGTGCCAACACCATCTATCCTACACTCTTCATCATTTGCAGTAAAGAAAAACTTTTTAGCATCATTGAATGAGTGTAAGGTTGAGAAAAAGTCCTTTTCACAAGACATGTGGGAGCTAGCCCCACTGTCAATCCACCAATTGTCTCTTGAATTGCTATTGCTTGTTGGTGAGGATGTAGATGCCATCAAATTTACATCTACTTCGTCCTCCTCCTCCTTTGCAAGGTTTCCTTGTTTGTCCTCCTCCACTTGTGCTCTTAGTCTCTTGTAGCATTTAGATGCATCATGCCCCTTCCTTCCACAAAAGAAGCATTTTTGCTTTGACTTGTCCTTTGAGCTTGATGCATCATCCTCTTCTTTGGCCTCCTTTGGATGCTTCTTCTTTCCATTGGTCTTCTTTTTGCCCTTGACTGAGAAATTGGCTTTCTCATCACCATCCTGCAAAGACAAGGAACTCATCCTAGATTTTGCATGGAGCATCCTACACTCTTCAGCCACTAATACACTGTGAAGTTTTTCTATAGTTGGCAAAGTGTCTTGGATGGCAAAACTTTGGACCAGATTTGCAAAGTCATCTCCTAGACCATTAAGGACAGTTTGTACAAGCTCTCCATCCTGAATTTTCTCTCCAATGGAAGCCAACTCCCTATTTAGAGACTTGATTCTGAGTACATAATCCTGTGCACTCTCCTCACTTCTCCTCATGCTTTGCAAAATTTGATTTCTAAGCATAAGAACTCTAGAAGTGTTGCTAGACTCATAGATTGATTTTAAAGACTCCCAAGCCTCTTTAGCACTAGTACAAGCTGATACTTCTCTCAACAAATCATTGCTCACATTCATCTTCACACAATAAAGTGCAAGCCGAGATCTCTTCTTGTATCTAGCTAACTCCTGTGCACCTAGAGGTTCATCTTCATCTTCAATCAAGAACTCATAAAGGTCTTGGAGCACCAAGAGTGACTCCATCCTGACCTTCCAAATAGAATAATTTGTAGAATTCAATCTCTCACTAGCTTCTAGATGGTATGCTCCAGCAGATCCCATCTTACTAGTGACTTCTACAAACAAGAAATAGATTTGATTGACTTGAAACTCACAAAGGTCTCACACTTGCAGTGTTTCACTCAAATTTGATTTCTAATCCAACAAATGGACTTATAATCACAGTTCTATCACTCCCTCACAAAGCTGGAATGAAGATAAGATGAAGTGAAAACTACTTTCAAACAAATCTTGCCAAGAAATGGATTGAATTGTTTCTAGAAACTCACTAAGGTCTCTCTCTTGTAGTTTTTCACTCAAATTAGATTTCTATTCCAACAAATGGACTTACAATCTCAGTTCTAGCACTCCCTCACAAAGTTGGAATGAAGATAAGATGATGTGAAATCTACTTACAATCAAATCTTGCCAATTTTGGCTATTTTTGGACAAAAAAATGACTTAATCTCTTTCTTCCTTCTTGGTGTACTTTCAAGACCTGTTTTTAACCTTAATAGGACTTGAACTCAGCCTAGATTAATTAGATTCCATGAAACAAATTCAAATCTAATCAATGGCAAATGATCTTGGTAGATTATCCTAGGATCTCCACCAAAAATTACACCAACAGCTCACAAATTGAATTTTTTTGGATCAAATGAATACCATGCATTAAATGCAGGTTCAGAGGTGCCCACACGTGGATAATACGGATTTGGACCCCTACCAAGTTTGGGATCAAATCTCCTCACCAAAATCAAGATTCTAGCTTGCCCTCTCAATACTAGTTTTTAGCACCAAAACTTGCTAAAAATGGATTTGCATTATATCAATGGCTTATGCTCTTGTACTTGGCTCTGATACCATGTGAAAGTACTGTACTTTAGGACCATAAATGGATCTACAAGAGATCCACAAGAGTGATTGGATGCTTGCTTAACAATCTATCAAAAGCCTAGACACAAAAAAGTTGATCTAGATTGGCAATTTGACAAACAACAAGCATTGACAATCAAAAGCATTGATAAACATTGAAATCCGAGCCCACACGTGTGTAATAAAGGCTTTAGTACGTACTTCAACCTGAAAAACAAGTAGAAATTGATTTGGTTTCATTTGGATCACAAAAATTCAATGTACATAGTGAACTAGCTTGAGATTGCCAATGAGCTCCAAAAATTTTCTATCTTCTCACTATGGAGAGAGGGAATACATAGCAAATTCGACTTCCTTCTTGAAGTTAGGTGGATTTCCAGCATGTAATAAGGAAGTTAACTCACTCTCCTTGACCTAAAATGAAACCCTAGTCTATTTCCTAGAGTTATGCTTGGTAGGTAGCTAGTTGGTCAAATTTTCACCTTAAACTTAGGTGTAGGTCCTATAAAGTAGGGATGACCACCAAATAGACATGACCAACTCTCTTGAATTGACCTAACCTACATTAGGATGGGTTTCCCATGTGGCATCATGGCCTCACATGTGTGGGACCCACTTGTGTACACAATTTACACTATTCTACATGGTTTTTGATCAAGCTAGATTTGCCAATTTTTGGCAATTCTTCACAGCGCCAACAACAGAATAGAGGTAGACACATGGCCTCAAGTTCACATGATCTTGAGCCATTGCCCAAGCAATGCACTATAGAGTGGATGCATGACACACTACAAAAAGCAACAAAAGAGGGACAAAAAATATCAAACGCAGATTGGGACTTTGCAAGAGGATGCGAATGGAAAGTATTATTCTTTAGATACTTTATTATTAGAACATTCTTGTTTATAACAATATTTGTTTAATCATTTTGAAACAACATGTTCATTCACAATGATTTTTTATGAGATTCATGTATAATGCTATATGGGCTTTTGGTTTCCACTTTCGTGTTGAAAGGATTGATAACAAGAGACGCATACATGATTGTGGTGTAATAGCATCTTTTCAACAAGAAAGTCAAAGCAGTGCACGAGATCGGAATTCCATCTCAGGAGATATGGAATACGTAGGAACTATACAAAATATTCATGATGTGTCATTTGGTGAAAGTGGACACTATTTTTTATTTGATGTGAAATGGTTCAAGGTAGTTTGTGAAGGGCCAAATGCAACCGTAAAATCGGATCCAAGTAGATTTTTTGCGATCGATTCATCAAAAACATTGAGCATGGAGTCCTTGTTATATTAAGAGGAAATTTGACAAAGATATGGCTATGTTGCAAAAAAAAAGGACTACAGATGCCATCAACTTCGATTACAATGCATATGATTTTTCGAAATGGCTCTTGAAAAAGGTTTTTTCTACTTTATGCTCTCAACATGATATTTCGAAGTTCTAACATTTCATTTATTTTCACTTTGTCATGGAAAATATAATTAACTATTTTTTCTTTTGAATTCTAGGTAAATGAACTCCATGAAGCAGGCGAGATGCTGGATTCCATGTTGATTGATTCGGCAACAAGACCAAAGCACCGTGCAACATCATATTCAGGTCTCTGGGTGAATGGCGATCATTTTCATACTAGAGATGAAGATTTGAGAAAAGTAACTCAAGACAGTGGTATAACAACATGTTTTAGAACTTGGAGCCGCGGTAGTGTGAGAGATAGAAATCCTATTTCAACCAGTCTTCGTAATTTTGGATGGATTTGCAAAAAATTTGAAAACTGAATATGGTTTCAATTCAGTTATTCTTCTTTACGGTAAATGGGTGAAACCAAATATAGTCAGAAAGCAAGCAAGCATGAGGATGGACAACAATGGTTTTTGCTTGATAGATGTAACAAAAACACTCCAACAAACTGGCATGGAAGATCAGCCATTTGTTATGCCTGCAAAAAATGTTTTATGTCTAGGACGCAATGGCAACGAATTGGAATGTTGTATTGCATCATTATGCTAGGGGAAGACATGATGGTAAGGATGGGAATAACGTCATGGATTTTTCATTGGTCGAGGACTTTTGCAAGACATCTTTAGATCTTATCGTGGATGAAGAGGAATGTACATAAGATCCCTAGAGTAGTGATGATTTAGAGACAGAGTGATCTCGAAATGTACTTTGTAGATATCTGTGTAACTATTTTATCTTAGAAATTCGAAACTATTTTTCTCTATTAATTCTAGTAATGTTAGCACATTGTGCAATCATAACATTTTTTTTACAACCCACATGTTATCAAAACTCGTATAGATCCAATACATGCATATTTTCAAACATTAATGTATGTAGCTATGTGTATCAAGCAATCATAAAGTTTAATCCATATGGCATGTATTTGTGTACTATACATGCAACTGATCATTTGCATTATGCATATGCGCTTATATATCATGCACCAATTTTAAAATCCTATATTGAATAGCTTCAATATAGAATTTTAGGACACAAATGAAATGGCAATAGAAAGTGTTGTTACTACCATACAACCTCAATTTCTGCCATGGCAACTATTTTTGCATTTTCTGCCATGACCAATAAATTGTAGAAAACTTTTTCGCAAATTTTGCCATGGCCCACAAGTTCCAGAAAATGTGTTTTTCTCAATTTTTTGCCATGACTAATCTTTTCTCTCTCACTCTCTTTCTCTTTCTCTCTCATTGCCTCTCTTTATCACTCATCTCTCTCTCTCTCTCTCTCTCTCTCTCTCTCTCTCTCTCTCTCTCTCTCTCTCTCTCTCTCTCTCTCTCTCTCTCTCTCTCTCTCTCTCTCTCTCTCTCTCTCTCTCTCTCTCTCTCTCTCTCTCTCTCTATATATATATATATATATATATATATATATATATATATATATATATATATGTGAGTTCCACAATTTCTGCCAAGGCCAAAAAATTGCAGAAATTTTTTTTTGCAATTCTTGCCATGATGGTAAAAATTTCGTAAAATTTTTTGCAATTTCGTCCGCAATTTGCAACAATTTCCGCAATTTCTGCCGTGTTTAAAAATTGTGAAATTTTTTCCATGGTTTTCTCTACGATTCCTACCACGACGGGAGAAATTGCGAAACACTTTTTGCAATTTTTTTCTGTAATTTCTACCGCGAAACGTATTCCGCAATTTCTGCCATGACCTAAAAATTGCGATAATTTTTTTTCGCAATTTTGTCTACAATTTCTACCATGATGGGAGAAATTGCAAAAAACTTTCTGCAGTTTTTTTAACAATTTCTATCACGGAAACATTTTTTACAATTTCTGCCATGGCCTAAAAATTGCAAAAATTTGTTTCCACAATTTTGTCTGCGATTTTTACCATGACGGAAGAGATTGTAATTTCTAATGCGGAAACATTTTTCGCAATTTCGGCCACGACCAAAAAATTGCAAAAAATATTTTCCGCACTTTTTTCTGCAATTTCTTTGATGACGACAAAAATTGCAGGTATCAGACTCTCAAAATACAATCGACAAGATTCTCTCGCCTTTACATGTCTATAAAATCACGATGATGCATGGAAAATAATCGACATCGCATCACATTACAGTAGTAGATTTTGTTATGCCCCAACTACTATGAAACTCGCAATATTTTTCGTCATTTCGGTCATGACAGTAGAAATTGCGGACAGTTTTTTGCAATTTTTGCCATAACGGTATAAATTGCGGAATTTTTTTCGCAATTTTTTGGCTTTCTGCAATTTTGACCAAAAACAATTGCAAAAATTTTTTTTCCACAATTTTTGCCACATTTTCTTGTAGTGTAGACCTCTCTTAAAGAAAGTAGGTGAGTCACCTTTTGATGGTGACATCTAGTGGAGGGCATTATTCCATTTGTGATTTGTTAAATGTGGAAATGCCACTAGGATGTCACCTAAGGAGCTCTCTTGCTTATTGATCAGATCCATCCCAGAAATGTGACACATTTCAAGATCTGTTCATAGATCATAACGACTTCAAAAACTCACAACATGATTGTCATACCTCCTCAGATCCTCCTGCATCCTCATTCACCCAACCCACAAGTATCTTCTACACCTCATTCAAACCTTCTCTTCCATCTCGACCGAGTCCTGACATGTGCCCTCTTGACCAAGTCGTAGCTTGAAATCTCGATCGAGTCATTTGGAAGCCATCTCGACTGACACCTTCATAAGCCATCTCAGCTGAGCCCCTCTGTTGGCATCTCAGTTGAGCCCCTCAGTTGGCATCTCAGCCGAGCACCTCAGTTGGCATCTCAACCGAGCCCTTCCATTGGAATCTCAACCGAGCCTCTCAGTTAAAATCTCAGCCCAACCCCTTCGTTGGAATCTCAGCCGAGCCCCTTAGTTGGAATCTCAATCGAACCACTTCGTTAGCATCTCAGCCGAGCCCCTCAATTGGAATCTCAACCGAGTCCCTCCATTGGCATCTCAGCCGAGCCCCTCCGTTGGCATCTCAGTCGAGCCCCTCAGTTGGCATCTCAGTCGAGGCCCTTCATTGGCATCTCAGCCGAGCTCCTCCGTTAGCATCTCAGTTGAGCACCTCAGTTGGCATCTCAGCCAAAACCCCTCTGTTGGCATCTCGACCAACGCCTCCCGTCACCATCTCGGCCGACGCCCTCTGTTCTCATTTCAACCAATGCACTTCGTCACCATTTCGACCAACGCCCTCCATCACCAGCTCAACCGACGCCCTCCGTTCCCATCTCGACCGAAGCACTCTATCACCATCTCAACTGACGCTCTCTGTCACCATCTCGACCGACACCTCCGTCACCATCTCAACCGATACCTACATCACCCTCTCAACCGATGCCTCCAGTCACTTTCTCAACCGAGCCAAAATAACTATTAACTCTGTTTCCAATCTCAACCGAACCAGTTTTTCCATAACACTGTATTTTCAGTTTCCAAACAAGATCCTACCTGCTCGACACGTCAGTTATGACTACCGATAGGATCCTTACTAAAACACAACTTGAGCACCATAGCAACCAACAGTTAAACCTGCTGCTCAATCAAGAAGTTCCTTGCGAACTTCTACATCACCACGACATTTACCAGATCGATAATCGAAGATAGACGTTGTATGAAATGAGTTATTGCAAGACGTAGAGAAAATCCATATTCTGTCATCTGCTTCTATTCCCAAACACGAGCACCTTCTCTAAGAAATTGACATTTTTTCTTGCAACCTCAAATCTATATGTCTTCACTTTCTGATGAGATTTCCACTACCTGCATATCACGAAACCAATCTAAGACATAGGAAATATAAACAGAGGTTCATTTATGAATCTCATGATCCGAAAGGATACTAATGGAATAGTATCTTTTCCTTCCATGTATTTCAAGCTCTATCTTACAATATCTATTATCAATGATAGTAGATTTAGTGTTACCAACCCTGCCTTGTTTCTGACAAGGGCATATCAGAGTAAGTCTCATTACTAACAAATGAAATATTTCAATTGTCAAGGTGCATTATCAATGTTGATGAATGAAGGTTTTGTTTGCCAAGTGCACTATAGTTCTCACTCTCCATACAGTTTGTTTATATCCCTTTTGTGTGATTGATTTTTACATGAGAAATAGCCACTGCACGAGAGTCTTCCGTAGAGTATCTCAAGAACACATTTTAATTTCATCTATCCATCTTCAGATCACCTTGTACAGAGTTTAGGATCTTTGAGCATAATGAAACTTTTAGAAATCCATGTCACTCTAGAGTTGATTCTTGTCCTTCATAGCGATATTCATCTTTGAATCAACTACAACAAGATCAAAACAAATTTAGTTAAAATTTGTTCAATCTTTAGTCCTGTCGCATGTTCAATGTATTTCAACTGCATGTTCCACACGATGATATAACCTTGAGCATGTCAGATACCCATCACAACATCCCCACCAATAGATTTTTTCTAGGGGGGGGGGAGGAGAGAGTGGATCTGCTTGCATCCACTGAAGCAGTTACATTGTCAGCAACACAACATCAGCAAGATCAACAACCAAGGTCACAAAACAAAGATGATAACGACAAGGCTAAGAAGGCAGATGGTCAATCCAAAGACACTCAATCAGAAGAAGTACCCCAGTCACGATGAAGATCCTTCAAAAATAAAAGCACAAGCATTGGAAAATTAGTCTCCCTCTTCAACCAGCCTCTTGCCATACATCTGCATCCATTCTCATGCCTATCGCCCACACCATCTACCAATGTCACCACCTCCACCCTACCTTCCATCTGTTTGTTTGTCATCATACCACTATTCATCTAAGAAATCCCCAGTTTTTCAAAGCTTGATAGTTTTATTGAAACGGCTAAAAGATCACTACAAATGTCTTGCAGAGACCAACTACCACCTACATTGGTTGATCAACCAATAGAAGACCTAAGAAAGCAAGCGAAGCAGCTAGAAGAAATAGAGAGAAAACAAAGAGCTAAGGAGGAAAGGAAAAACTTAAGCAATAGTTGAGTCAGATTGATATCGATCAAAAGAAACTCTCTAGAGGAATGATGGTTGAATCCCCTCCTATGAAGCCCAAAGAGATCCAAAAGTAATGGATCAAAAGAACGAGCTGTAGAAAAATAAAAGATGAAGACAACCATGAACCTGCAAAATAAAGCGAGCTCCTCACCTAGTAAGTGGTGGTCAAAGCTCGACATTGCAAGGGTCCAAGACTGCCACTGTAGAGCTATCAGTTCCTTCACCCTTCCACCAAGCCTTCATCATGGTTTCCTACCATCACCAAAACATCCATCAAAATCTATTTCTACCACCAATGTGTTGATGAGTCAATCCTCTGAGACTGTTAAACAAGATTTGTGCAATCTACCAATCGAAGACCTTTCTCTTATCATCAAGGAAAGAGCATCGACAAGATTGGAAACTGTGGAGACGCCTAGAAGCAAAATGGAGGATACAGACCTCCCATAAGCTAACGCCTGCAAAGAAACCAGAGATGAAACCGTTAATGACAGATACAAGTAATAAAACAAAAGACACGAGAAAAGCACTCAGGCATGCAAGTTGTGAAGTTGTTGGGAGATCTTCAATTTTGAGAATGTCAACCACTACAGCAATAAGACATTCTAGCTACATTGCGGCAGTTTGCAAAAACAGTTTTTGTGGTAAAGACTGACAACAATAAGCACTTGGTTTTATGCAAGCGAACAAGGATCTACGCTTTTCCAAGTGACAATCGAAGATGCCAATGTGGAAGCAAAATGACATCAATCGATATGAGTTGCAGTGGGTCCTGCAACACATTACGGGTGGGATGATGTTGGCTGATTCTGACGAATCCCCAAGATACTCGACCAGAGCTAACCAAGAGCACCTCTCACCTTAGATTGAGGAGGTCTCTGAGAACATGAGACAAGCGAAGACTGAGAGCCGAGGAATGCTAGCTAGTACTGTCAAGTAAAAATGTGTAAGCCTCATGGTGAACCCCAAAAGATGGAATGACCATGTAGGAACTAGTATTTCTAGGCAAATGTAATAAATACAAGTAGACCCCTCTTAAAGAAAGTAGAGTGAGCCACCTTTTGATGGTGACCTCTAGTGGAGAGCATTAATCCATTTGTAATTTGTGAAATGTGGAAATGCCACTAGGATGCCACCTAAAGAGCTCTCTTGCTTATTTAAGAGACACCATCTTTGAGAAGAGGAGCTTTTTGTGTATTGTATCTACTCCATGCTTAAATGAGAAGAGCCTCCACGAGTTTGGTGCAACCATTGAGCTCCTTGATCATGCTTGTTTTTTGAGTGATGCATTCATGATCTTGCCCTTCCATCCTTTGTGTGTGGTTTTGGATAGTAGAGTGGATTAGTTTTTTTGCTTTCCTAGAGTGGATTAGTTTTCCTTTCTTGCTTGTGGATTAATGTAAGAATCAGCATTGAAGAACAAAGAGCCAACATATTTTCTAGAGCAGAGAATCTGTGAGCATTGTCCATTTAAAGTTTCATCAACATGGTGATACAATGATTATGGCAATCAAGGCACTTTCTCATTTTCTTGGAGGACATAATTTAAATAGGGCTCATAAAATAATTATTGTTAAGAAAACTATTGCACTTAAAATATTAGGATGTGGACCAGTGAATTCCATGCTCAGATCATCTCATTTTGCATTGTATGTTGCCTATGTTGATTTGAGTAAGCATGAAAACTATGAGCTCCTGGATCCGTACGAAAGAAGGAAATTGTTACATGATTTTAAGTTGCAACTTTCATTAGAGAAAGTGTTGGAAGCGTAGTAGATATTGGAGAATTGTACTTTTTATTAAATTCCATTTGAAATACAAAATCTCTCTATGTGTCTATTGCCTATTGGCTTGTATAAGTTTGCATGTTTTTTGAATTTTTTTATAATCTGTCGAGTTTGTATTATGACGAATTTGGATTCTTCTGTAAAACCATTGGAAAAGTTGCAATATATAGTTGTTCTTTGTGCCACCATGTTGTGTACTTTTATGAAATGCTGCTCTTGCTTACCAATGAGATTTTTCCATTCCTTGTGATGACCATATGCTAAGACTTCCACTATTTCTTGCAAAGAATGTCGAATGATGTCATATTATGTGCTGCATTTCATAAAAACAAAATCTAGATCAGTACCAAAAGCATTTAAATTAATTGCACATATTTGTCTATACTAGTGTAACATCGAAATCTTTGTTGGATTTATCTCCTCTATTCTCCTAAATCCTATGTTAATTTGCCTCCATTCATGCTGTTGCATTTTTACTCATGTTGTCACACAGTCTGCATATTTGAACTGATTGTCGCTACAGTATGCATTTTTACTCGGGCATTCCCACAGGCAAAAAATGCGACACTATTGCTTTTTCACCTTCGGGCCACCCTAAGCAACTAAGTGTTTGCAACACTTCCATAGAAGCGACAGTCTACATAAATACAAGCAAATTTGAACAGGCGAAAAATGTGAAAAAGATGACACTGTATTTTTGCACGTAATTTATGACAAGTGAAAAAGATGACACTGCCTTACAAATGCCAAAGGTGCCCTACAATAGCCAAAGGTGCCCTTATAGAAAGACGAAGGTACCCTGTAAATTATTTTTCTAAGGCATTGGACAGAGTGTCGCAAATTTTATGTTTTCATCAGTGTCAATTTTAGCAAAGCTCGACGTCGCGGCGTCCTCACGCTCATTCCATGTATTGTGCAATTAGATTTGACAACAACAATAGCCACCCACGATCTCCCATAGACAGTACAACCACTTTTGTACCTTCTTCATCTACACACCTATAAAACTTATGTATATATATATTGAATATTGTTTCAGTATCCATTGAGTGTGAATAGAAGATAGAACGAAGCATGATTTGTAATTCAGAGACAGACATTGTAGATGCCTTCGCGCATTGATTTTTTCTTTTAGATAAATTTTCAATAATAGGTTCGTAACCTTTACAGATTGTGATTAGCTTTGTGAAGCATGCGGTTACGTCTGCTATCGTTTTGTGCTCACCTACATTATTGACTTGTATATCTCGTTATACTTAATCTGATTATAGCTCTGTTTGGTTCTGTGTTCAGATTTGTGTCAATACTGCAATGCTTTTCTACATTCTATCTAGCTATCTAATTGCTTTGTCTAGTTGTCTGCTCTTCGCTTCTGTCACCACCGCGGACTAAAGGCTTTAAAATTATCATATTCTTGTGTTCGCCTACTAAGTCACCAATAGTGCACACATCGACAAAATTGAAGGGCTCGCTCTAATATTCTCTGACATGGTATCAGAATCCATTTTTGTAGTCTGATAAGCTTTCATAGAAACAAGACTCTACTAGCCGATAGAGTAATTGTCTTCTTGTTCTGTAATTTAGCACTTAAGTCACTGATAGTTATTCCTATTACCTAGACTAATCTTCCACATGGATTCCCAAGGAAAAGCCAGTCCTATCATGGACAAGCTTGATGGAGCCAATTACCATCTGTGGAAATTTAAGATGAGAACCGGGCTAATGGCTAAGGAGTTGTATGACGTTGTTACAGATGTTGAAGGAAAACCCGAAGTTGACGACATAGCAATCTCCAGATGGAGGCTGAAGGATGGCAAAGCATGTGCACTGACCAACCTCAACATTTTGGATACTCAGATCAGCCATGTGTTCAAAGCTCAGACATCCAAAGAAGTCTGGGACATCTTGAGCACATTATATGAAGTGCGAGATATAGCTTCCAAGCTACATCTCAGGAATAAATTTTACTCCCTCAATATGGCAAATGGTGATTCCCTGCAGAATCACATCAACCAGCTCAAGGACCTGCTGAAGCAAATGGCTCCTGTCGGATCTGTCATAGACGATCAAGACACAGTAATGCAACTGCTTACAAGCTTGCCAAGCTCATATGATAGCTGGGTGATGATCATCACGACACATCCAGAGTTGACTCTCTCAAAAGTTATTGCAATGTTGTTGTAGGAAGACACACGGAGGAACGAAACCTCTAGTTTCTCAGCTGATTCTCACACTTTGTACACCAACAAGAGCACGACTAAGCAGAAGAAGAAAAAAGGCCCAAAGCAATCAAAATAAGACCAGAAACCAGCACAACACAAAGAACAGTCGAATCCGCAGACGAAGAAAAAGAAACAACCATGAGATTCAAGACTACCGGATACTATAAACAAAGAACAACAACAAGGGACAGTCGAATCAAGTAGCCAATGCAGCTACAGAAGCTCCACAGCCCATTCAAGAAGCGGATCATGATGCTTTCATGACCAGCCATCAAGGAGCATCTAACGATAGTTCTTGGTTCCTAGATTCCGGGGCCACTCAGCATATGACCAGTCTCGTTGGCTGTTTCAAGTCCTATACACCCTATAGTACCAACAAATACGTTCACCTTGGCAATAATAGCACACAAGTTATTAAAGGTGAACATACTATAGGATTGAGCTTTGCAAATGATCAATCTAAGCTACTTTCTAAAGTCCTATATATACCCAATTTATCTACGAATATGCTCGAATGTGATCAGTGCAAAGTAGTTGATAGGACAGGCAAGTTCCTACCACTCGAAAAGAGACATGGATACTTGTATACATTAAGTCACTTCATTTCTGTCTCTAGTCAGATGCTCAGTACTTCTATTCAAGCAAATAAAAGTATACTTTGGCATTATAGACTTGGACACTTGAATCATATTGTTGTACAACAAATACCTAAACATTCTATTGTTCTTGATCTAGACTATCCTAGTAATAAAGTCAAGTTACCTATCTGTCAAGGCTATTTAGTCGGTAAACAGACTAGAAAACCATTTAGATCAAGCCATCGACATACTGCTAGAGGATTCATTATAGGAGTTTTGAGCTCCAAAAAGACCCTTTAAGAATTCGTGCAAGATGTAGTTTATATTATTAAAATATTATAACACTAATATTTTTAGCTTGCCATAACTTTTTAATCGTAGCTCATAAGTAATGTCATCTAACATATCATTGGAAAGCCCTTGTCAAGCGCTTTCTAATGCACTAGACTTTGCTAAATTTGGACTTACCACTAAAAAGTTATGTCATTTTTAGTGTGGAATCAAAATGTGGACTCAAAAAGTTACGTTACGTAGATTTCAAATTTGAGTCTTTTGATTGGTCCATGTGTAAGAAAAAATTGAAAGAAAATATAAAAAGAATCTTTACAAAGGGTCTTTTTTGGATTTAGAACTCCTCTAATGGCTAGATGTTGTGCATTCAGACATTTGTGGCCCAATGAAGAATCCTTCTCTAAAGGATGCAAAGTATTTAATAACTTTCATTGATGAATTTTCCAAAAGGACTATGGTTTATTTTATCAAGAAGAAATCAAAAGCTTTCAATTGCTTCAAAATCTTCAAGGAGCGTGCAGAAAAAGAGACTGTGGAAGGACGATCAAGGCCCTGAGGTCTAGCAATGGTGGAGAGTATATCTCTACTGAATTTAAGGAGTACTACCAGAGCCAAGGCATTGAGCAACAATTCATCACTCCTCACAATCCCCAGTCAAATGGCTTAGCCAAGAGGAAGAACCGTACTCTGATTGAATCAGCAAAATATATGCTAGCGCACACATTGTGGCCCAAGAGCTTCTGAGTCGAAGCTGTCTCCACTGCAACTTCCATCCAGAATAGATGTTCGACCAAGGTCCTCTCAGGCAAAATATCCCATGAGGTGTGGACAGGCTCTAAGCCTTCTGTGAAGAACCTACGAGTGTTCGGATGTGTCGCCTATGTGCAGATCCCAAAAGACACGAAGAATAAATTCGACTTCCAAGGTCTCAAGACCATCCTAATTGGATATACATCATCTGATAACACATACAAGATGTATGATCTTGATACCCAGCAAATCTTGTACAGTTGGGATACAGTCTTTATCGAGGATCAGTTCATCAACATCAAAGACAAAGATATTGATCCAGGAGAATTTTTATCACTTGTCATTGACACAACTATTCGAGCTTCAGGCTCAAGCGTGTCCATTGTCGATCCACTATTCAACAACAAATTAGACGAAGACGTTGCTACTACCTAGCAACAAGTCCCAGGAGTGGTTCATCAATCGATTCCTCCCAGAAGATCAAGCCGAGTGCACACACAGCCCACAAGGTAAACTCCTGAGTCTGCATGTCTCTTGATACAGGAACCGAAAACAATCAAAGAGGAACTTACCCAATCAGACTCTGATCTCTGGAGAGAAGCCATGGACAGAGAGTATTCCTCTCTGATCAAGAACCAGACGTGGTCATTAGTCAAAGTTCCTATTGGCCGCAATATCATCGATTGCAGATGGATCTTTAAGATCAAGTACAATGCCAATGGAGCAATTCATCAAAGGAAGGCAAGACTGGTAGCACAAGGATTCACTTAGATTCCCAACATTGACTATAGTGATACTTTCAGTCTAGTAGTCAAGCATTCATCAATCCGAGCCCTTTTATCATATGTTGCAGCTGCCAACCTTGAAGTGCATCAACTTGATGTGCAAACAACTTATCTGAATGGAGTTATACAAGAAGACATCGACATGATCCAACCCAAAGGATATTGTAAAAACCCTAAAGGATTGCCCCTAAGATGAGGATAGGAGAACACAATAAGAGAGACTATGGAGCCAAACCGCCCAACCAATCCTAGATCTAGCCCGCAAGCCATGAATGCCAGAGGAGGAAGACAATCATCCCATCTGGTTGCCAATGATGCCAACAGATTTAGATCTTTTGCAAACATTGCCGATTGTCGCACTGTTGAGTCACAAGAGTGGATATACTCCCACTGGTATGCTTGTAAGGCCCGGTGGAAATCCACTGATATTGTCCAGCTGTAGGGCTGATGGATGATCGGCCAATTGGGCGTATGGATTGTAATCTTGTCCATAGCCAATACCAAATCCTTCCATTTATCCCTTCTCGGCATTGGCACATAATAGGAATCTACCAGCAATTGGCGTGGGCTGGCCACATAACTCCTGATTGATTCTGGAGTTTTTTCAAAAATGGTAACTCTCCATGCCGGATGCTCTCCCAATGCAGGTATTTTGTCCACTTCTTTGTCGGCCTCTATCTCCGAGGTCTTGAATATAAGGACCCATCCACCACGCAAGGACTGATGAGGATGTTGCGATAAGAAACTATGGATCTGGTCCTTGACGCTGATGGGCCTTCGGAATAACGGTGTGGTCCTTGATGAGTATGGACACATTGGCACTGCTTGAACAACTGGTGGTTGTTCTTCTATTTCTGAAGCTCTCCCCTGGTCCATGCCCGAATCCAACCCTGTTTTCATTGGAACTGTAGTTTGGTGCAAAGGGGAGAATTGCGGCATGACCAATACTAGGATTTGTGGTCCGGCTTCCAATACCTAAGCGGTTGCTTTTTCATAGGCGTTGATGGTTTCTTTAGCCTTTGTCAACTCAATTGAATTTGCTCCTTTTAGCCTATCAAAGTGGCCTTGGAATCCTTGAAGGGCCACTTTGTACGTTTTCACTTTCTTGAACAAATACGCGATCTCCGTTGGAGTTACCGGATGATCTGGTATTTGCGTCTGAAGATACGCATCACGCTCAAGGGTGGTGGCATCCAATTCACCTTGGAGACGTGTGCGCTCCTGCTCCGCCATCTGCAGTTGACCCTTTAGCAGTTGCACTTATTGTTTTGCATCCTACACAACCTTGTCCACCTGATCCTGTGCGGTTGTCAGGGCGTTTTGCAAGGAGTTGACGTATCCTTCCAGGCTATCAGCCTGTTGCTGTGTCATCTTCTTTTCAACCTCAAAATTTTCTTCGTGCTGCTTGGCAATCTTCAATTCTAGCTGGACAATCTTCTGGCTGATCAGAGTATTTTTGGATCCCATGTCGAAAATTCTACGCTCCATTTCTTTTTTCTTGTCCAGCATAGACTGGATCACTTGCGCAAGGCTTGAGACCAAACCGAGAGCATCACCAAAATCTATTGTCGTGGAGGCGGCAGCAGTAGGAGGACCTAATGGTACCGTCCTTGGTTGGCATGAAATAGGTGTCGGTACTTCTTCTTCTTTAAAAACATCTTCTTCTTCAAAACCCTCAGGCACGGTGGCGTCAAACTGCTTCGATGATTTCACAGCTTTGTCGACCCAAAGTGTGGCTAGGCTGTCTTCAACTTGAAGTTGCTAGGTTGAGTCTTTAACACCAACAATAGTATCATGGATTTGTTCGAATCCTCTTCTAGGGGATTGGAGTTCAAAGGGCACCGGGCTCTAGGGCATTTCAAAAACTTCAGAGGCCCCAAGGGGGTCGGAATCATCGAACATATCCATAAAGTATCGTGTGTTTGGTGAAATAGCTTCGGTGTGTGGGGGTGAGGCAGCCTGGGCAACTGTGATGAGAATGGTAGTCCCAATAGTCACAGACTGTCCTTGTGTGGAAGCAGAGGTGAGGGAAGCTCAGTGCAAGTAGTAGCAGGGTGTGGAAGTGCAGCTGACGATGTATGTCTAGTACGACGTTGTGACACAAAAGGTGAGTCAGGAATGACAATCTCGCTACATAGATGATGTCGACTATGTGAAATGGAGGCCTAGTGGGATGAATCGGCCGGTGCTTCTTCATAGACTGAAAGTACAGAATTCAGGTGGAAGCCATGGATTTTGTTTTCAAGGTGGGAGGCCGCTAGAAGAGACAACAAAGAGTCAGCAACAAACTGTTGTTTGGTATTACTCTTAATAGCTCATTTGAGCTCTCCAGAAATAGTCTTGAACCAATTATACAGTTCAAGAGGGGCCTTGGCTATCCTGGTATAGGACTCGACAATCCTATGTAGGATCTGAGAAGTGATGCGGTCTTTGTCGAGGTTGCCAACCATCATAAAGTTATTCAAGAACTAGGCAACAACATGTATGGAAGGCTCAGTGATGGCATTGAGGAGATAGCCATCATTGGTCCAATGCAGATTATTAGTGAGGTCGATGAAAGGCTTAATAGCCTGCTTTGCCTGCTTATGGTTGGGTGAGGCTTGGGTTCTAGACGCTATACCTATGGCAGCAAGGGCGGCCTTAGTGACGTGCACCTTGTGTGTGGCTCCCTGAAAGGTGGTATAAAACTTGGATTTCTCTTCATTCCACGTACTGAAGGCAAGAGTCATGAAATCCATGTTGATTCTCCCAGAAAAGGCTCTCTCATGAATACCCATTGCAATAACTAGAGGCTCCGCAAGGGTCATCCACTGAGTGACCATGCTTGTGCTAGGAAGGATCATGATGTCCGTTGCAGATGGGACATCAAGATGGATAGTATAATGCGGAGACTCGGAAGTATCTCGCTTCAACTGTCTTTGTCATAATAGTGCAGAGAATCTTATTGGAAGATTAAGCTTGGCCATTCCCTCTGGGATAGTAGGGAGTACTAAATCTGTGTATAACAAAAAAATCTTCCAGTAAACACTTTATTGTTTGCATACTCAGTTGGCTAAGACCTCAGAATATTTTGGAACTTCAGATCTTTCTTGGTTTGGGGGATATTACAGACGATTTGTCAAGGAATATGCTCAGATAGCAGTTCTTATGACAAATCTTCTTAAGGGGAAGAGAAAGTAGTTCATTTAGAGGTCCTCACAGTAGGATGATCAAAAATGAAAAGTAAGATGCGCAAAAGTATATCTAAAAGCAGTTCAGGAAGTTTGAAAGGCTTTGGTCGTGGGAAAAATTTGCAAGAGCTTTGCTAGCACAAGTGAGGAATGAAACGAGTTCGGCCAACTTATACGTGAATTTGGAGGGTCCATTACACTGAATACTAGTTTGGCTGGTCAGTTCTGAACAAAAATTTGCAGGCATGTACAATACTGTGAAATTAGGCTATAAAAATCTTGACGAAGGTTTCTGGGAATCTGAACCTATCAGATGAACGTTTTCCAGGGCTGATGAAGGATGAACCTTCACCCAAGAGGGTTCGCCCAAGTACTGTCATAAATGTATTTTTTCAAGATCTAAGACTATGGCCAATCTAATTTTGACATCTTAAGACCATCTAGCATGTCAACAAAGGTTCATAATGAGGGTAAGATGCTCGGTGAAGGTTCCCAAAATGGCATATTGCTGATCATTTGCCTAGCTCAAAAAATGGATTTTCCTGGCCAAGAACTTTTGCCCAACTCAAATTAGATAAATCTGAAGTGGATGTATAGTCTGGAGGCTCAACGAAGGTTTCTGATATGGTATAGGCATCATCTGACCAAAACAATGATTCTCAAAGTCATTTTTCAACAAAAATATTGTTCTTTCTTTTCTCCATGATGATGACTTTTTGGACTTTTGCTCATCAGTCTTTTCTCATTTTTTTTTTTACTGTCTTTTTCACAAAAAATCTGAACAATGAAATATTGAAATCCAAAAATTAAAAAAACAAGTAAAATTAAAATCATCGAGATCAGGCTTGTTGAACTGGCAGAGCAGGCTACCAAAACTTGCGTAATCAGTTGTCATTTACCGGAGTATCAAATCGTTTTCCATCCAAGTGCTCAAGAATTATTGCGCCATAGTTCATAATTTTCTTCACTTTATACAAGCCTTCACCGGTAAACTTCAACTTTTTCTTAATCAGCTTGGTTTTGTACATCAATGCAAGATCTCCTGCTTTCAAATCTTTTTGTGCAATCGACAATCGTGCCATGCCTTTCGGTGGGCTTTCTCTGCTGCTAACGCATGAACTGCCATCAATTGGGTTTCACATAATTTGTTCAACACTTCATGACGTAGTTGTAAAGACTTATCATCATTTAACCGTTCTTTTGCCGCTATGCGTAAAGATGGAATTAAAAATTCAATCGACATGAGAGCATCTTGACCATAGACCAGTTGAAAGGGTGTTTGATTTGTACTATTTCTATAAGCGATTCTGAATGCCCATAATGTTGCATACAGTTTATGTTCCCAATCTAATTGATTTGCTTCAACTTTCTTTGTCATAATGGTGCAGAGAATCTTATTGGAAGATTCAGCTTGGCCATTCCCTCTGGAATAGTAAGGAGTACTAAATCTGTGTATAACAAAAAAATCTTCCAGTAAACACTTTATTGTTTGATTAACAAAGTGTGTAATCCGGTTGTCCTAGCATCAGGTACTTAAGAATATCCATTGCCCACTCAAGTACTGCTTTGACATAGAACAATGCAGCATCTAATAATTCATCATCCACTTCAATGTTAACTGGTGCAGATTCAATTCGCGAACCGTGATCGGCTAGATAATGTTGCTTCCCCTTTCAAACCACAATTCGAAAGTCAAATTCAGTCAATAACAGTAACCATCTTGCAATACGTCCAGTATTGCATGTCTTGTTTACCAAGTAAAGTAACGGCTGGTGATCCGTATATAATGCAAAGTGCGTTTTCATGAGGTAGTGACAAAATTTCTGAACAGAAAAAATCATGGCTAATGCTCACGTTCTATTGTTGAATAATTCTTCTCTGGATCTGTAAACTGTCTACTTACAAATCGTATAGGATAATCCTTCTTATAATCACTTGGTTGCGTCAGTGACTGATCCAATGTTGTATTTCAAGACAACCGTGTGAACATGGAATTCTACCATCCAATCTGGAAAACGCAGTATTGGTGCTGAAATTAATTTTTTTTTTAATTTTTCAAAGGCTTCTAACGCCTCTACTGTCCAAATAGGAACAATAGTCAATTTGTATATAGGTCTTGCTAAATCCGCAAAGAAGATAATAAAAATTCGATAGTAGTTTGCATGACCCATAAACACATAAACTCCACGAATCGTTGTTGGCGGTGGCAATTCCACAATAATCTTGATCTTAGAATAATCTGTGGCAATACCATGTCTCGATATCACATGGCCAAGCACAACTCCGTGGGAAATCCATATCTGGTATTTTTCTAGATTTAGAGAAATTTGATATTTGCGGCATCTTTCAAATACTTCCTCCAATTGATCCAAGTGGTTTGTATCTGTACTATGGACTCCCAAGTCATCCAAGTAAATTTCTAGGAATTTCTGTAGATAATCTTTAAAAGAAAATTGCATTACTCTTTGGAACGAACTTGGTGCATTATAGAGTCCAAATTGCATTACTTTGTAAGCATAGGTGCCCCATTTTGTTGCAAAAGCGGTTTTGTGACGATTGGCAGGTGCAATCTTAACCTAGTTGTAACCACTAAATCCATCCAGGAAACTATAAGCTTCCGCTCCAGCAAGGCGATCCAAAATGCTTTCAATAAAAGGTAACGAAAAGTAATCCTTTCGCGTCACTTTGTTCAAAGCCTTGAGATTCACACAAATTCTCAATTTCTCATTCTTCTTAGGAACAATGACAATCGGTGAGATCCATTCGGTATGCTTGATCTCATAACTAAAATCGACGTTAAGCAATCTCTGAAGTTCTTTCTTTATTAGGTCTGCAACATTAGGATTACATCGATAGAACTTTGTAACCTTTGGAACTGCATCAGGTACTAAAGGTATGGTATGTTCAATAACTGACGTCGGAATACACTTCAGATCTTGATAAGTCCACGCAAAGCAATCTTGATACTTAATAAGTAACATGTGGAGTGCTTGATACTGTTCAGGACTAAGTTGTGATCTAGCTTGTACAATCTTTGTTAGTTCTCCTGGTTCAGCAAGATTCATTGGCTGTGTCCTAGCTAGGCCATCATAAACATCTTTTGATTATGGCACCTGTTCTTTAGGTTCACGATGCACTTTAGGTAACATGATAACCACATCATCCAATGTATAACGTTAAAAATGACTTGTCTTAGATCTTTTCGAAAGGACTTGTCTTAGATCTTTGCTTAGCCTTCTTAGTAGGAATTGATCATGGAGGTGATGACTTCCGAGACGATGATGTCTTGCTAGAATTCTGACTTGTAGAATCATCCTCGGCTTTTTCATTGCTTTTATCCAGTATGGGTGGCACATTCTCTAAATCAACCTTTTGAGGAGGATTTTCCCATTTTAGGATCGTATTATAATGTTGCTTGGCTTGTTTCTTCGTCATTGACCCTGTGATCTTGTCTTCCTTCAATATAACTACTTTGGGTGGTTTTATTGTTGGTTCATCAGGAACAGTACACACTCTAAATCTGGTTGCATCCATATGATTGAGAATCTGCTCATCCGTAAGTTCTGCATTGTCATCATAAGTCAAGGCATGACTCACATGTATGAGGTAATCTTCAATTGGATCTGGTACAAGTTTCGTTAATATCCAAGCTACATTCAGCACATTCAATGGAAAGTGGTCGATGTATCCAAGGTTCGATCCAATAATGAAATATCGTTCAAATCTGACTGATTATCTTGTTGACACATATATCCTGTTGTACAATCAATTGTTGCAAGAGCTTCATTCCAGTTTACAGTATCCGTTTGAGAATCGTAATGAACTCCCAAAATTTTCTCTGGTCAGGCACAAGTATGATCCATTGTTGATGAATCATCAGTTAGAATTAAAGTTAGAATCATTGTGTTACTGTACTGTGGGTCCTATCAGTGGATAAGGATCAGTTGGCCTCGCCACGAGGCAAGTCGACGGGACACACATCCTGCCAACGGCAACCTGGGTCATGCATGGGTTGCCTGAGTGAACAACTATATGTATAGTGTAATTTCATTTTGAGAAATACAGTTGCTACGTGAGCTTGCTGAGGAGAGTGTTTTCTATCTGTGTTACTGTGTAGCATGATCTGTGCTCCTGTGCAAAGCAAATTCTAAGTTGGTATCAGAGCCGTACAGGGAGTGTACACAGTACAGTGTCACCGTTGAAGAGAGCTTCGGGAGAACTGTCTTCTGAGAGTCCGGGGTTTTACGGCGGGTTGAAGATAGAAAGAGAAGCACTGGTGCACGGTTTCTAATATGTAGAGGCTTGCTAAGCTCAACAGAGGGATTATTAGCCTGTGCATAGCATCAGACACGAAAAAATTTGGTGAAAAATTAATTTTGAAGCCAGCTGAAAATCTGGACTTTGGGTTACGGTTTTTATACATAACTGGTGATTTCTTTGCTATTTGTGCACCGTTTTGGATGCTGTAAGGACAGGAAGAAAGCTAATCACACTGTCAATCAGCCATGGAGAGATTCTGAGATTTATGTCAGAGATTTGTCTCCAGACATTTAACCTAGCAGATTTGCGGTAAAAAGGTGAAAAAGCCACTTTGTCAAGTTGGGTTAAAATCACCGTTTCTCCACAGAATTTTCTGACTGAACACTCTACAGTCATGGATTTAGTAGGGCAACCCTGCTCCAGGCCTCAGATCGTGCTCAAAACGATCCACAGGAGAGTTTAATCTGATAGTTTTCAGAAAAGGGAGGCGCGGCCGCAGACAGGGAGGTCGCGGGCTGTTCGCGCGCCCAACGCGATAAACAGCTTAGTGTACCGAAGACCATAGCGTCTGCAGGAGTATGGTTCGATGCCCAGATGTACTTTGGACCTTTAGATGAGGTGTCAAATGAATCGACGGTCTAGAATCTGTGATGGGAAAGAAATTTGAACCACAAAATTTTGTTCAGCCATTGGATGAGCTTTGAACAGGGCCCTGAAGAATTGAAGTGCATTCTGCCCTTCAACTTCATTAAAAATTTTCATACTGAAAGTTGAGTTGGGTCCCTTCACAAGTGAAGAGTGAAGTTTCTTCAAAGTGAAGAAACAGTTCAAAAGCTAGAAAAGTCCCTATTTTTGGGTCCTTTGTCCGTTTTGACCCAAACGAAAGGCTATAACCTCCAAACGAAGGGCACCCGGACTGTACCTGCAAGTATGGTACAACAAAACAGAGTGGTTGCAGCGGAGAAAGTGTTCGGAGTATGCCAGAAGTAGTTTCACCATTCCACTGAGCACGTTGTTGGGAGTTGACGACTGAGTGCATTTCAGAAGGCGAAGCCGATTTGGCTTTCAAATTAGTGAAAAAGCGGTGAGTGGACTGGTAAGAAAAAAAGTGCAGATCATTATTTTTAACTTTTGACATCATTGTTGGCCTCGACATACTGTTCTTAGCCTAAGGCAGAAGTTTCAAGCAGTTTTGCGATGGCAAACATGGGAGAGTCTATTTTGAGTGAAAGTAGCAAATTGGACGGGATTTCCAACTATGCAGTGTGGAAATTCAAAATGAAAAACATACTGATCGAGAAAGATGTGTGGGAAGTCGTCACAGGTGATGAGAGAAGGCCACCAAATGAAACAGACATCAAAGTGTTCGACAAAAAGATGAGGAAAGCTTTGACCTTCATTAACTTGTCAGTGAAGAATCACATCATCACCCACATTTGTGATGCTATTACATCCAGACAAGCATGGGTCGTGCTAAAAGAGCAGTTCGAGACGTCAAATCCGTCAAGAATCATGTTTCTGAAGTCAAAGTTGAATAGTGTCCGCATGGAGCAAGGAGAGCACATTCAGACGTACATGACCAGAATCAAGACAATGAGAGATGAACTGCATTCTATTGGAGAGCGCATACGTGATGTGGAGCTGGTGCATAATGCATTATGCGGCATTGTAGAACCCTATCAGATGTTTGTGAGCAGAATAGCATCAAGAGAAAGATTGCCAACCTTTGACGAGCTCACAGGGATCTTGATGCAGGAAGAGCAACGACGAGAAATGGTGAAAGCTAGACGTCAAAATACTGACAAGCAGGCACTTGCGACATGCCAAAAACAAGGCAAGGGCAAGGGCAAGAAGAAGACTAAGCAGCAATTTTCCAAGTCTTCGGAGGATGAGGGATCTTTCAGCAAAACTAAGAAGAAAGACAAGTGCTTCCATTGTGGTAAAAAGGGCCATTGGAAGAGTGAATGTCGCAAATTCCTGGCGGAACAAGACAAGGGGAAACCAAAACAGGCAGGTAACCTTGTCGATGAGGGTGAGATTGAAGACTCTAGCATCTTCATATCTGCATTGTCATCTAATCAAGATGATCAAGCATGGTATATTGACTCAGGAGCCACAAGACACATGACAGGTAACAAGAACTGGTTCAGTAATTTGAAGGTGTTGGATAATGGAACATCTATTTCACAAGCAAATGGTGAGGTGTGCATGATCAAGGGGATAGGCACAATTTCAATCCAACTGTCTGATGGCAAAAGCAGGATGATCAGGGAGGTACTTTACGTACCAGGTTTGAAGAAAAATCTACTTTCTGTTGGAGTCATTACTGATCAAAAGTTGAAAGTAGAATTCGCCCATGATCATTGCTTTGTGAAGTATGCGAACCAAAAGTTCAAAGTTATTGCGAATGGAATAAGAGAGCCCAATACAAAATTGTACAGGTTGAATGCTACAATCAAGGGGCAACATGGACTTGTATCATCCGTTCCTTCGCAAACTAAGTTGTGGCACAAGAGGCTTGGTCACTTGAACTTGGGAAGCCTCAGTTTGATGAGAAGATTGGAGATGGTAACAGGACTGCCTACCATAGAAGATCACTTGAAATCGATGTGCGAATCTTGTATATATGGGAAGCAACATCGAGAGAAGCTCAATAAAGGGGTTGTTGCAAGAGCAAAGAACATCCTGGATTTAATCCACACAGATTTATGTGGGCCTATGAGGACCATGTCCTTAGGAAAATCCTTCTATTTCATGACCTTTATTGATGATATGTCACGTAAGACGTGGATCTACTTCTTGAAGAAGAAATCAGATGCATTTGATAACTTCAAGAACTTCAAAAACTTGGTTGAAAATCAGACAGATAGGAAGATCAAAGTCCTAAGATCAGATAGTAGAGGTGAGTAGAAGTCTAATGACTTCAATGATCTTTGTGATCAATGTGGGATTAAAAGACAATTTATGCAAGCTCATACTCCTACTCTCAATGGTGTAGCTGAGCGCAAAAATTGTACGATTGTGGAAAGTGCCAGATCTATGTTAGTTGAGATGAAACTACCAAAAGATTTTTGGTCAGAAGCATATAGCACGGCAGTTTATCTTCAAAATAGAAGTCCTACCATTGCCATACCAAAAATAGCACCTAAGGAAGCATTCACAAAGAAGAAGCCAAAGGTGAACCACTTGCGAATCTTTGGATGTAAGGCCTTTGTACACATTCCTAAGGAAGAGAGACGTAAACTTGATGTAAAATCTATCAAGTGCATATTCCTAGGATATGATGATCGCGTGAAGGGCTATAGATGTTTTGATCTAGTCAAAAACAAAATCCATATAAGCCAAGATGTTATCTTTGATGAATCCAAGATGTATGAAGACGAAGATGCTGAGAAGATAGACACATCCAGTAGGAAAGATGGTATAGTTAGGATACCACCTGATGATGATCCATTCATTGACCTTCCGAGTGATGAACATGAGGATACATCTCAAGATACTACTACTCAACCTCAAGAAACAGGTTGGAGAGGTAGGGACAAACCTTTTGGTGCAAGAAGGACTGAAATTGCAGGTGACAAACGCAAGGAGAAGGATGTATTGTGGGATACATTTTCACCAGGAAGCCGATCACCTGACAGAAAGCTTCCTAAGTGGTTTGAGAGATTGATGGAGAGCCACAACATAGATGACTTTCTAGGATCATCTAACCAGGGAGAGCTACGAAGATCAACAAGAGAGAAGATACTACCTGAAAGGTATGAAGCAAATTACGCTCTCTTATCTAGCATTATTCAAAGCAAAGAACCTTCGACTTATGGTGAAGCGAAGGATGATGACATTTGGATCAAGGCCATGGGAGAGGAGATGGAGTCAATTGCCAAGCATAGCACATGGGACTTAGTAGAACCACCAATTGGCAAGAAACCCATTGGTTGCAAATGGGTATACAGAACTAAGTACCATGCAGATGGAAGTATAGCAAAGCACAAAGCAAGATTGGTGATCAAAGGGTACACACAAAATAAAGTCATTGACTATGAGGAGACCTTTGTGCCAGTTTGTAAGTGGAATACTCTATGTCTACTTATTGCTTTAGCTTCACATTTTGGTTGGCCTTTGCATCAGATGGATGTGAAATCTGCTTTTCTAAATAGTGAGTTAGAAGAAGAAGTGTTCATGGATCAACCTGAAGGCTTTGTAACGAAAGGACAGGAAAATAAAGTATGTCGCTTGAAGAAAGCGCTTTATGGTCTTAAACAAGCACCACGTGCATGGTATAGCAGGATTGATGCCTACTTTTGCTCAAAGGGGATGGTGAGAACACATTCTGATCCAAATCTATATGTCTTATGCTTTGATGGTATGGTTGCTTTGATTGCTCTTTATGTTGATGACTTGATTATTATGAGAAATAATCAAGAGATGATAGACATGATCAAGAAAGATCTCATGGAACAATTTGAGATGACGGATCTCAGCCTGATGCATTACTGCCTTGGAGTAGAAGTGTGGCAAAAAGGGCATGAAGTGGGTTTAACACAGGTGAAGTATGTCAAAGAGTTGCTGCACAGGTTTAGGTTGCAGGACTGCAAACCAGTAAACACTCCTATTGAACCAGGTAAAAAGCTTTCTAAGCTTGATGAATCACAGTCATTTGATGCTATGCTATATAGACAGTTAGTAGGGAGCTTGATTTACCTTACCACAAGTAGACTTGATATATGCTATGTTGTTGGCATTGTAAGTCAGTTTATGGCAGCACCAACGGAAACGCATTGGAAAGCAGCTAAACGCATTTTGCGTTATGTGAAAGGCACTTCAGAGTATGGCTTGATTTACAGGAAGCATGATAGTTTACCTGAGTTGTGTGGCTATGTGGATGCGGACTGGGGAGGTGACTATGATGATCGTAGATCCACCACAGGATATATATTCCAGTTTTGTGGTAATTGCTTTTCCTGGTCTTGTAAGAAGCAAAGTACAGTTGCTCTTTCCACCACAGAAGCAGAGTATAAGGCAATGTGTAGTGCTGCACAAAAAGCTATATGATTGAGACAAATCTTGGAAGAAATTGGCATGAAGCAGAAAAATCCCACAACTTTACATAGCGGCAGTCAGAGTGGCATTCAGCTAGCAAAGAATCCAGTGTTTCACGCAAGAACTAAACACATTGAGATTCAATATCACTTCATACGTGAGAGGCTGCTGAATTGTGAAATTCATGTTGTTCATTGTAGCACAGAAGAACAACTAGCTGATATTTTCACTAAGCCACTTACTAGAGAAAAGTTTGATAAGTTTAGATCAAAGCTTTTTGTACTTAAAGTTTGTCGACTTTAAAGCTATGTATATGATTGTATAAAAAGTGACTCTACTTTAAGGGAGAGAGTTAGAATTAAAGTTAGAATCACTGTGTTACTCTACTGTGGGTCCTATCAGTGGATAAGGATCAGTTGGCCTCGTCACGAGGCAAGTCGACAGTACACACGTCCCGCCAACGGCAACCTGGGTCATGCATGGGTGGCCTGAGTGAACAACTATATGTACAGTGTAATTTCATTTTGAGAAATACAGTTGCTATGTGAGCTTGCTGAGGAGAGTGTTTTTTGTCTGTGTTGTTGTGTAGCATGATCTGTGTTCTTGTGCAAAGCAAATTCTAAGTTCATCATCCTCTTTTTGAACCACTGTTTGATAGTCCAAGTTGTAGGATCAACTTTAACTTCACGTTTATGATTTTCAAAAATGATTTTGCTGGTACCCCAGTTATGATTTACTTGCGCAACTCATAACCATGGACGTCCCAATAGGACTCGGTAGACATTTGGTGCTTTTGGTAAGTCCATTACTACAAAAGACATGACGAACTATACTCCCACAATTCTGACTGGTGTATCTTCAACCATTCCTTGTGGACGAAGTGTCGTTTGATCAACTAGTTTAATGGCAAAAGTCGTAGGTTTTATCTTTGTAAGGCCCCATTTTGCACATAGCTTTGTAGAAATCAGGTTAACTCCTGAACCGCCATCTATTACGGCTGCTTCCTTAGGAAATTGTCTATGCTGTATCGATAGGGTGATATTTTTTTGTTCACTTTCCCAAGCGGCTTCGACATGGAGTACTTCCAGCACAAAAAAGTGGCTCTTGATGGACTTCTGGTTCTGCTTGAGCTATTTTTTGCGCTAAGACTTCTTTTACTTTTGGCACCAACTTCAGGAACTCTCCCAATGAAATATTAATCTTACTAGACAAAATATTCATAAGCAGTTTTGTTTGCGACACTTCTGGTTCAGTCATCTTGAAGGGTTCTTCATGATGATGCAACTGATCATTCATATCTGTACGTGAATTTCTTGGAGGCTGCAATGGTGAAGAACAAATTTCGGTTGTTGCTTTAGCAGCTTCAAGCTCCTCTTCTTCTTACAGATGTTTAATCCACTGCCTCATATCCTGATATCTTCTTTTCTCTGCATGAAGATTGGGATAGACTCTAGATGTTGTTGGTATATCGGTTAACAATATAGAATTAGTAGGTACTGGATCCACTACTGGTTCTTTCTACTTCTGTGCTCTGGTGACCGCCATCAAGGGTACACTTGATTTATTCTGAGCTATTGGTCTTTGCTTGATTGTTATCAAATTTACAGGAGTTGTAGTTGGTGGTGGCTTCGGTCTTGCTGGACAGTCTTTGTAGCAATGTCCATAACCACAATCATGACATAATTATACAAATTCTCCTTTATTTGGACATTCTACAACTCTATGATTTTCTCCACATGCAAAACATCCAAGTAGTGCTCTGGTCCAGTTTCTAGATGCTTGTTGTTGCGTGGCAGCATAAATAGCATATTGTTCTGATGATCCACCTGAAGATCCACCTTCTTGATCAGTACCATAGTTCCATTTCTCGGCACTTTTGCACGGTTTTGGTTCCATCAAAATGGCAGGAGGAGCGGAGTGCTTTGGTGGGGCAGGTAAGACTAAACATTCCGGGTATCCAAGAGCAGATTGTCGAGGTCTGGCTGCTAGATTTCCTCCATATTGTGGTTTTCGATATCCCATTTGGGCATACCGTTGCTAAATTATCTGAGGATTGAAATTGTAAAAGCAGTCTCATGATCAGGCAAATTACACAAATGGCATACATTGATTTCCATTCGTTTTTTCAATTGAGGACACTCATTCACTGTGTGATGTCCTGTACAAATAGAATACCATAGATTTTTTCTGGTAAGAAAAGTCTTTGCAAACTTTTCAGGTTCCTTGTTCTCTTGCCCGTGGAAATCTTCCAATGCTTTATCTTCTCATCAAATTGCGACTGCAACTTTTTCATCTATTTCTGCTGGTTCTTCTCGATTCTCAAACTCATTGAGCATCATTTCTGCAGTAGCGTTGGCATTTGTTGATGCAATAGTGGTGGATGTCGTAGTAGTCTACCCTGCTGTATAAGTCAACATACTGATATTCGGCTCATCATCTGAATCTTCATCCTCCTCCCAAATTGCATCATCCACAACATTTTGCAAGAGTGCATACTCATTATGGCGTTTCAGCTCACGTCTGATCCGTTTAGGCAGACTTGACAAAAACTACATAATCATAGCATTATCGTTAATTAGCTCACCCGTTCAATGTAATCTCAAACTATTTTTCACTTTCCCATTTTAATTTTACTTAAATGTAGAAAAGGGTCTTCCATAAACTTCCAAGGTTTGAACCGCATAAAAAGGGCTCTTTTAACAACCTCCCAATCTGTACGTTCTGTTTCATTCTGATTATAGTACCAATCTTGTGCTGCGCCTGTTGAGGCCATAGGAAAAAGCCTAAGTTTATCTTGAGGAAAAATTTTGCCATAGACTTCACAGAATTCAGCATAGATCTGAAGAAATCTAACTAGATCTGATAACCCATTGTATTTGGGTAGATCCAAACGGGGTGCTCTTCTAACAATAATAGAATCGACTTCCTGAGGAGCACCTCCAAGGGCAGCCATCTTTACAAATTCAGATCAAACAGACAATGAGATTAGATCTAAAATTTTCAATCAAAACTATCTCAGATCAAATTTGCTAGGTCCATTCCACTTTTCAAAAATCTGATTTCTATATCGTGAAAAAGATTTTGAAATTCAATCAATCGAGACTTCTCAAAAATGAAAAATTTCTCAAAATCTAAATCAAGATGTATCAGATTTGATCCAAATTTTGACAGAGACTTGATCTAGAAAATCAGAACCTAAAAATAGTACTGACGAAGGTTACCTAGACGAAGGTTGACTCGGCGAAGGTTCAACAATGCTATTTTGAGAGAAAAAAACTCTCTAATCAATTTTTTTGACAATTTCTATGGAAATAACCTTTGTCGAACTCTCAGATGCAAGATCTGATACAAATAAAGCTATGGTAAACCCGGCAGAGATTTTTGACATGAAAAAACACAGTTTTTGTAGTTTGGCAAGGGTAATGAGATTTTCTATGATCTGGACAAGAAGAATCTTCGCCGAACTCAGAAAAAATATTTACTATAAATAGAATGTTCTAGAAACACGACAAAAATTTTGGCGAAGGATCAAAAGTAATACTGGTATTTTTGCAAAAAAGTGACTTTTTTGACAAAAATATGACAATATGACAACTAATTCTCTAATAATATTTTTATTTTTGGTATTATTCTTCGCTAATCTGGCAGTAGATAGATCTGAATCACACCTATGCACAATGAACTGGACAAAGAATCTTTTTTTGTATTTTTAGAGTTTTTTTAGATGTTTCTGGAAATTTGCTGAGAAGGATTCTTCACCCTTCAAACTTAAAATTCTGTGATCAAAACCGAAGGTGTCTTCAACTTGGCGAAGGTTTCCTGAAAGAGGGCAAAAAGTTATCAGCTTTGATGAAGATTTTTGTCTCTTTTTGACCAAAATCTGGCAGATTTGACCAATTTTTGTTGTTTTTTTTCTGATATCTCATATCCAAATGGATCTTAAGATTGGTAATTTGAATAGCTTTCCCTGTTCTACAATCAGATTAGATTTTAAACAAACAAATCTACTCAAATCAAGCAAAATCACTCCCAAACTAACCCTAAATGCAAATATAACACTATTCATGCCACGATAAGATGCCTAATTCAAGCTAGCCATCCAAAAAACATGTTGTAAACTGAAAAATTGGCGTAGGTCCCCAGCAATGGCGCCAAAATTGTAGTGGGTTTCTTTCCTTGCCTAACCTCAATCCAAGATCTAATCAATCTAGCATCAAAGAGATGAAGTTAGTTGTCACACGTAGGTTCGTTCCCATGAGAGTGATAGTATAGCTCAGATTTCAGTATGAATGAAAGATCCAAATCTAACTCTAACATCCATTAACCCTAAATATTAACACTACAATCCATTAACACTACGCATCCACAATAAGATAGCTTACTCTTTCTCTCTCTCCCTTTCTCTATCATAAAAAGTATAATAACATACAATCCCAATAACAATCAGATCCAACAATTAGCAAAATCCAAGAAAGCATGAGAGATGGAGGAAAAGTGATAGAGATCAAGGACATTCATCAATCCATTTTTTAAGAGAACTAATCTGCTTTATTGAAATGAGAAAATGAACATGTGTAGGAACTCGAGTTGGTCCGTTGTTATAGTAGAGAGAAGCCGACCCTGGCCTCTGAATCCTATTGGTCCATTTTTGCCTCCCTAACTATTCAAATTTAAAAAAGAGTGGGAACCATTCAAATTGGAGGGAAACCCAACTTTATTCACTAACTTGACATTTAGGCCCTGTGACATTAAAAGTCCCACAAAAATACTAGGCATGATCTCTTAAAACTTGTATATATATAGAACAAGACATAGAATCATCAAACAGATGTGTAATCTAGAGTTTTAAACAAGAACTCAATTGTATGATATTATCTGATTCCTTAGAATTGAAGATCTCTAGAGAGAGTGAGAGAAATTCAAGAAGTAGAGATATTGACTTAATTTGTAATCAACATAGTAGGATCATATTGCATAGCACATCAGTATTGTGAGCTATTTTTTTTCTCGGGATAAGATTGTTCATGATCTAATCATTGTTATGACAACATCTATTATACAGATTCTCTATTTTCTTACGTGCATTAGTACTATCACATGCTCTCGTATTAGTTCTCTTTCTATTACTAATACTCAATCCATCGACTCACATAGAATATATGATTCAAAGAGTGTGCACGACTGTTACAGACACCTAACCTTATCTCTCTCTTCATGGTTGTTTGAGACACCTATGCAAACATTCTGCTAAGATCGATCAATAATTGTCTAAATTCTATAATTTAATTCGATCCTTTATTATTCATTGTTTTTCTTTTGTTTGGAAAGAATCCTGACACCCTACAAGGACTAGCAAGTTCGAGTTGCATTCAAAGCTAAAGCTCAATTTACCAACAGTGAGAGTGGGTAGCTACATATTTAAATCCAATTAGACTCTATAAATGCCCAACAAAAAGGCTGAAATAGTTCAGATTTCCTTTGAGATGGTATAGTTATGTTCACATATTGCCAATCTAGATCAATAGATTGAATTCTTGGTTTATTAAAAAGGACCCTATTTTTCTTATATAAATGAAAGGAGTTCGCTTGGCCAATAACAATGAAGGTGATGGCTTATTTGAAAAATGAAGAGATTTATGTACATCCAATTTAGTATTAATACAAACACAAAAAGAAAATTAAAAATTAAAATTTCATTATCTTCTTAACCAACAAATTTTCCGAGTTTACAAAATCATTTCAATTTTTTACAAATCCATCGTCAAAAACGAATTTAAACAGGTTATGCGACTTGCATAGATTATGGCTTATAGGTGATTTGATTTCTCTCTAAACTTCTTGTACGATATATGTTTTTCCAAAATTAGATAGTTTCAAGGCATCATGTGCAACAATAAAAAAATCTATTTCTGAAAAGAAAATGACATTTTTATACCTGAAGAGTATCATCTTTTGCAAGAAAATGTTGCGAACTAAAAGGCCCTATTAGTAGAATTTTAAGTTTATGTTAGAAAACGACAAAGATGACTAGCTGACTATGGACACTATTTACCTTTTTGTTCTTTTCAACAGTATAGTGGCATCATGGCATTTCAACTTGTTGGCGTACCATGCAAAAATATCCTTCAACAATAGGGCACAATATCCATTAGTTTTGTCTAGGTGTACTTGTCCAGCATAGAAGCCAAGGTGGAAGCATGGAGTAGAGGAGAGAGTTACTAGCCAATCCACATTCCAAGGGACAAGAAAACTACAAGGTTCTATTTTAAAGATAAGTGATGGACCAACATACATGATCATGAAGGTAAATGTTCATACTTTTCTTATGTGGGCCCAACTACTTCATGAAGTTGCCACCTTTTTTTGGTTGTACTTGGAATATGTAAATCTACACACTTCTATCATCATGATTATTCTTTATGTGATATATATTGACTAAAAATTATAATTGGGTACACACAATGCATCTACCACAAGTAAAGGCATTTATGTAGGTGATGGAAATGTTAATGTTTATGAATAACAACTTGAAGCTTACTTATTTTTATGAAAAGAAGATATTGTTGTAATGGTTGTAGATAATCTCAAGACTCTATTCACAAGGCCATTTATTTGTGTCAAATACAAAGGTTATTAAGAATCAATCTACAATTTCAAGTCTCTTTTCAAAAGTTGTACACAATCACAAAAAGTAGACCTATAGTATTTGACACAATAATCTTTCTAAAATCTTTATTGTATATAAAACATGATAAACAAAAGACACATCTACTTTTGGATATAGTGTATTAAATACTCTTCATCTTCTTCTAAATATAATGAGACAACATTTTTTTTTAGTATTTCTTTTCACTCAAGGGATGGTATACAAATTTGTTTAGAATAGTAAACTTGTTTTTAAAAGTAACATGGTAGCTACTTGATTCTAAACATTTTATAGCTTCCTCATCAATGCAATCAAAATATTTTCCTTTTAAAAAAATTTAAGATTTTACTACGTACAAAATATATAATTTTAATTGTAAGCATCAAGCATCATTATTGTCCATATACTTTTGCCATGTATTTTCTATCTGCTTAGTTGTTCATATGTTTATTACAAAATTTTAATGACAACACCTTTGCCTTTCCATTAGTTGGCCTTCTTCCTCAACTTGCACATTTTGCTCAACTTTTTTACTCTCTTTAATTTCTTGAAGCCAAATAGGACCCAAATTAAATCCAATTTTTGGTGGCACTTTTGTGTGGACGTTCAAATGCTAGTAATGCATATTGTACCAAGATTTAAAGTATATTCAATGCCAATTAGTGTACCAAGCTATTATACCAAAACAATTTAACAAGGTTAAAAAATAATCAAACTTTCAAGCTTTTTCAATTTTGATGAGCACGTAGCCTAAGGCCACCTATTGGATGCATAGTAGTGCACTGTGACACCTCACTGGACACCTCTGCAGCCTATCTGGGTCACGTCATCCAGTTTTCTAATGACTCACTGATAGACCCATACCAACTCCCCCTCATACCAACTCCATCACCATGTGTTTAGGCCTACAACCATTAATTATGACCATGTACACATAAGGGCCCCAATTGCCTTATAGTCACAAATAACTTACGGGTTGTTGGTCTACTAATCCCTAGCGTGGACACACTACCCGAGACCAGTCATGGGCATGACATTCTTCCCCTCTTATTCAAGTTCTATCCTCAGAACTTAAAACTGGGAAAGTTCCTCACTAAGCTTCCTTCCTATTCCCAGGAATCATCATTGTCTATACATCCCTTCCATCGAACCAGATGCTTGGTAACTATATGATTATGAGGTGTTTGATGTCTCTTTTTCAAGTTCAAGATTGTACAATGGTGGTGAGTATATTTCTACCAAGTACAAAGCATTTTGTGATGCAAATGGAATCAAGAGGGAGTACACAAGCCCAAGGACACCACAACAAAATGGAGTGGCCGAGAGGAAGAATAGAACCTTATAAGAAGTTGCCAAAGCCATGAGGTTAGGGGAAAATCTTCCTAAATCCTTTTGGGATAAAGCTTTGTTGTGTGCTAATTTTCTATACAATAGATGGCCGAGTGTGGTATTGGATGGAAAGACCCCTTTTGAGCTCTTGTTTGGTAGAAGGTCGAGTGTCAAGTTTTTCAAAACTTTTGGATGCATTTGCTATATCAAAAATTTTTATGATAGGAAAAGAAGGATCCATATTCAAAGAAAGATATATTTTTTGGTTATATTGAGGTTAGCAAGGTTTTCAAAGATTTTATTTTCTTCAACTAAGAAAGTGGTCATTGGAAGAGATGTCATTTTTTATGAAGGAAACTTTCCAAAAGTTTCTTCAACTGGTTGTGTGGACATTGGATCTAACATTCTTGATGTTGATGACATTGATTATACTTTGGATGTTGATGTTGAAGAGCCTACTTCAAATCAAAGGCCAAGGAGGACATCAAGGCAAAGGCAACAACCTTTCAGGCTCACATATGATGAGAATGGTAAGCAAGTGGAAGTTACTCATTTTGTATTTCTCACATATTTTGGTGAATCTTCTTGTGTAAATGATGCTATACAAGTGGATGGTTTCATATATTTAGATAGAACTCCAAGTCATGTTCTATGATTCATAAACAACTCTTTTCCCAATGCTTTGGTGAAGATATCAGCCACACACTCCGTTAAAGAAACATGTTGAAGCTCCAACTCCTTTGCCATGACTTGTTCTCTCACAAAATGATAACCCACTTCAATATGCTTGCTCCTTGCATAGTTTTAACCATACAACTTTGATCCATCTTAAGAATGATCTCCATCCTAAGTATAAAACTCCTTTATATGGTTCTAAATTTACTTTCATAATTGATATAGAGAATAGTGTCCACATTGGATGCTTCACTATTTCTTACATCAATTTTACGTATCAAGATGTAACCAGAACACGAAGAACCAAATAGAATGTAAATACAATGATTCCTCCATGCTTCAAACTTTGAAATCTTTGGAAAATAACAGCAACCAAATAATAAATGTGAGTAATCAAGCAATTTTTGCATGTCTCCTCCATCTTTATCCTTCCTTGATATATCTTCATCATGAAAATCCATGAATGAGCCTCCATCTCCATCTTGCCATAAGATATCATCAACAATTGATGATTTGACCATGAATGAGTGATATAATGAGCCTCCCTTAGCTTCATTTTCATCAACAAATCCAGCCAAGAATGCTAGTACAGCTCCAACATCAAAATGATACAAAACAATGTAGCTAGTTTCACTATATCTTGACAATTTGCACACATTCACATGAAATTGCTCAAACATGAGATAGACAAGTAAAGTAACTTTGCAAAACACTTCCTTGCTGCTCCGTTGACCTTACTTGAATCTTCAATAACCTACAAAAACATATCCAAAGTATCTTTGCCACTGGACTTCCCTTTGATGCTCTTGACTAGCTCCAAATTGCCACCTTTTCTTTTGTGTTGTTGAAGCCCTTTGAGATCAACCTCTTCATATTCCACTTGACCATCAAAAACATTGAACCAATTTTTTTTTCCAGATCCATTAGTTGCATCCATTAAAACTAGTTGAAGAGGGTTGTGAAAAATTCAACTAGTTTAGTTGATCTAATTTGGCAATTTTGAGGCCAACATGAAATTTCAACTTAGAGATAGATTTATATTTGTCAATAAAGGCCTAAATAGTGTTTGTACTAGAATTTCTAGGTTATTTGATGAACTACCAAGAAGTTACCATTTAGGGCAAGCTTAGGGCAATTGGCCAAATGAAATTTTGGAAGCTATAAATAGTTGTACTCGTGTGGAGAAAAAATGATCAAAGTTTCTTTCTTTGTGGAGAACTCATCTCTTGTGTTTCTATGTCCATCTCTTTCATATTTAACAAGTTATCTTGATTTCTAGTGTGTAGAATGTCAATTTTGTGATTGCTCTTGGTTCAACACATGTGAAGGATAGTAGGCTGCTGCTGTTGTATGGACATGAATAGTACCTTATTGTATTTTTGTGCTTATGATCAGATCTTAGTGATTTATGCAATTCTAGCATGCCTAAATTGATGATTTCTATCTTGTTGCTAAATCTAGATGTGCATCCAAATTTGGTCAAGATCATAGAGATCCATCAAGTATGTTTTGGCTTTGATTTTTTCACACCTACCATCTCTAATCCCTTTGGCAATGAAATTTCCATTCCTGATGATAAAGCAAGAATTGCAACCAAACTTTACATCACATCCATTGGCATCAATTGACTCACACTCAATAAATTTCTAGATATATAAGGAACATACAAGACATTTTGAAGTTTTGCTCTTCTCCTTATTTCAAGCCAAATAGAAATGGTTCTTGATCCAAGAATCTCACATTTAGCACCAATGCTACATAAATAAACTTCTCGGAACCAGATGAATGTGAAGATAAATACTCTCTATGCCTTGTGACATGTGAGCTCACCCCACTATCAATCCACCAAGGATCTTCCTCCATAGAAATTGATGGTGTACACATGCATGCCATGAGTGGCTCCTCATCTTTGAAGCCGATCTCTCTCTTTTCCTCCTTGGATTTGTCCATCTTGGAATGTGTCTTCATTTTCCTTTTCCTTTTTCATGATAGAAGAAAGCATTGTCCTGACCTCCATTTTTGAGTTGCCCCATCCTAGCAAGCTTGTTTTCAAGCCTACTTTCCTCGTAGACCCTCCATGGATGGTAGCTCTCCTCGGATTGCATAATTTTGAACAAGATTAGCAAATTTATCACTAAGAACATTCAACACCACTTTTTCTTGAAGGACTCACCAACACATGCAAGCTTCCTATTGTAGTCTTTGACCCTCAAAACATAATTTTGAGTACTCTCATCACTCTTTTGAAAACTTTGGAGGATTTTTTTTCTAAGAGTGAGGACTCTAGAAGTGTTTTGAGACTCATAAATAGTTTGAAAAATATCCCAAGCCTCCTTGGCCAAGACACATGCTCCAATTTTCTCTCAAGAGTTCATTGGACACATTTAATTTGATGCAATGGAGAGCCAACCTTGCTCTTTTCTTGAACTTTATGGATTCTTGAAGTACTTGAGGCTCCTCCTCATTCCAAGCACAATATCCATAATGTCTTGAAGCACCAAAATAGATTTCATCCTAACCTTCCAAATAGAATAGTTGGAGGAATTCAACCTTTCACTTTCGTCCAATAGATACCCCCTATTGATGCCATGATGAGACAAATGAAAATGTACACAAAGTACAAGCTTTTGAAATGACTCTACAAAGTGATTTTGTGATTCCCAAAAGCCTAGACTTAAACAAATCAAAGATCTAGCAAGATTTACACAAGATTCCTATCACAAATCCTAGAATCAATCTTCACCAAAAGCTTTTCTTGTACACATAGTACACACATGTGTAAGGACTCCAATAATGATTTTGTGAACCTCAAAACACTAGATTTGAACACATCAAAAATCTAGAAAGATCTACAAAATATCTCACAAACATAGGAATCACATCACACCAAAACCTAGTCAATTGAAAATTAGGCCTTGCCTTGATCACCAAATCCAAAGCACAAGAAAATATGCACCAAACCACACCAAATTCAGATCCAATCAGCCCTATTGGACTCCACAAAGACCAACAACTCTAACTCTTTAGAGTTGGAATGGATTTGAAAAGATTTAATTACAAACAATGTCCTAGATCCTTGTCACTTGATTAGAATTGAGAGAACCTTTCAAATTTTGGACATAACACTCAAGATCAAGGGCATTAAACCATAAAGATCCAAAAAAAACCAGGTGGGCACACCTACCTACCCTCAAACATTGGATCCATACATCAGCAAGATGCATCAACAGTCCTTGGGGGCTTGGTCTTCTCAATCTACACTTGATGCTCTTTCCAACAAATGTCTACTTGGGCTAAATGGATCAAAGATGAGTTTGCTACAAAATTCCAAATTGGATGCAACTCACACATGGCTTATACTTTTCGTAAATTATATTCTCACATATGATCCAAGAAATCACTCAAAACAAGAAATCATTAGCCAATTTGAAGCTAGAAGACGATTGGGATGCAAGAGCACTCTCAAACCTAGAATTTTCACTCAAGATCTTGCTTCATGGAGATCAAACTTCATGCATGCATGCACCTAGGCTCTGATACCATGTCACAGATTTTCAAGGGCTATCTATCAAGCTTTGAATCAGGGCAAGAGCTTGTCTACAACAAAAGTTATGATCATCCAAAGAGAAGCTAGTTTTTCACATCCACATGAAAAAACAAATTAAAATTGATCTTGGGTAGAGAGAGAATAGACCAAAAAGTGTATGGGGCTTATGGTCCTTCCACAAAAGTTGAAAATGTAAGATGTATCAGTTTCTCTCTCTCTCTCTCTCTCTCTCTCTCTCTCTCAAGCATGAAACATAAACTAATATATAACACAAACCGTAAACCAGTAGCATGAAACACACACATAAACACACGCACGCACACATCCACTCACACCCACCCTAAACACACATGAAGAGAAAAACAGAGAGAACATTATAGAGTGCTAATCAAAACTCCCGAACCACACAATTATATCGTACTCTAGAATGTCACCACATAGATCAAGAAAGAGCACCTCTCAATTTGTTTGTCCTTAGTACTTCCTATCATTAAATTTACTCTCATGTTTCTCACATTGAAGAGAAAGGTGTAGGACGACTTCAAAAGTGCTCAGCTTTTCTAGCGTCGGGTGACAGCGCACACCAGGTTGCATAGCTTGGAAGCAAAATCAAGTATATATCTGTATATATGTATGTATATATGCATGTATATATATTTATATAACCAGAGACTGGGATTTCAGTTCCTAAGCTTTTACTTGCAATATGAAAATTTTCCAGCTCTAAGAGTTTCAAACTGATCACAGCCCAGGAACGATCTCATACTAGGTAGTTTTCTTTTGGTCTGAGCTTCGTTACAGATTTTTAAAAATGATTTAGATCTGAAGCTATCTTTCATTTCATGTTTACTCAATTTGGTTGTCAAAAAATTATGGCAATTCATATAAAGTTATGGTTATGAGAATTGCCATGGTTATGTTGTTCTAATTATCCTGCTCCTGTTGTAGAGAGTGAGTTGCAGAACCATTCGTAGTAGATATGCAGGGTTATAACTGTTTTATACTGATGGCATCTGTGCCAGACGCGCTTCAGCATTCGAGTCATTTGTTGATGTATTTTCAACACGGCCTCTCAATTACCCTCCATTATAATTGCACCTTGGAATTTGTGATGACTTGCCTCTCCGAGTTCCTTTATACTCATTTGTCTCATATTTTTGTGGGGCAGTACAACAGCTCCACTTCTCCCGTCTCTACCATGTCTCGGACGAAATGGTGTTGAATTTCAATTTGTTTGGTATTATTTGCTAGTCAAGCTCAAATCATCTAGATCTAAGATGAAGGTCTCTTGTGAATGCAGGTCAAAGCACAAGCGAGCCAGCCAGTTGGTCACACAAGTGCCCTTCCATACATCACACCCGACATCATTATGGTTGAACATTTCCACAAAATGGGGGCAATAGATGGTCCTGATGTTGAAGCTCAATCACCAGATTGGGTTTTGAAAGTTCAATGTGCACTCCGTGAAAGTAATAAGTATCAAGGTGAAGAGAGTATTTCCATATTTAAGATACCAAAATTCCTCCGATTTTCTGGGGGGGACTTCACCCCAAGAGAATGGAGATTTGGCCTTCACAACCGTGAGAACCTTTACACCGAATCCGACAATATAAAAATATCTGCAGCCGCAGCATTTGGGTTGTTAGGAGCAAAGTGGGATGACTTTTGCAACTGTGTCGTGGATGACCCTGTGGGCTTACTCAAATCATATGGCCTGCATGATTGTTTTAGCAGTTTCGATGAAAATGAGGTGAAATATATTTTAGCTTTAGATGCTCTATTGCTCGTTTTAGTGTTTGATTCGATTTCAAGTAGAGCCTTCACTAATGATGCCCTCAACTCTTTATTTCGTTCAAGGCGAGTACGGGCAACCTTCAACGTAACAATTATAAGGCAGATAGATATCGCCCTACTTGAAAATCAGATACCAATGACTCTATTGAGGAAGGCCATCCAAAAATGTATTACTATTAGCTATGGCGCGAGTGGGTCTGATGGCAATGCTAAACAGGTGCCAACAGCAGAGCAGACTTTAGACAATATTTTGAAGGCGGCAATGGAACGGGTATACCCATTGACTGATAAACTCAAACATACTGATGGACGGGAGTACCCCATTAAAGAGTATCTAAATTTGGCCTATCCTATAGGTCGCTTGGGTGAACGTGAGCATTTTTTGGATTGTGTTTACCATATAATTTGTGGATCTAAGGGCGCCACGGCAGTAGCAGGTGATTACTACTCCAGTGACTACATTCATGTTCCGTCCGCAATAATTCTGAAGGCGTCTGGAATTAAGATTCGACCAGTTTTAGGCACGTTGGACAACACTGCATTCCGAAATGGGCGTTTGTACCTACCTGTCATAATGCTGGGTGGGACAAGCGGATCAATTTTCCGCAATCTTGCATTATATGAAAGCCTCTACAAATCTCCTGCATGCATGTTTAGTGACTATATGAACCTCATAAAAGACCTCCTTGGTGGTGTGAATGATGTGGAGTTACTAACCAAACGTGGTGTTATTCAGAACAAACTTGGAAACCCTAAAAAACTATTGAAAATGTGGATTGGCTCGAGTGAAGGGTTGGGGACGCGTAGTTCATCAAAAGATTTTCATGAAATGAAGGCAAATATTGTGAAGCATTGCAAATCAAAGAACAATGTCATGTTGGCTGAATTCAAACTCGTGTTTTGTTCTAGACCATGGTATGTGATCTCTGCCATCACAGTTACCATTGTGACTCTTGCCACATGTATTCAAACTTACGTGGCCATTATGAGTTCAAATCGTATGAAGCCTCGTTTTCCTCATTCATGAATAAAATGTACTTCATTGTGGTTTTAGTCTATGTTAAGAGACTTGGAGAAGCATTCATCAATCAATTGTCTCTTGGAATAAACCCTATGAACGTGGTCTCTTTAGGACTAATGCATACAAGGTTTCTACATTGGGAATTTAATATTTTGAATCTGATTATCTTCTATCATCAAAGAATTACTCTTTAATACTTTTCTTTGTTTGACTACTTTTACTCTTTAGAGCAACACTTTCATGTTAGTTTTTGGCACTATTGACGAGTTTTTGAAAAGTGAGAGCTCCCTATTAAAAAAATGATTCAAGTGCAAAATTAAAAAATATTTGTCTAACTAACCAATATGAATAATTAGTAAACTTAAATAACACAAAGATGTTTAAAAATCAACAAATTTTAGAAATAACCATCCTTAGTAAATATATTGATCTTTTTTTAAAAGATAAACGTATTTTAAAAGACAAACATATTCACTATATAAGAAATTCGTGAGAAATATTTGTACCTGTAGTAAAAATTTCAACCAAAACATTTGGGTCAGGACAAGTAGCTCTTCTAGGATTTGAACCTACTTGAGCAGTAGACTGGTCCTGTGTAACGACTTCCACTACAACATTGTAAGTTGTTCAACCACTTCTGCTAGATCACCTTTATCACCTACAATGCCACTAGCAGGTGGTTGGGGCACTTTGCAAAGTGGAGCAACATTATTTTCAGAAGGGCCTAGTTTACCTACTTCTTGAAACTCGTCTGGCAAAACTGAAATACCTATTAATCTCATTTTAATAAAACTTACTAAACTCTCATCTAACTTTGTGCCGCCACATGTCTGCCTTTTGGATAGCACATGCACTGGTTGTCCTGCTACCACTAAATAAATCCAAAATCCAATCAGTTGGATGAGGAAACATGTCTATCGATTTATTTACAAGTTGTTGTGGCTTTTGGTATGGAGAAGCCACAGAACCAGTCATGGAATTTTTTAACTTTTGTGTCACTACAGAAAATTTAAAATGGTTGTCATAATCAATACTTGATACAATGTTGTAATGCAGCATTGACCTCTTGCCATCGGTTGAAAAATAGTCGATAGAGAGGTATTCAATCTCATTACAAAGTCGAGCTCCACCAGAATTTCTAACATTTGGCTTGAACCTGCAATTATTAAAAAAATTTGATAAAAAAGAAAGTCCAGTCTCCTAAGCACAGAGGCAACTTTAGCTGAATGGTTGTTTTGTTGCCGTCATTGTGGAGTCTGAGATACTCCTTGTGAAACAATCTAACTCTTTGAATCACAATCATTTTGAGTCTATAGTCCTAATCTGTTGTGGTCCCAAGCAAGGAGCTTGGCCTCCTCAACACTCAGGCCAACAAAAACACTAACATTAACTTGCCTAAAGAAAATATATGGGGATATTCAAGAGATAGCTCTTTTCTAGTCTGTAATCTATGGATCCCGCCCAAAACAAAAAAAGTTATATGAATCAATTAATTTTACATCAAAATCTGCTACTGTGGGGCAAATAGCATGATCAACAAGAACAATGAAAGGGGTCACTATTGCCTAATTGTGGTCTTTAAATTTTATTTTTAGATTATGTGGGAGTTATTTGATTCCCTAACCTCCAAGGGCCTATCGTTAGTCAGAGGGTCAATAGGTGGCCTCTCACATTGTTCAATGTCTAGAATAAATGTAGTTTCTTGAACTTTTTTATTCTCATGAATTAATGCACACATTTTTGTTATGTCTTTATTGGTGGACGCATCGAGCTTAATGGTCGCTCTAGGCAGATTCAAGTTACTTGAGGGAAGAGAAGGTTTTTTTCAAATTCTTGGATCGATGCCTTTTGGAGTCATGGTTTTGATTTCTACTTTTTGTTATGGGAGAGGCTGAAGCATCAACAGAGACAGTCTCCACGAAGGTACGCTTTCTCTTTGGGAGAGAGAGGATTGTTGTATCTTTGGAGGAATCAAGGGGTTGGGAATCCTTTTGCGAGGAGGCGGCCAAGCTCTTACGAGAGGACGTTGATATGACAGGCTTCAGCAAAACAGGGTCCTCTTTTTTTTCAAGCGCTTCAGCTACCATCAAAATTGAAACTTTCAAGGTCTGAAAAAAAATACAAAAGTGAAAATGCATCAAGTAAACCCATGCCCAGCATAAAGACAAACAAGATCATTCAAAATAATTAGAGTGAAAGAAGAGAAATAACTTACAAGGCTCTTTAACGCATCATCAAAAAAGTTTCTCACAATCGCATGTTCACAAATGTAAAGAATTGTAAAACATATCTATCTTGCATATGTTGATTTTGGGGGTTCTACCCATTAGGGGAAACCTCAACTCAAAAAGGGCCCTATAAGAAACTCGAACTTAGTGAGAGAATGACTAGAGAGAGAAAGTAAAAATGGCAAGATTTGTTGCCATTTTTCTAGTTTCCGGTGCTGCACACCGTCTAACTGGTGTGGTTAACTCATTACAACTCAAACGAAATAAACACGTCGCCTAAGCACACAATCGACTAAGCACACCAAAAAGCACACAGTCGACTAAGCACACGCCGCCTAAGCACACCAAAAAGCTTTTATTCACGCTCTCAAGAAGATATCAATAGTGGGAGGAGAAGGAGAGGATAATTTTTTGGCGTTCCCTCCAAAAATCTTTGAAAACATTTGAAAGGTAGATTATATAACATGCATGTTTAATGATTTACAAGCTTGTTTTGGTTTCGTGGGAATCGTTTTTCTCGTTACATGATTTAGTTTGTTTGATTTTAAAATAATGGAAAAGTTTGATCTTCATATTGTGCTCCCACTCGATTGTGCTCCAATTTATAAGAGAAACACCAAAGCTGGTCAGATTAATGAGACTTGTAAGAAAGAACTTAGAGAAGAAAATTGTAGAAATATTGATTTGTGGACAGTTGGATCAATTTATCCCAAAGTTCCAAGTACAGGACGTTTTTTAGACTTTCAAAGTACTAGCCAGTTATTGAATTTTGTGTGTAATGGACATAGTGGATTGTTGGGATATTGTCAAAAGTTGAGCCAATATGGGATGTATGAAGCAATGAAGTGAACACAAGTATTGGAATATTTGTTGAATCAAACAAACAATGAGAAGGCAATACTTCAAGGAAATTTGTAGAAACAAATATACGAGAATACGACATTGAGCTCCAATATATCAGAATTGAAAACTATTGTTACTGATCTTCAAATATCCAATCAAGTTATGTTGAGAGACGTTGAGAATTTTAAAAGAGAAATCTTGAGTGCTATTGCTGAAGGCGAAGTTCTCTGGAGAAAATTATATATAGGAAAACGCAAACGACTTCCAAAAAAAGACATAGATGATCTGTCTTCAAGAAGTGGAAACAAGAAGAAAAGGATTCAAGCATTCAAGTAAGTATTAATTAAAAGAGCAAATGACACGCTTGCTAAGTTTTTATGTGCTTGTTTTTCTAATGCTTGCTAATTTAATTATTTATTATGTCTTGCAGATCATCTTTGGTGGCGAGAGAACATTATAAAGATTCTACGAGTATTGGAAAATCTTTGGGTTCCATATTGTCATCAAAAACTACAAAAGAAATGTTAAAGAATTATCGTTATGACAAGATTAAGAATGATATTGCTACAGTGATTATATAGAGCATTTAACATGTCTTGGATGCAAGAGTTATCCAGGGAGCATGTGATGATTTAGGAATTAGTCGTTAAGCATATATTCTATTGTTTAAAATTGTACAGAAAGCCTTTGCACATGTGAAGATTCGAAAGCTACCTCTTCCTCGTCCATTTAGAGTAAAAAAAGCAAGATATTGTCTTAATGAGAGTATGAGTATGCTTATAGTTGAACCATTTCATATCAAGAAATTGTATACATGTGAGAGTGGAACATTGGAATACAATGAGTCCAACAATTTATTTTTAGATATTAACAAAGTAGTGGCATACATGATTAAATACTACAAAATATTTGAAAGAGAAGTCCAAGGAAAATTAATATTGGTTATTAAACTTGATGAGTCTGAAATTGTTAAGGGACAAAAATTGGAACGGATAAGTATCACCTTTATGAACAGAGCATTGAACAATACTGAAAATGATGCAGATGATTCCTCATTTAGTGCTCAATCAGAGAATGAAATATGGTGGTTAGCAGCATTTCAGGTATATTTCAATTTTACTTAGTATTGTATTTTATCACCTAAGTTGCGAATGTCAATGTTCGTAACTTTGTATGTGTTTGTTACTTTTCAGGTTTTAAAAGAAGACGATGCTATCTTGTCGTAGATTTTTTCGACATCAAATGATGCGAAGATAATTGAAGAGCACATGGGTGGAAACAAAATATATGTGCCAAACTATGGCATGTTTCAAATTTTATGGCATCTTGCAGGTGATTTAAAGACACTGAAATGTATGTATAATGTTTCGCATGGGGCAAATACTAAACACCCTTGTTTGTATTGTATGAAGAATTGTAAAGACTTGAACACGACTTGATCCAACAAGAGATCAAGAGGATCTAAACTTTAGACCGGTGTTGGCAATTCCATTGATCAATGTTCACATATGCACATTGCATGTTGAGGTACGAATTATTGAAAAATTGATTTACAATCATATTTAGAGGAATGTAAAATAGAAAAAAGTGAAAAACTATCGAGTAAATCGAGGATCCAAACAAGCCATCTGTTGGAGGTGCAAAAGCTAGAAGGTTTTTATCCAATCACATTGGAAAGTCTTCTACCATGACATACAATGTTTGGAAAGACGTTGTTGCAGCAACAAAAGATTTTGAAGAGAGGAGCCACACAAGATTAAAAAAAGCTGCAGTATGGCAAAATCTTGACAATTTGATTGGCATGTTGCAAAAAGAAAAGTTATCTGAAATTTTATTTCTGATATATGTATTTTACTGGTTGCAGCATATTCTATTACATTACACCACATTTTTTGCAAAAGAATATGGAAGTATGAGCATATGGTCTTCTCAAGGTATGGAGAAATCGCATTGGCAAGCAAGAGGAGCTTTTCATCGAGCAACAAACCATGGAGAATATAATTGAAAGAGATGCTACTTATATCAATTATTTCAATGGTTCTACAGAAGAGAACAGTTTAGATATCAAACCAAATATTCAACAAATCTCACATTCAAAAAGGCATTTCAACATCTGAGGAGAAATAGTTCAACTTCATCATCGTAATAGAAAAACAATTAAAACATTACATATCCTCATTGGTATCAAAAGTCAGCTGAGCAGTATGGTCATGAAGAAATTGTCTCCTCTCACATGGATCCAGATGCTCAATTGATCTTCTTTTACTCAACTCTATGTAACTTGCGTACACTGCTAAAGTAGATGATCTTTTGGGTACATTTTCAGAAACATAACCCAATATTTTGATAGCTATATCCCTCTTCACAAAAATGATTTTGTATGTACTGTTAGGATATCTATGTCCATCACAAAAATAGGACAATGCCTTTATTGCCATTACTAAAGTTCCTGCTTGTGAATAAAAGTTGTCATGTTGATGTAGAAGATATTACCATCGATCGTGACAGAGCAAGGTCATACATCGAAGCCAGCCTAGCCTCTTCCTCATCACCCAATACTTCGTCTTCTAAATTTTTGTCCACATCGACAATACATCTCTGAGTAGATGTTCTACTTGAAGAACCAACACCAATTGATCTCGAAGATTGGCCTTCATCAGGTATTAACGCAGATATGAAGAAAACAAAAGCTATGCCCTCAGCTATAAACCTGCATGATCTCCTATGGGATTCACAATATTGTATCACCTTCAGGCTCTCGTCAAGCTTGGTAAACTTCCTATCATGCTTGTGCTTGGCTTCAGGCTGGGCAACTATCAGTTCATGGAAATGAATAAAGTTCAGGCCATCAATAACAAGAGATAATTCGAGGATGCTAGTCCGAAACTTTTCGAATAATTCTAATAGGTGAGACTTGTGCTCAAGCACAAATCTATCGACATCCAATTTAAGTCGAAAAAGAGATGAAAAGTACTCAGTCTTGTCTAGATCACCAGCGTTAGAGAGGAATTTATGCAGCTTGTCAGATTCCATATCAAAAATGACAGAGAACACTGGATATTGGATATCGCAGAAACGCGAGGAATGGAGACAATTTGGATCCAGAGAGGCACTGTCGTGTGGCAGCGATATCAGGAAAACAAGCATGTAACGATATCACAGGCACGCGACGGTGTGCAGAAAAAATAGAGAAAAGTAGCAGCTTCACGTTGTAGCGATATTGGGCAGCTGAAACGAATATCCGATATCACAGGCACGCGAGGGAGTGCTGGCAAATAAAATCGAATGCAGTGGACTTGCGTGGTTGTGATATTGCCTTCAAGATCTCTAAATAGCAAAACGTTTTATGGTGGAGATCCCGTAGATTCATCGCAGCCATTTGGAAATCACCGTTAGATACGCGACACTTCAGAGATACGCCAAGTCCTGTAACGCGTGCGAAGCATTTATGTGCAATTTTGGCCAAATTCATAGGTGACACGTGTGTGGTTGAAAAGCAGACACGTGTATCCGCACGTGTGTAGTAATTATTAATAAAACGCACGAATCAAAAATTGGCACGTGTGTGGTTGAAAATATAACACGTATATTTGCACGTGTGGAGCAATCATTAATAGGACACACCAGTCAAAAATTGGGATGTGGCTCTTTTTCATTTAATGCACAAAAAATCTCTCTCTATATAAGCAGAGATCACGATTAAAAAACATTTGCCTATCAGATTTCTGAATCATTCCTTGCTCTCTGTCACCCAAACTGGATATCGGAGCCGCGCGACCATCTCGATTCTTTTTGAGAGGCTTGGTTGCTACTCGCGTCGCTGCAATATTGAAATCCATTGGACTGATATTGGAGCCGCGCGAGGATCTGCATACGAGTAACTCATCTATGACCTACTCGCGTGTCTGCGATATCGGAAGGAATGGCAAGGAGTAAACAGATCGCGCATCCAAAATCTATTGTCCCGTCTACTGGTCAACCTACATCATCCTTGCATCCTGTAGCTGTTCGACCTCATGCTAGGGGGATTGGCAGAAAACCCCGCCCATGGCTCAAAGATATCGGGAGGTTACAGAAGTCCACCAACCTTCTGATATCGAAAGCTCACTTCAACAGAATAGTGAGGGATGTGACAAGATCTTTGTCCGTGTATGTCAGATGGTGCGTGACTGCAATTGAAGGATTGCGTACAGCCTATGAAGATTATCAGATCAGGTTTTTTGAGGATAATGTGCTTGCTGTTGTACACGCAAAGCGCGTGACTATCATGCCCAAGGATATGGAGCTTGTGTTTAGGCTGAGGAATCAATACGAGTAGGTATTCAAGACACCTCCACCTCCTTGACTAGCTCCCAGGGTTAGACCCCTTATCAGAGAAAAAGAAGGCAGTCAAGGCCATTGAGGTCAGGAACAAGGGCCAGAAAAAGCCAAATCAAGCCAGTCGAAGACCAGCCAACTCATGATCAAGCTAGGCCATCTAGAGTGGAAGCTAAAGAATCCCCCTCTCCTCCACCTCCATCTAAAAGAAGACTAGTACTATCAGATGAGACCGAGCAGATGATAGGCCAGACCCAATTGATTCTTGATACACTGAAAGTTCAAGAGGGTCTTCCTGTCACTCGTGGTCTAAATTTTTTACTAGATTACTCTTCTAATAGCGACCAGTCTTTGGATGTGCCCAAATGCACCACAGAGAATCTGGATAGATATATCACAAAATGAATTTCTCTCTTTCCTGAAAGCCCATCTCATCAATAGGAACTGTATATAAAAATTTAGCTGTTCAATATCCGGTCGATCCCATGCTGACATCTTTTTTATTCTGAGCGATATATAATTTCTGACGAGTACATAGCTAAAAAAATAGATAAATTAGGTGGTCACTTTGTATTCAATATATATTCGGCCTCATATATGAATTATTTTAATCTTGTTATCTATAAGGAATTATTGAATAAGTCTTCACCTCACGGACCCAGTTGTCGAAGCTGGACTCAATTATTGGGTTCAGTTGTACAAAAGCGACAGTGTTCCAGGTGTTTTTGTGCTTACTCAATTTTTTTGTCACCTACTTAAGAACGAGCAATCAGCTGCATCATGTCTACGACATATGCTAAGCGATACCAAAATTTTTGTTGTACCATACTGTCAAAAGTATGTATTGTTTAATTTGAGTTGTATGTATTGTTTTATTATATGCTTTATTTGTTATTTTTTCATTTACATATCATCGACTATTTGATTGATTGCAGTCATCACTGGTATGTACATATTATATCTTTAAGAGTGGATGAAGCCGGTTTGTGCAATCCAAAGGTGCTGAGAATGAACTCTTTGAGATCAACACACCTCAATGTCGACATTGAGATGTACAAAAGCATGATCATTTATTTTCCAACAAAGGCCCTGTGTGTAGCAAGGCACATAGAGATAATAGACGCACAGGTAACCAATTTTTCAATTAGTCTTTTCGTGATGCAAATTGCCATATAAAAAACTGTGAAACTAACATTCTTTATTTTGATTCTCAGTCCTCTCAGCAAGTTGACTCATTCAGTTGTGGCTGGTATGCCATTAAAAATGTAAAATGCTTTATGGAATGGTTCATCAGCCAGGGTGAAAATGTCGATATACGTTAGGTAATTTGGGTTTGGATGTACACTGATTTTATTTATATGATTTTTCATTTTTGTGTATTCGTCTAACTTGTCTATTGTTGATGATTTGCAGGTCACCTGTCCGAAATTCACACAAAATGACATATTTGAATTTCGACAAGAGATGATTAAGATTTTTCTCTTTAATGCAACATCGGTGACAACGGATCAAGAAGCTGGGGAGCTTAGACTTGAAAGAGCTCATGGAAAAGAAATTTATATAGAAAAATAGATAAATGGTCTTATTGAAAGGCCAATACAAAAATATGTACAAAAATTTACATTCAATGCGTACAAATGATGACCCTTTCGGGTCTTTTGATATTCGATTGTTGCTATTTCCATCATTTAATATTCTATTGTTGCTATTTCAATCCTTCATTTCACTTTTCTTGAACCTGCACATGAAAACAATGGAATTACATTTATCAATAAACAATGTGGGTTAATATAAAAGGAGCCAAAAGTTAGCAATCTAAAATTTCACAAGGAAAGTTAAGCTCACCAATATTGTAGATTTACTGACATCAATGGGGTTGTAATCTATGAATGCAATGAAGATTGCAGAGAAACGGACTGCAACCGGAGTGCCAAATCCATATCTTGTTATATTGTAACAAATCAGACTTTTCTTAATTTGATTGTATGTGGATAACTCTTGAGAAAAGCGTCTATGTTCTCTCAGTTTGGAGGACCTTCATCCTCTGTGTCCTCGAATATGAAAGCAAAGTGATGAATTTAATATTCTTTCCAAGCCCCATCTCATTTTCAAGAATGACGTTGATGTTGAGGACATATTGCCTAATAAACCAACCTAAAGCCTTTGTTTGGTGAGGCTTGAGCTGAACCTGCATGAAGAGCTAATCACTTGGAAAGACATATATATTGTCACGTCCCACACATACCTAAAGCTTTGAAGAACCGCAGTCCCCACTCTAAGTAGAGCAATCAAATTGTTGGAAAGAGGTATGTAAAAGATAGGTCAAATAGAATCGAATAAAAAGAATTCGAACGACAAGAAAGAAAACTTATCGTGCGTAGCGGAATAAACTATCTTTCACTTTCTCTATGCATGACTACGCCTATCAATTTCTAACAAAACAATAGTGATAGAAATCACGTTCGATCTTATAGTAACTAACTTTGAAATCATTACTACTACAGTGATTACGTAGCCAAACATAAAAGCATTGAATTATCAGACAAATAATAAGAGATTATCAATTACAAAAGCATTACAGAAAAGCATTCATACTGACATGATACTGAACGTAATAAAAGATAGATTGATTCAATAAAGGAAACAAATTAGGAGAGAGAGAGAGAGAGAGAGAGAGAGAGAGAGAGAGAGAGAGAGAGAGAGAGAGAGAGAGAGAGAGAGAGAGAGAGAGAGAGAGAGAGAGAGAGAGAGAGAGAGAGAGAGAGAGAGAGAGAGAGAGAGAGAGAGAGAGAGTTTAAAAAATAACACTGACAGAGTTTTATTAGAAAGAGTAGAAGGAGATCAAATACAAGGGAAATGGCTCCCTCTTATATATAGATTTGAGAGGTGAGCCCCCTTCACTCTGATTGGCTATTGAAGTTTCATCGAGATCACTATCTTGACGATCAAGATCACTTTGTGTTTCTTGAGGTCAAGTTGTGTTTCCTAACTTAAGAACTTACAAAAGCTAAGTGTAAAATACTTTATTGAATAATTGTGCTCCATGGCACTTATTAGCCTAATGCACAATATTGGAATCACATATGCAGGATGCCAATTGGTTGCCTATTTCTAATACTTTCAACTCTCTACCATGTTTATGTATTGTTTGGGCTTATTGCAGAAGCCTCTTGCCATATTCTAGAATATTCCATGTCATTTCCAGAATCGGACATCATGCTCTTGCTACCAGATGAGTGTCAATCTCATGGCACTTCGCCTCTGACTGGTCCTTGGGACAATGACGAGTCGCATTGTCAAAGTCTGTAGAGAGCATATGTATAGATTTTTTTTTTGTGTGCTCCAGGAAAGGCTTAGATATGAATTCACTTACGTAAAACCTGAGGTTTTATTTAATGACGATCAGCAAGAACATGGACTTGCCAGATTTTCAATAATAACCATATGAGTCTGGTAGCCATTCATGTTTAAAAAATACTCCTTCAGAATTTCAGAAACGTATTGATTCAATCTTTAAGCCTCTTGTTGGCTTTATCATAATATACATTGATGATATCTTGATTTTTAGCAAGACTTTCGAACAACATCTTGCTCATCTTCATGCCTTTCTTGAATGCATTGCGAGACATGGTCTTGTATTATCTTACTCCAAAGTTGAGTTCTTTAAACTTGAGATTTTTTTTCTCGGTGTAATTATTTGCAATGGTAAATTAAATTGTAGCCCCATGTTCTTCAAAAGATTGCTACAATTTATGGTCAACTCCACTCGATTGCAGATGTCCAAAACTTTTTAGGCTGTTTAGATTGGAACAATTGGAACCTCTCTCATGTTGCAATGATTACACAACCTCTCAGAGTGTTACTCAAACAACAAGCTCAATCTCATGAATGGACCACCATTCATCAGAAATGTGTTCAATTAATTAAGCAATATTGTTCCTCTTTACCACCACTACAACTTCTTGTAGATGGACAATTGGTTTATTTTGATGTCAGTGTTCATGCATGGGGTGGAATTCTTTGTGAAGAAAAGATAATGTGCTCTCTGTATGTAGATTCACTTCTGGTTCATTCAATCTTGCACAGACCATGTCCAATTTCATGAATGAGGGTGCGCCTATTCTTTGGCAGTAGTGCGCTACACTACTCATTGCATTACATGACCTAGACATGCGGCTATCAATCAGACAATAACAGATGCAACGCAAGAATCACAACTGGAAGAACAAAATGTAATATGTATTTTGATTTGTTAGAGTGAGTCAGTAGTGTCTCGCTCGTTGGCGGTTTTGACACTCCTCTTACAATGTGTGTTCTGCTTCTTGTAGATACATCTACTTTTTTGACGCTTACTTGCGTTAGCATACATTCTATTGGTTTCTGATCTATACTTATGTCCCACCAGATGGGATTACAAGATAGATTAACTATCCATTACAAGAGAGGATTACGCTAAATCATTGGTTAATCGACTCTCTGGTAATGTTATTTTTACGGCTGAGGATGACAACTTGGAAGCTTCATGCCCAACGGGGTGCTGGAGGCCGATAGTTTGGCTTGCCCGATGATTCGTTTGGCTCGATATTTGCCTTCAGCACTTTGGTTGGGGGTCCGATAATTCGGTGTCGATGACTGCTGATATGTCAGCCCCTTCGGGGAATGCTAGAGAATGGTTGCATGAGTTCACCATCTCGAACAGACCCATTATACGTCTGCACATCAAAAAATTCTTGCCGCAAAGAAAAGTATTACTGCATACAAATCTTCATCTTACATTAGCATTTTATCTTGCGTAGCGATTTAAAGAATTTTACTAGCTATCTTAAGAACAAAACTTTCAAGATATTGGCAACTCTTGTTTAATCTGATGTTGATTATGGTTTGACCACTTCGATTATTCCTACGAACATGTTCTAGATCTTAAAAATAATATTGCTGATTTTTGAACATGTTCTAGGTCTTAAAAATAATATTTGTTGATTATAGTAGGGACCAAGACCTACATAAAATATACTTTACTTCATTGAAGTTGTACTTTAAAGTGACTTTGTATCCATGTGCACTCATGATGAATTGAGCTCAGTGCAACACAAGACATGTACTTTACTTTATTAAAGTTATACTGACTTTGTATTCATGTGCACTCATGATGAATTGAGCTTGGTGCGCCACATGCAAATTAGTATATAAAGAGTCATTTGCTTCCTAGTGAGGCAGAAGCCTTGAGTATGTCTTTGTGTATTATCTTTCTCAGTTAATATATCTTCCGTTTCAGCTCCGCTCTCTTTGTATTTGTTTATTGTCTCTCTCAATTTTTATATCTTCCGCTACGGAACCGTTCGGTTTCGAAAAATCTCATGGAACGGGTTCTGTGGGAACATTGATACATTATATATATATATATATATATTTATTTATTTATTGTCAACCAATTGACTTGAGATTGCAAATTAGATTCACGAAAATTGATTAATTCAAGATAGAGTAAGTGTAAGGCATTGAATGATCTTCAAATCATTGAAGTTGCCATAGAACCAGAGTTAGTTTCGAGTACGCAATTATCATCACAATTGCTTTGTGCTCGCCATTTCAGCTGACCTTGTACTTGTTACTTTTTGAATTCAATCCAATCATCTTATTGTGTTCAAAATTATGTCAGTGTGAATGTATGCTTCTTTGATTAATTCTTCTATGCATTTTTGCTGCTCAACTCTGATATAGAATTGGCTGAACTATCAAAGGCTTCTACAATCAATAGTCTAACAACTTTACATAATCAATTTTATCGCTTCTGAAAACTTCGAAGTTAGAATCAAGTAGAATCAGTCCTTGGACTCACCATTCTGATTTGAATTTGATAGACATAGTTCATGCATTGAGAGAAAAGGCTCATTCCGCAGGGCCCATCAATCGATAACTAGTTGGCATCTTTCGTGTTGCAAGATTTCGCACTTCCATTCCCCCAACAATAACATGCCATAAAAATAGATGAGGCACTTTCATGTTTTATAATTGCCCAGTTGATGTTTAACAAGCAACATTCTCTTTGTGCATTAAGACAAAAAGTGAGTGAACTTATAAAGAACAATGTTTTCTTCATGCATTCTAGCAAATTTGATTGAACTCATAATTACCCAAAGTATCACAACCTTCGCACCATTCAATTATCTTCAACAAAACAAAATACAAAATAATTTTCCAATTACATCTTTTATTAGCATGTAATCTAGTACTTGTTGACATAGGGAACATCTCACTTTACAAAAAGGCGTCAATAGTGCCAAAAACTAACATGAAAGTGTTGCTCTAAAGAGTAAAACTTGTCAACCAAAGAAAAGTATTAAAGAATAATTCTTTGATGATAGAAAATAATAAGATTCAAAATATTTAATGTCCAGTGTAGAAACCTTGTGTGCATTAGTCCTAAAGAGACCACGTTCATAGGGTTTATTCCACATACAATAGATTGATGAATGCTCCTCCAAGTCTCTTAACATCAACTAAAATCACAATGAAGTACTATTCATGGATGAGGTGAATGAGGAGGAAAATGAGGCCTCATATGATTTGAACTCGTAACGGACGTGTAAGCCTGAATACATGTGGCAATAGTCACAATGGTAACTGTGATGATAGAGATCACATACCATGGTCTAGAACAAAACACGAGTTTGAATTCAACCAACAAAACATTCTTCTTTGATTTGCAATGCTTCACAATATTTGCCTTCATTTCATGAAAATCTTCGGATGAATTACGCGTCCCCAACCCTTCACTTGAGCCAATCCACATTTTCAATAGTTTTTTAGGGTTTCCAATTTTGTTTTGAATAACACCACATTTGGTTAGTAACTCCACATCATTCACACCACCAAGGAGGTCTTTTATGAGGTTCATATAGTCACTAAACATGCATGCAGGAGATTTGTAGAGGCTTTCATAAAATGCAAGATTGCGAAAAATTGATTCGCTTGTCCCACCCAGCATTATGACAGGTAGGTAAAAATGCCCATTTTTGAATTCAATGTTGTCCAACGTGCCTAAAACTGGTCAAATCTTAATTCCAGACGCCTTCAAATTTGTTGCAGACGGAATGTGAATGTAGTCATTGGAGTAGTAATCACCTGCTACTGCCGTGGAAGGTTTTCACGATTGTGAAGGCCAAATCTCCATTCTCTTGGGGTGAAGCCCCCTCCAGAAAATCGGAGGAATTTTGGTATCTTAAATATGGAAACACTCTCTTTGACCTGCATTCACAAGAGACCTTCATCTAGATGATTTGAGCACGACTAGCAAATTAAATTGACCTAGTTAAGGGTGATGCCACATGCCATTATATTCAATGTAGTGTTTGGTTTTTCAAGTACTATTGCTCATGGCGGCCAAAAATTTGACTCTTTTTCTTGATTTCAATTTCAAAATTTACTTGTCCAAAATTAAAAAAGAACTTATCATGCCAAAATAGCAACTACTACTCCCCTCAGAAGAAGGCTTTCTGGACTCTGTATTATCTATTGGAAACTAGTATGACTATAGCTAATACTAGAGGCAAAACTAGAAACAAGTATGCTATTGGGAGAAAATTTATGGGCAAACGGGTAAGCATATTGCTCCCCTCAAATGTCTCTTCAAATTTATAACTTGGTTGATCATCAATTGAAGTCCCAAAAGTTAGCCCATCATGTATGCAATATACCAACAATCTGTAGAGGCAATAGCAATGGGGTTTATAGCCCTTGCTGCTGTGGCATACAATTCAGCCAAAAATCATTAGTATCTTTTGCTATGCACTTATCATGGATAGGGAGCGGTTGTTCTAGGTCATAGATGACTTAGAAGTAATCTTTTTTTTGTTTGTGCATATGGGGCGTGATCCATTCATAGAAATCTTGGCATTTATGGGTACCTTACCTATGTGTAAGCAATATAAATGAGTAATGCATAGCTTTGGTCTTTGCTATCAACAATATCTCGGTGTGTCATCAATTAAGTGCTTTGTGAAGAATTGCCAAAAATTGGCAAATCTAGCTTGATCAAAAACCATGTAGAATAGTGTAAATTGTGTACACAAGTGGGTCTCACACATGTGAGGCCATGATGCCACGTGGGAAACCCATACTAATGTAGGTTAGGTCAATTCAAGAGAGTTGGTCATGTCTATTTGGTGGTCATCCCTACTTTATAGGACCTACACCTAAGTTTAAGGTGAAAATTTGACCAACTAGCTACTTACCAAGCATAACTCTAGGAAATAGACTAGGGTTTCATTTTAGGTCAAGGAGAGTGAGTTAACTTCCTTATTACATGCTGGAAATCCACCTAACTTCAAGAAAGAAGTCGAATTTGCTATGTATTCCTTCTCTCCATAGTGAGAAGATAGAAAATTTTTGGAGCTCATTGGCAATCTCAAGCTAGTTCACTATGTACATTGAGTTTTTGTGATTCAAATAAAACCAAATCAATTTCTACTTGTTTCTCAGGTTGAAGGCCGTACTACAGCCTGTAGTACACACGTGTGAGCTCGTATTTCAATGTTGATCAATGCTTTTGATTGCTAATGCTTGTTGTTTGTCAAACTGTCAATCTAGATCAACTTTTTTGTGTCTAGTTTTTTGATAGATTGTTAAGCAAGCATCCAATCACTCTTGTGGATCTCTTGTAGATCCATTTATGGTCCTAAAGTACAGTACTTTCACATGGTATCAGAGCCAAGTACAAGAGCATAAGCCATTGATCTAATGCAAATCCATTTTTAGCAAGTTTTGGTGCTAAAAACTAGTATTGAGAGGGCAAGCTAGAATCTTGATTTTGGTGAGGAGATTTGATCCCAAACTTGGTAGGGGTCCAAATCCGTATTATCCACGTGTGGGCACCTCTGAACCTGCATTTAATGCATGGTATTCATTTGATCCAAAAAAATTCAATTTGTGAGCTGTTGGTGTAATTTTTGGTGGAGATCCTAGGATAATCTACCAAGATCATTTGCCATTGATTAGATTTGAATTTGTTTCATGGAATCTAATTAATCTAGGCTGAGTTCAAGTCCTATTAAGGTTAAAAACAGGTCTTGAAAGTACACCAAGAAGGAAGAAAGAGATTAAGTCATTTTTTTGTCCAAAAATAGCCAAAATTGGCAAGATTTGATTGTAAGTAGATTTCACATCATCTTATCTTCATTCCAACTTTGTGAGGGAGTGCTAGAACTGAGATTGTAAGTCCATTTGTTGGAATAGAAATCTAATTTGAGTGAAAAACTACAAGAGAGAGACCTTAGTGAGTTTCTAGAAACAATTCAATCCATTTCTTGGCAAGATTTGTTTGAAAGTAGTTTTCACTTCATCTTATCTTCATTCCAGCTTTGTGAGGGAGTGATAGAACTGTGATTATAAGTCCATTTGTTGGATTAGAAATCAAATTTGAGTGAAACACTGCAAGTGTGAGACCTTTGTGAGTTTCAAGTCAATCAAATCTATTTCTTGTTTGTAGAAGTCACTAGTAAGATGGGATCTGCTGGAGCATACCATCTAGAAGCTAGTGAGAGATTGAATTCTACAAATTATGCTATTTGGAAGGTCAGGATGGAGTCACTCTTGGTGCTCCAAGACCTTTATGAGTTCTTGATTGAAGATGAAGATGAACCTCTAGGTGCACAGGAGTTAGCTAGATACAAGAAGAGATCTCGGCTTGCACTTTATTGTGTGAAGATGAATGTGAGCAATGATTTGTTGAGAGAAGTATCAGCTTGTACTAGTGCTAAAGAGGCTTGGGAGTCTTTAAAATCAATCTATGAGTCTAGCAACACTTCTAGAGTTCTTATGCTTAGAAATCAAATTTTGCAAAGCATGAGGAGAAGTGAGGAGAGTGCACAGGATTATGTACTCAGAATCAAGTCTCTAAATAGGGAGTTGGCTTCCATTGGAGAGAAGATTCATGATGGAGAGCTTGTACAAATTGTCCTTAATGGTCTAGGAGATGACTTTGCAAATTTGGTCCAAATTTTTGTCATCCAAGACACTTTGCCAACTATAGAAAAACTTCATAGTGTATTAGTGGCTGAAGAGTGTAGGATGCTCCATGCAAAATCTAGGATGAGTTCCTTGTCGTTGCAGGATGGTAATGAGAAAGCCAATTTCTCATTCAAGGGCAAAAAGAAGACCAATGGAAAGAAGAAGCATCCAAAGAAGGCCAAAGAGGAGGATGATGCATCAAGCTCAAAGGACAAGTCAAAGCAGAAATGCTTCTTTTGTGGAAGGAAGGGGCATTATGCATCTGAATGCTACAAGAGGCTAAGAGCACAAGTGGAGGAGGAAAAACAAGGAAACCTTGCAAAGGAGGAGGAGGAGGATGAAGTAGATGTATTCTTGATGGCATCTACATCCTCACCAACAAGCAATAACAATTCAAGAGACAATTGGTGGATCGACAGTGGGGCTAGCTCCCACATGTCTTGTGAAAAGGACTTTTTCTCAACCTTACACTCTTTTAATGTTGCTAAAAAGTTTGTCTTTACTGCAAATGATGAAGAGTGTAGGATAGATGGTGTTGGCACCATCTCTTTGTGTCTAGAATCCTCAAAATGCATGGATCTAGAAAATGTCCTTTATGTACCATCAATCACCAAGAATATGCTTAGTGTTGGTCTACTCTTAGAAAGTGGTTTGGATGTCCACTTTAAGCATGGTGTTTGCTTCATCTTGAAAAATGATGTTTGCATTGCAAAGGGATTTAAACATGGAAGATTGTTTAAGTTGGAAGCTAGTGTTGCTTTTGAAAGAATGAGCTTGGCAAAGGAGGAGATCACTCAAGAGGAGATCTTGGCAAAGTGTGATCTTGCTTGCATTGAGGAGGAGCATCAAAAGGAGGAAGATCTTGAGGATCAGCCTCAAAGCATGAGAGTTCCAAGGGAGTCCTCAATGACAATGGCCGAGTCATCAAATTGCATGCAAATTGTCCATTCAAGTGTGCATCTTGCAAGGGTGGTGAGCATTGGAGAGTCTACTATCTTTGAATACTTTTTGGAAAGTAGTAGTAGACATGAGGTGACTTGTTTCTTATCTTTAAGATCCATGGTGTTTATTACTTTTTATGACAAGACAAGGAAATGGGATGCTTTGAAATCTACATTTGTTGTTGATAAAGCAATTTCATTGGATAGCTATTTTTGTAATAGTTAGAATAGAGTCATAAAAGATGAAACATCATTTTCTTTGGAAATCTTTGTGTTCACATGCTTTGTGCATGATCATTCCAATGTAAGGACCAAAGATTATCATATTTCAATGATAGGAATAATGGTAGTGTTTTGCTCTTCAAGTAGAGATTGTAGAATCTACTTGTTTACAACCAAAGAATTTGTCAATGGTGAAAATGTGATCTTTCAAGAGTGGAAGATTTGTAAACTTGAAGAAGCACCTTTGGATCAACACCTTATTCAATTCATTGATTTTTTGGAGTCAAGTCAAGTGGAGGAGCAAGCTCAAGACCCAAGGACTCCAAGAAGAACCTTGAGTATCAAGATGGAGCCATCAAGGCTCAATCATATGGATCAAGCAAGGCAAGTTGTCTTTGGCAACATTATTTATGAACTTAAAATTTTAATTGATGTATCTTCAAGTGCACAAAATGCCTTGGAATCCATGGCTTGGCATGATGTATAGTTTTTGAAGTGTGCTACATGTATATAGACACATTTATGGAACATCTTGTAAGGGATCTCTAAGTTGTGGTGAAAGATCCTTCATGGACATCATTCTCTATTGGAGTCTCAAAAGTTTCTTGTTTGTAGCTGGATTTTTTAGACACTTCTAAAAGCTCTCATTCATCTATCAAGAGAGTTGTAAATAGATCAAACTAAATTTGAGGAGGAATTGGCAAATCTAGCTTGATCAAAAACCATGTAGAATAGTGTAAATTGTGTACACAAATGGGTCTCACACATGTGAGGCCATGATGCCACGTGGGAAACCCATACTAATGTAGGTTAGGTCAAGTCAAGAGAGTTGGTCATGTCTATTTGGTGGTCATCCCTACTTTATAGGACCTACACCTAAGTTTAAGGTGAAAATTTGACCAACTAGCTACTTACCAAGCATAACTCTAGGAAATAGACTAGGGTTTCATTTTAGGTCAAGGAGAGTGAGTTAACTTCCTTATTACATGCTGGAAATCCACCTAACTTCAAGTTTGCTATGTATTCCCTCTCTCCATAGTGAGAAGATAGAAAATTTTTGGAGCTCATTGGCAATCTCAAGCTAGTTCACTATGTACATTGAGTTTTTGTGATCCAAATGAAACCAAATCAATTTTTACTTGTTTCTCAGGTTGAAGGCCGTACTACAGCCTGTAGTACACACGTGTGGGCTCGTATTTCAATGTTGATCAATGCTTTTGATTGCTAATGCTTGTTGTTTGTCAAACTGTCAATCTAGATCAACTCTTTTGTGTCTAGTTTTTTGATAGATTGTTAAGCAAGCATCCAATCACTCTTGTGGATCTCTTGTAGATCCATTTATGGTCCTAAAGTACAGTACTTTCACATGGTATCAGAGCCAAGTACAAGAGCATAAGCCATTGATCTAATGCAAATCCATTTTTAGCAAGTTTTGGTGCTAAAAACTAGTATTGAGAGGGCAAGCTAGAATCTTGATTTTGGTGAGGAGATTTGATCCCAAACTTGGTAGGGGTCCAAATCCGTATTATCCACATGTGTGGGCACCTCTGAACCTGCATTTAATGCATGGTATTCATTTGATCCAAAAAAATTCAATTTGTGAGCTGTTGGTGTAATTTTTGGTGGAGATCCTAGGATAATCTACCAAGATCATTTGCCATTGATTAGATTTGAATTTGTTTCATGGAATCTAATTAATCTAGGCTGAGTTCAAGTCCTATTAAGGTTAAAAACAGGTCTTGAAAGTACACCAAGAAGGAAGAAAGAGATTAAGTCATTTTTTTGTCCAAAAATAGCCAAAATTGGCAAGATTTGATTGTAAGTAGATTTCACATCATCTTATCTTCATTCCAACTTTGTGAGGGAGTGCTAGAACTAAGATTGTAAGTCCATTTGTTGGAATAGAAATCTAATTTGAGTGAAAAACTACAAGAGAGAGACCTTAGTGAGTTTCTAGAGACAATTCAATCCATTTCTTGGCAAGATTTGTTTGAAAGTAGTTTTCACTTCATCTTATCTTCATTCCAGCTTTGTGAGGGAGTGATAGAACTGTGATTATAAGTCCATTTGTTGGATTAGAAATCAAATTTGAGTGAAACACTGCAAGTGTGAGACCTTTGTGAGTTTCAAGTCAATCAAATCTATTTCTTGTTTGTAGAAGTCACTAGTAAGATGGGATCTGCTGGAGCATACCTTCTAAAAGCTAGTGAGAGATTGAATTCTACAAATTATGCTATTTGGAAGGTCAGGATGGAGTCACTCTTGGTGCTCCAAGACCTTTGAGTTCTTGATTGAAGATGAAGATGAACCTCTAGGTGCACAGGAGTTAGCTAGATACAAGAAGAGATCTCGGCTTGCACTTTATTGTATGAAGATGAATGTGAGCAATGATTTGTTGAGAGAAGTATCAGGAGAGGCCAGGGTCCTCCTCTCTACTATAAAAAGGTACCAACTCAAGTTGTTCCTCATATTCATTTCCTCATTTCAATAAAGCAGATTGGTTCTCTTTAGAAATGGATTGATGAATGTCCTTGCTCTTCCTCTCTTCTCCTCCATTCCTCATGCTTTCTTTGGATTTTGCTAATTGTTGTATTTGATCATTATTGGGATTGCTATTTCTTATGTTTTTTGTGAGAGAGAAAAGAAGAGAGAGAAGAGTAAGTTTCTATCATTGTTGTGGATTTAGGGTTAATGGATGTAGTGTTAATGGATGTTAGTGTTAGATCCTCCATTCATGTTGAGATCTGAACTATACTATCGCTCTCATGGGAACAAACCTACGTGTGACAACTAACTCCGTCTCTTTGATGCTAGATTGACTAGATCTTGGATTCAGGTTAGGCAAGGAAAGAAACCCACTACAATTTTGGCACCGTTGCCGGGGAGCTACGCCAATTTTTCGGTTTGCAGCATGTTTGGCTGGTGGTTAGCTTGCATTAGGCATCTTGTCGTGGCATGGATAGTGTTAAAACTGCATTGTAGAATTAGTTTGGGATTGATTTTGCTAAATTTTGAGTGGATTTGCTTGTTTAAAATCTAATCTGATTATTAAATAGGAAAAGCTATTCAGATCACCAATCTTAGGTTAGGCAAGGAAAGAAACCCACTACAATTTTGGCACCGTTGCTGGAGAGCTACGCCAATTTTTCAGTTTGCAGCATGTTTGGCTGATGGTTAGCTTGCATTAGGCATCTTGTCGTGGCATGAATAGTGTTAAAACTGCATTGTAGAATTAGTTTGGGATTGATTTTGCTAAATTTTGAGTGGATTTGCTAGTTTGAAATCTAATCTGATTATTCAACAGGGAAAGCTAATCAGGTCACCAATCTTAAAATCCATTTGGATCTGAGATATCAGAGAAAATAACAAAAATTGGTCAAATCTGTCAAATTTGGTCAAAAAGAGACAAAAAGCGTCATCAGAGTCCAGATGTTTTTACCCTCTTTCAGGATACCTTCGCCGAGTTGTACACACCTTCGGTTTTGTTTACAAAACCCTTAGTTTGAAGGGCGAAGATTAATTCCCAGCAGATTTCCAGAAACATAAGAAAAACCACCAAAAAACACCAAAAATTATCAAAACCCTAACCCAATTCACTGTGCTTAGATGTGATTCAGATCTATCTACTACCAGGTCGGCAAAGAATAATATCAAAAATAGAAAGGTTTTCAGAGGATCAGTTGTCATATTGTCATATTTTTGTCAAAAAAGTCACTTTTTTGCAAAATTACCAGTTTTACTATTGATCCTTCGCCAGAACCTTCGTCGAGTTTCCAGAATATTCTATTTATATAAAAATTCTATTTTTGAGTTCGGCAAAGATTTATCTTGATCAAATCACAAAAAATCTTGATTCTTACCCTCGTCAGATCACAAAAACTGTATTTTCTTGTGTCAGAAACCTTCGTCCGGTTTTCCATAGTTTTATCTGTGATAGATCTTCCAGCTGAGAAGTCGGCGAAGGTTATTTTCCAAGAAATTGCCAAAAAAGTGTTCAGAGAGTTTTAATCCCAACATAGCACTGTTGAACCTTCGTCAAGACAACCTTCGCCTAGAGGACCTTTGCCAGTCCTATTTTTAGTTTCTGATTTTCCAGATCAAGTCTCTATCAAAATTTGAATCAAATCTGATATATTCTGAATTGGACTCTGAGAGATTTTTCATTTTTTGAGAAGTATCGATTGATCGAGTTTTGGATAGTTTTTCATCATATAGAATCAGATTCTTGAAAAGTGAAATAGAGCTAGCAGATCTAATCTGAGATAGTTTTTGAAAAAATCTATATCCAATCACATTATCAATTTGATCTAAATTTGTAAGATGGCTGCCCCTGGAACTGCTCTTGGAGGTGCTCCATAGGAGGTCAATCCAATTATTGTTAGAAGAGCACCCCGATTGGATCTACCCAAATATGATGGATTAACAGATCCAGTTAGATTTCTTCAGATCTATGCTGAATCCTGTGAGGTCTATGGTGAGATTTATCTTCAGATTTATCACAGAGTTGCAAAATGCCCAAATAAAAAAAAATTTGTACCATTTTGTCATGATTGTAGATATGGGCATTGCTATAAAGACTGTCCAGCAAGACCGAAGCCACCACCAGCTACAGCACCTGTAAATTTGATAACAATCAAGCAAGGATCGGTAGCTCATAATAAACCAAGTGCACCCTTGATGGTGGTCACCAGAGCACAAAAGCAAAAAGAACCAGTAGTGGATTCAGTACCTGCTGATTCTATACCATTGAAAGATACACCAACAGCATCGGAAGTCTATCCAAATCTTAATGCAAAAAAATGAAGATAATAGGATATGAGATAGTGGATTAAACATCTGCAAGAAGAAGAGGAACTTGAAGCTGCTAAAGTAACAGTTGAAGTTTGGTCTTCACCATTGCAGCCTCCAAGAAATTTACGTGAGGATATGAATGATCAATTACATCATCACAAAGAACCCTTCAAGATGAATGAACCGGAAGCACCACATACATAATTACTCATGAATATTTTGTCTAGCAAGATCAATATTTCATTGGGAGAGCTCCTAAAGTTGGTGTCAAAAGCAAAAGAAGTCTTAGAGGAAAAGTTAGCTCAAGAAGAATCAGAAGACCATCAGGAGCCGCTTTTTTGTGCCGGATTTGAAGAATCTAACGATGTACTCCATGTTGGAGCAGCTTGGAAAAGTGAACAAAAGAATATCACTCTGCCGATACAACATAGACAATTTTCTAAAGAAACAACCGTGATAGATGGCGGTTCAGGAGTTAACTTGATTTCTACAAAGCTATGTACAAAATGGGGCCTTACAAAGATTAAGCCTGCTACTTTTGCTATTAAGCTAGTTGATCAGACGACGGTTCGTCCACGAGGAATGGTCAAAGATATATCTGTCAGGACTGCAGGAGTACAGCTCGTCATTACTTTCGTCGTGATGGACTTACCAGAAGCACCAAATGTCTACCGAGTTCTCTTAGGACGTCCATGGTTACGAGTTGCGCAAGTAATTCATAACTGGGGTACCAGAAAAATCACTTTTAAAAATCGTGAACGTGCAGTTAAAATTGATCCTACGACTTGGACTATCAAGCCAGTGGTGGGAAATTCCCCCTCAAAAGATCGATTTAAAGGAAGTGCCACCTCTATTGGATAAAGGCAAAGGAAAAGTCAAGAATGATTCTTCAAGTCAGATCTCCAACAAGACATCATCGTCTAGGAAGTCTTCACCTGAAAAGAAAGATTTATCATCCCGAAAGTCATCACCTCCACGATTAATTCCTGCTAAGAAGACTAAATGAAGATCCAAGACAAGTCCTTTCGAAAAAGAACAAGCAAATGTAGTCCAGCATGATATGCCAGAGCATTTTAAACATTATACACTGGATGATGTGGTTATCATGTTACCTAAAGCACATCGTGAACCTGAAGAACACATGCCGAAATCTAAAGAGGTTTACGATGGCCCAGCTAGGATGCAGCCAATGAATCTTGTCGAACCAGGAGAACCAGAAAAGATTGTACAAGTGGGATCACAACTTACTCCTGAACAGTATCAAGCACTCCGTTTGCTACTTATTAAGTATCCAGAGTGTTTTGCATGGACTTATCAAGATTTGAAGGGTATTCCGACATCAGTCATTGAACATACCATACCTTTATTACCTGATGCAGTACCAAAGGTTACAGAGTTCTATCACTGTAATCCTAATATGGCAGATCTGATAAAGAAAGAACTTCAGAGATTGCTTGACGTCGATTTCATTTATGAGATTGAGCATACCAAATGGATTTCACCGATTGTCATTGTTCCTAAGAAAATTAGAAAATTGCGAATCTGTGTGAATCTCAAAGCATTGAATAAAGTGACACGGAAGGATCACTTTTCGTTACCTTTTACTGAAAGCGTTTTGGATCACCTTGTTGGAGCGGAAGCTTATAATTTCCTGGATGGATTTAGTAGTTATAACCAGGTTAAGATTGCACCTGCCGATCATCACAAAATTGCTTTTGCAACAGAATGGGACACCTATGCTTAAAAAGTAATGTCGTTTGGACTCTATAATGCACCAAGTTCATTCCAAAGAGTAATGCAATTTGTCTTTAAAGATTATCTGCAGAAATTTCTTGAAATTTACTTGGACGACTTGGGAGTTCATAGTACAGCTACAGACCACCTGGATCGATTGGAGAAAGTCTTTGAAAGATGCCGCAAATATCAGATTTCTATGGATTTCTCACGGAGTGGTGCTTGGACATGTGATATCAAGACATGGTATTGCCACTGATTATTCTAAGATCAAAGTTATTGTGGAATTGCCATCGCCAGCAACAATTTGAGGAGTTTATGTGTTTATGGGTCATGCGAACTACTATCGAATTTTTATTATCTTCTTTGCGGATTTAGCACGACCTATATACAAATTAACTATTGTTCCTATTTGGACAGTGGAGGCATTATAAGCCTTTGAAAAGTTCAAAACATTATCTTCAGCACCAATATTGCGTTCTCCAGATTGGACATTAGAATTTCATGTTCATACGGATGCCTCAAAATACGCCATTGGATCAGTTTTGACGCATCCAGGTGACTATAAGAAGGATTATCCTATATGATTTGCAAGCAGACAACTTACAGATCCAGAGAAGAATTATTCAGCAACAGAACGTGAAGCGCTAGCCATGATTTTTTCTGTTCGAAAATTTTGTCACTATCTCATGGAAACGCACTTTGCATTTTATACGGATCATCAACCGTTACTTTACTTGGTAAATAAGACGTGTAATACTGGACGTATTGCAAGATGGTTATTATTATTGACTGAATTTGACTTTCGAATTGTGGTCACAAAGGGGAAGCAACATTATCTAGCCAATCACGTTTCACGAATTGAATCCGCACCAGTTAATACTGAAGTGGATGATGAACTGCCTAATGCTGCGTTGTTCTATGTTGAAGCGGTACCTGAGTGGGCGGCAGATATTGTTGAGTACCTAATGCTAGGACAACCGAATGACTCTTTGACAAAAGTACAGAAAAGACAATTGATTCATAAGGCTCAACCTTATCAATTATTGTTAAACAATTGTATCGTCGTGGATCAGATAATATTTTACGAAGATGTGTTTTACCGCATGAAGTACCAGATTTAATCATGTTTTCACATGATGGCATGGGTGGAGAACACTTCTCTACAGATATTATTGTTCGCAAACTTTTGCAATCCGGTTGTTGGTGGCCTACGCTTCATAAGGACACAAAAAATTTTATTCAGACATGTGATGTCTGCCAGCGAGCACGACGGCCTACTCGACAGAATTATGAACCCTTACATCCGGTTTTATCGCAAGCACTGTTTGAAAAATGGAGACTGGATTATGTTGGTCCTATTCATCTCGCTGCTCAAGGATCTCAGGCCCGATACATTATCGTCGCAACTGATTATATGAACAAGTGGGTTGAAGCCAAAGCTGTCAAAGTGGCTGATGCGAATTCTATGGCCAAGTTTCTTTATGAAAATATTATAATCAGATTCAGATGTTCGATCGAAATTGTCAATGATTGGGGTACACACTTTGTTAATCAAACAATAAAGTGTTTACTGGAAGATTTTTTTGTTATACATAGATTTAGTACTCCCTATTATCCCAGAGGGAATGGCCAAGCTGAATCTTTTAATAAGATTCTCTGCACCATTATGATAAAGACAGTTGAAGCGAGTCGGTCTGATTGGGAACATAAACTGTATGCAGCATTATGGACATTCAGAACCGCTTACAAAATAGGACAAATCAAACACCTACGATTAAATGGTGATCAGTCTTTACAACTCGTCACGACGCGTTGCACAAATTATGTGAAACCCGATTGATGGCAGTTCATGCCTTAGCAGCAGAGAAAGCCCGCCGCAAGGCATGGCACGATCGGCGATTGCACAAGAAAGATCTGGAAGCAGGAGATCTTGCATTGATGTACAAAACCAAGCTGATCAAGGGTAAGTTGAAGTTTATTGGAGAAGGCTTGTATAAAGTGAAGAAAATCCTGAACTATGGCACAGTAATTCTTGAGCACTTGGATGGAAAACAATTTGATACTCTGGTAAATGACAACCGATTACGCAAGTTTCGGCAACCTGCTCCGCCAGTTCAGCAAGCCTGATCTCAATATATTTTTTCATTTCATTTGTTTTCAATTTTTTGTTTTCAGTATTTAATTTGCTGACTTTTTTTTTTGGAAAAAGACAGTTAAAATAAAATAAAATAAGAAAAGACTGATGAGCAAAAGTTAGGAAGTCATCAGCATAAGGAAAAGGAAGGACAATATTTTTATAAAAAAAATGACGTAGAAAACTTCTATTTTGGGCAGATTTGGCCAATACAGTATCAGAAACCTTCGCTGAGATCTCAGACTGTACATCCACCCTTGATTTATCTAAATTGAGGTGGGCGAAGGTTTCTGACAAGAGAAAATTTAATTTTTGAGTCAGACGAATGTTCAGTGATATGTCATTTTGGAAACCTTTGCCGAGCATCATAACGTCATTATGAACCTTCGCCAACCTGCTAGATGATCTTAAAATGACAAAATTAGGTTATCCATAGGTTCAGATTGCGAAAAAAATGCATTTATGACAGTACCTGGGCGAAGGACTCTCCTGGGCGAAGGTTCATCTTTTGCCAGTCCTGAAAAACGCTCATCTGATAGGTTCAGATCCCTAGAAATCTTCGCCGAGATTTTTATAGCCTATTTTTACAGTACTGTACATGCCTACAAATTTTTGTTCAGAACTGATCAGCCCAACCACTATTCAGTGTAATGGACCCACCAAATTCACCTCGTTGTTTCTACCAACGATCTCTTTCAACCAGAATGGATCCATCATCTAGTTCATCTCTCATTGACAAACTTGATGGAGATAACTACCATCTCTGGAAATTCAAAATGAAGGTTATACTTCTAGCCAAAGAACTATGGGACATCGTTGATGGCACAAAGCTCTGTATTCAAAAAATTAGAAGTTTAGATCCAAGAAATCTACAAAGTCAGACTATACTGACAAGAAGAGATGCAGTCTAGACCAAATTCCAGTCCAGGATCGAATTCAAGCTCTTCATCATTCCAATCTGTGCAGAAACTATTCTACAAATACTATAAGAGGACTGGCCACGAAATCAAGGACTGCCGAACATTGAAGTACAACAACGAAAAGAAGAAACAGTTCCAACAATAAGCACATACTACTACAGCCAGTCACTCAAATGAACAACAAGAAAAAGAAGATGAAACAGCTTTCATGACCAAAGTCGGAGAACAATAGGATACCAACTCCTGGTATCTAGATTCGGGACCAACTCAACACATGACTCACCATCGCGATTGGTTCAAAGACTACAAGTCATTCACCCACTCTCGAGTTGTGCAACTTGGAGACAAGTCTTCACATTCAATTGAAGGTGAAGGAACAGTTAGAGTTGAATTCAAGAGAGGTGAGGTCGAGTTGCTGTCCAACATTCTCCACGTTTCAAATCTGACCAAGAATCTGCTCTCAGTTACCAATTCAGGTCGGAGGGTCGAATTCGATACAGAAGGCTGCACAATCCTTGGCAAATCTCGAAAGGTACTAGCCTGCGGAAGAAGAAAAGACTGTCTTTACAAGCTCAGTCATTGCTATTCTTCTAACAGTCAAGCTCTTCACACACCCACTTCTAAATCAGCTAATATGTTGTGGCATTTCAGACTTGGCCATCTTAACTACACTAGTATTCAGCAAACGTCAGCTCAAAGTCTAGTACAAGACTTTCAGTTAGCAAGCCAACTTCTCTATGCAAAACCTGTATTATCAGCAAGCATGCTAGAAGTCCCTTTAGTTTAGACTCAATTCATACATCCAAGGGCTTGTTTGACCTTGTACACAGTGACATTTGTGGCCCGATGCAGACTGGTTCCATAGGGGGAGCTCTCTATTTCCTGACCTTCATTGACGACTTCTCTTGAAGGATTGCAACCTACTATATGAAGAACAAATCCGAAGTATTCAAGTTCTTCAAGCAGTTCAGGGCGTCTATAGAAAACTAGATCCAGAGGAAGATCTACCTTAGAGAGAAAGTGCACAGCAAGGAAGTAGAATTAATTTTCTGTAGAACAAACTACATGGCAGCAGATTACTTCACAAAAGCTCTATCAAAAGAGCAACATCTCAGATTTAACGATATGTTAAATCTGAAGATCAAAGTTTTTCAGGATCCACATTAAGGGGGAGTGTTAGATTTCTTATGCTCAGCCTTAAACAAATCGTTCAAGTAATGAGCATCTTGAAAAATCGAAGGCCGACTATATGTGTTTTTGGACCTTCATATTTTTTTTCCTTTTTAAAGTTTCTTCTTTTTCCCTAGCCATTCTTTAGGCACCTGTCGCGAACGAGTTTTATTTGTATCATGAACAATTTTGTTTCTTTTGAATTTTCTTATGCGGGAGCCTGCAGGATCCTAGATACGTGACTATAGATCACAGGAACATAAATCATTCTAGCAATCAAGATAGTGGAAGACAAGGAGATGCACAAGAGAGAGCAACTGTATTATCAATTTGATTTTTAGAGCGAGATGATCAGTGTCTTGCTCGTTGGCGGCCTGACACTCTGCTCTTTTTGTTGTGTTCTGCTCGTTGGCAGACTTTCATGCACAACTATTTCGTTTCTATTCTTTTCTTTTCTTTTTTCTACTCTCGCACTCTTCTCCGTTGTTTCTATTGATCCAAAAAAAAATTTTATATCTCCACTGTGTGGAGTTTACAAGATAGCTAAACAGAGAATTATAAGAGTAGTTAACGCTAATCAACTAGTTAGTTACTCTCTGTTATTGCTAACTATTTCAGTTGAGCATGAAGTTCAAAGCTCCACGCCTGTTCAGCTGCCAGCTGGCAACGCGAAAGATTTTCTTTCATTTTCTTTTCGTTTCGTGTTGTGTCATGTCTTTTGGTCCTGGAGGCATGTTTGACTTCCGCGAATCATTCGACCTTCGAGTTTCGCTTCACTTCGTGTCTTAGGGTTTTCGAGGTATGTTGACTTTCGTGAATTGTTCGCCATTCCACCTTCGCTTCATGTCACTTCGCTTTGCATCGTGGCAAAGTTGTAGGAGTTTACAATTTCTGATAGCACGTTTGTCTTTTTTTGCACTTCACGAAAATGCGACACACTGGACAAGTGGCCAAAATGCGACACAACGGCCAAGTGGCCAAAGTCAGCAGAATGTCTTAGAAACCATTTCTGAAGCACCTTTAGCTTTAGCCGCCTTCGGCTTTCGCCACCTTTGGCTTTTGCCACCTTCGGCTTTTGCTGCCTTTTTCGTCTTTTTCACAATGTGGCCAAAGTCACCAGAATGCCTTAGAAACCATTTCTAAAGCACCTTTAGCTTTCACCGCCTTCTTCGCCTTTTTCATAGTGTGAACAAAGTCGCCAAGATGCCTTAGAAACCATTTCTAAAGCACCTTCGACTTTCACCACCTTCGACTTTCGCCACCTTCAGCTTCAGCTGCCTTCAACTTTTTGCCCTTCAGCCTTTTGGCTTTTTCGCTACCTTTAAACTAAGGGCACCTTCAGGAGTTGCATACCTTCAGTCTAAAATCAGTTTCGGGTTTTTCGGCTTTTTTGCATTTTTCTACATTGGCAAAATGACGTCGCCAAACATATCAGCAACCCTAAAAATAGTTGGACAACCAAATATCCCAAAGGCGGTGAAGCGGTTACCAACTTTGTACATATACAAAGACTGGCGTAAATAGCCTTAAAGGTTTGTAAGATATTTTCTCTCGACACTTTAAATCTATGTATTAGCTGAATCAAGCTATGTAAGTGTTAATTGAATTTCTCTTTTGATCAGAGTTATCTGTAGCCAGCATTATCACGCTCAGCAAGCTAAAGTTATTACTTCAAGCCATTGTAATCACTATTCATATTTTATCAGAGTGCAATTTTTGTCTCACTACTACGTCGTTCATTTGTGCAATTTGTATGAATTCTTCAACTTGAATAATTCTACTGCTAACTGTTGCATTTCCGTTCCTACACGCCTATGCTTTGAGCAACCGAGCTTCTCTGCGCTCACGACCACCGTTCTATGACAAAGAGGAGTGTTTGCTCTTGTGGTGGATCTTGAAAAATGAAGCTTATGAGACTTTGAGAGGCTACAAGCCTCACAATGCTTTACCACATCTTGATAAATGCTTGGGGAGGCCGAGTGCAAGCTCCTTTGCACACATAGATTCCATCGCTTTGATGTTGGGGTGGCCCAACCTTTTGTGTCATAGCTCCCCACTTTGGTGATCTCCTTCTTTGCCATGTTTACACTCTCTATTGCTACATTAGAATCTAATTTAAACAATCTACTTTGTTTAAATCCTTTAGCTATGTAATCATCATTCTTAAATATGGAACAAACTCCACGCTTAAATTGTACATCAAGGTCATTATCCATCAATTGGCCAACACTCAACAAATTCTTAGTGATAGATGGTACATAAAGGACATTTTCAAGATTCATCCTTTCGAATGATCCCAAGTACAATGGAATAGTACCTACACCACTTATTCTACACTCTTGATCACTAGCTATAGAAATAGAAAGTCTGGAAAAGTAGTCCTTTTAGAAAGTCATGTGGGAGCTAGCCCACTATGAATCCATCAAGCTTCACTTGTGTTGGATTTAGATGATGGTGTTGAGATGGATGCCATTAAGGATGATGCTTCTTCATCCTCCTCTTGATGTGCAATGTTGCTTTGCTTGCCTTTTTGTGCCTTCTTCTTCTTGAAGCATTCTAATGCAAAGTGCCCCTGCTTTCCACAAAAGAAGCACTTGTACTTGGATTTATTTGTCTTCCCTTTGCCCTTTGAGCTTCATGGTGCATCTTCCTCCTTGGCCTCCATTTGATGATTCTTCTTTGCTCCATTGGTCTTCTTCTTGCCCTTGAATGAGAAATTTGACTTCTCATCTCCATCCTACAATGACAAGAAGTTCATCTTAGCCTTTGTATGGAGTATCCTACACTCTTCAGCTACAAGCACACTTTGAAGTTTATCAATTGTAGGTGTCTAGGATAGCAAAACTTTGGACCACATTTGTGAATTTATCACCTAGGCCATTTGGGATCACTTGGACAAGCTCTTTATCTTGAATCTTCTCTCCAATAGAGGCTAACTCTTTGATGAGAGACTTGATTGTAAGCACATAATCTTGAGCATTTTTCTCACTTCTCCTCATGCTTTGCAAAATTTGATTTCTAATCATAAGTACTCTTGAAGTGTTATTGGATTCATAAATTGTTTTTAGTGAATCTCATGCCTCTCAAGAATTTGATAACCACAACTCTGGAGTACCTGAAGATTGCTGCAAAAAAGACCGTGGTCTCTCATTCTTCAAATGTCACACCATTATAACTTGTATAGGGCAACCAAGCCTTTCATTATGATGATGAATATGAAAGAGACCAATCAACCAATATTGCAATACGAGAGATTTAGATAGTAGAAATTTTTAAACACTTCTTGATTACCGTAAAATAATCAGATTTTTTCACAACAAACATGCTAATTTTATTACTATAGAAACTTTCATAACCATATATATGAGATACCCAAAGGTTGTTGCATCGCAACAAATGGCTTCAAAGTAATGTCACAACATTATAATTTTAAAATAGACATGTTCAATGAAAAATAGTACACAATCCAAAACATTTGTGTATTCTTAAAAGAAGATTTATCTATAGATGATCTTTTAAAAACGGAGGTTTATCTTTTCAGTATAAGAACCACATGTCGCTAAACCCTGCATTTCAAATCCTACCATGTAATCAATGAGACTATTATATGTCAACTAACATATATCAATTTTGCATACAACTTTCTAAAAAAAGTTCTATGCATCTCAATGTCCCTACTAAATTGTGAATTTATTTTAAAATTCTGACTAAGCATGGATCCAAAGATCAATTTGTGGATATTTCACATTCTATAGCAAATTTGAAGCTTCTAGATTACATGTTTGGTTTTAAAATTAGTGTAGATATAGAGTCATGTTGTTTTCATTTCATGTGGAAAGCAAACATAATAAGAGTGTTTTACAGGCCAACTAAGACATCTACCAACCAAACACAAATTACATAAATTTGGAGTCCTTTGTTAGATTTTTTTGGGAATTTTTTTTTTGCACAATGCATGGCGAATCACATTTATTGGATAGATTATTATATATTTCTTTTAAATCACATTTATTGGATAGATTATTATATATTTCTTTCAATATGCTTAGGATATGAAACTTAAACCAAGATTAGATGATGCATATGCAAGGCATTTGAAAAATTTGTCGTTTGAAATGGGATTAAATCAAGTCACGTGCACTTAACAAAATATCTTGAAATGAGCGACAAAACCTAAGACCTGCCTACAAAAGTTTCCATGGGAGGTGTCAAGGACAAGCATTTTCTATCAAACCATGCTACAAAGTGTAGCACTGCTCAAGGGTAATACTAGAAAAATGTTTGTGAATGCGCAATGAACATTGGCTTAGATCCTTGCATATGTGCAAAATTGTGGCAAATATTTGATGACTTGTCATTGACTACAAATAAGTTCCACTTGCATAAAACTATTTATGATACATATATAAGACAAGTGCAAATATTTATTCAAATTATGATCAATGCATGAGGAGATAAGCATTGTATTCTAAATCAGTTTGATTAGAAGCTAGAACGATGTTGAAAGCATACCAACACTACAACAAGAGCCTCAAACTATTTTCCAACAAGATTGAACATGCCCACAAAAATATGATAGAACAAATACAATATAAGCCTTCTCATTTCTTTTTTCATTCCATCCAAAATATGCAACCATTTGACCACATCAAATAATAAACATAAATGTTAAATATTAGAGACATTTGATGGTTGGCACCTATTAAGCTCTAAAGTTAATCAAAAGTATTAGAATTTTGCGATGTAATTCTTATTTTACTTCAAACAGGAGCCAGCACAAGAAGAAAAATGAATTTTTGATATTCAGCAGGAAAGTGAAAGTCATGTTGAGGCACTAGTCCTCGATGAAGAATTATATTTGAAGACTTTTGGTACATTGTTGTCAGGCACACACGCAGCCATTCAACATTTTGGCAGCCTAGAGAAAGTCTCAAGGAAGCTCGGATCAAAGTATGATTCCATTCGAACAGACTTAATCTAGAAGAATAAAGAGCTGGAAGAAATCAAGGCTGAGCTGACACACAAGAGCAAAGAGCTTGAAGTAGCTCAAGCAGAGCTGATCAAGAAAGATACAGCCCTCGAAGAAGCAAAAGGTAGACAGGATGCTACGCTGGAGGTACTTGAAGCAATTCAGGAGCAGTCCAATGCTTTTGAAATTGAAAATCTATTGCTCAAGCAGCAGATCCAGACCCTACAGGCTTACCAAATCTATAAGAAACAGGCCGAATAGAAATTGTATGGCAAATAAGCACCAAAGTGACAATGGGAGCCTGTGTATCTCATGGGAGATACAGGATCGACCCAACAGCTTGGAAAGGCATACAAGAAAGAATTGTCTAGACCTTTCAACTGCAATATTTGCAACTTCAGATGGTTGCATATGAGAAATTGAAAGAAGAACTGGAAGAGACTAAGTTTCAATCAAGCCAAATCCAGAATTTTGAAGATGAAGAACCTGTCCAGTGCCAAGACCAGTCTACATAGATGGATGAGCCAGCCAAAGATACATCAGAGAAGGCCATTTAAACATATATTGTTTTTAAGCAAATCTAGAAAGATCCAGAAAGATCAAGAGGTCAAAGATCTAGATATTTTTTTTAAGCAAATCCAGAAAGATCAAGAGGTGCAGACTGACCCTGAGGATGTTGTGAAGCCAAAAGCAACCAGTGACACAGCTACTGCAGACCAACCAGCAACTCTAGCAATCATTCCGCAACAAGTTGAAGCATCACACAGTGGAGCTGTCGAGAGGAAGAACAAGGTAGTGTATTCACTACTAAAGACAGAATTTCAGACATTTCAACAAGAGCTAACATTTTTTCTTCCACCTTTTTGTAGTCTAGAACTCCAGTGGAGAATGGATTACCTTCTTTTACCTAAACTTTTGGTTATACTAAAGAACAATGAGAAAGCCCTTAGACTTTTTCTAACCTAAACACTTTTTGGGCCAAACTAATCGTGCACCAAAAAGGTATCCTTGTTCTTGCCATTGTTCAGAATAAATTCAATGTGCAAACTAACTATATCCATGTTCTTATAGGATCTTTGTATATATATATATCCTAGAGTACCTAAAAACATTTGAAAACAATATTTTTCTAGCTCTGGATGAGTATCGGAATAAGCTAGACTCAATTAACATTTTTGATGCTAAAAAAGTTGTCCCTAGCCCCAATCCAATTCCTTCCAGATTCTCCAATCAGATGTTATTCCCTGATCTGTGGAAAATCTACATAGATTGGGAAGCTAACTATTCTCATTATTAAGTTAAAGCAAATGATATACTTTGCTCCACTAATCCAATAACCAAACCATACCATTATGTAAATATTGGTTCTCTCATTTCATATGCCCTTTTGTCCATTCAACAATTGTACATCAAAGCAAAATTCCCATAATATACATATGCAGCCCTCTCATTAACTATCCCTTCTATTGAGATGTCTGAAATCTTGTCTGAGGATAGTTGGTACACTCATCTTGAAAATAACACATTGATCGACTCCTTTGAACCATTGGGAAATCACGGAATGGGAGGTTATCCGAATTTATCATTTCAGGAAGATTACAACTAGAAGAATAATTACTGCCTTGCTACAGTAGGAATGACCTTAGAGCAAGTCAATGAAGAAAATGAAGCTCGAACAAAGGCTATTTTCCATAGAAAGCTAGCCAGAAGGAAGCGACAAAGAAGAATGTAAGCAATTTGTTTGCGAGCCGCTGCACAGCTGAGGAAGGGGATATGTGGAGCCTCATGATCCCACATTATCCAAAATTATCGTTTATATTGTAAAATTTTTCGATTTTTATACATGTAAATGTGCTATAGTGCCTAAATTCATGTAAAGGCCTATTTGCACTTTGTAAATTCACATTTAGGTTAGAACTCGTGACATTTTGTGCGACATTCTATAGGGACGTAGAAGCGGATCTCAACCAACATCTTAACGGTTGGTAAACGACATTGAGGCCGGTGATTATTCTTATAAGTTCGACACTTTGTGCCATTGTACTTACGCATTTGCACAGATTTGAGTATCAATAGAGAGAGAAGAGAGCCAGTTTCTATAAGCTTGAGCGTTCTTTCCCTCTGTCATCTTTTACATCATTACTTCTTATCAATGGAGCGAATACACTCTGTATGATCTATAACTGCTTGTGATACTTCTCTGTCTACGTCACACATATTTCTCATGTCTTACTGAATTTCAGTTACTCTAACGTGGATTTTCAGACGTCACCAACGAGCAACAATCTTGACTAATGTGTGCAGGGAATTAGCCAAAGCTGTTAAGCATAACCATAAGCAAAACTTCTTTCAATTCTGAATGAGCTATGTGTTCAGATAATGAGCTTGTTTGATGCTCTGTTCTATTTGCTTCCTGTGATAGTACGGGTTATGTTAAGCTAATCATGCCAACAACATTCCACAATCCAATCGTCATATCCCATTATCACAAGAGCTTAAGAAGGGGAAAAGCAAAATGATTCAATAATGGGGTTTGAAATGTATACCTTTATGAACCAAGGAACCCGTGTGCCGTGAAAAACCCCAAGTCACTTGCCCATTGTAGTTTTCTTATCGTGGAGGAGAACCAGTGATATTGATGACAGGGTTTGTTGTCCAACTTCCCAAGTGGCATTCCTAGAACTCTGATCCAGAGCATACCAAGAGACTGTGGGCCTGACTGCGACTGCCTCCAATTCTAGAGGGTTTGTTCCTCTTTCATGGGTATTAATTGAGGGCTCACTCCAGATCAAAAACACGTCGTTGGTTTCTGCTTTGATTGGCCGATCAGTTTGGATATTGGGAGTTGTTATAATCTGGCAACGCTTGAGGCTATTGCCTTCCTATCCGCGATGGAGTAGAATGATGCTGACAGACTGCGCTGGTGTCTGTGTTGGTAATCTGACCAAGAAGGTTCTTAGGGGCATGGCTTCATGATAGGATGGATTCGTGTAGAACTATCTGCCAAACTGATCCTTGTAGCTCCTCATAAACACGATCTGAGCGGCAGCTCTGATAGGCAAGATGCGCGTGACGGATGCAGCAACCAGGACCCAGAACTTTGCAAAAATCATCAACAACTCAAGCTGACAGGTGATTGAGCGGATTCCAACTAAAAAACATGAAAGAGCTACTACTGTTTGAACGGGGTTGAAGAGGAGCAGAGGTAGCATTTGCATATCGATTACAGAACTACGACCATCTTTAACTTGATCTACGGCTGATGGCATCAACTGATGGTATGTTAGGGAGTACCAGTAATCACTAAGTAATCCACGACTAATGTGACGGTAGCCAACGGACTCGTTCGCTCTGAGATACACTTGCCAACCCAGATGGCAAGAAGCCAGAAACTTACTATCACTCTCACCATCTCAAGACACTCCTCTCATTAGCATAATTCTCACAACCACTTTCAAATTCTTTCCTACCATTACTCTTAAAACCTCAACGTGCAACATGCTCAAATTCCAAGAGGCAACTAAGATCACGATCCAACGAGACAAAGGAGTATACATTACTAAAAAAGACAAGCAAGCTCACAACCCATTCCTAATGCATGAGTCTCTCACATTCTCTAATTTCAACAAACAAAACTCAAACTCCTTGGCTTCATTAGACCTCCACGCTCTCACCTTCAACAAGAATCTCTCAATGCTCTTGGCCTCATTCTCTCTCCCTTCCACGTTCAATCTCTCACGTGAATGCCAAGAATGCCAAAAGGGTTGTCTCCTTTTTATAGGCATTTCTCCAAGCTTCCCCTCACGGTTTCACCTTTCAACCCCTTCATGCCATGCGTCCCGCTTTGTACAAGGTCTTTAACTGGGATTGGACTTGAAGTTGTACCCCCTTTGTCTTGAAAAGATGTTTTGGGTCACTGGTACAGGGGTACCACTTGTGTGAGCCACTTTTCTTTTTGCACTTGCGGGTGATATAAGTAGTAAGTACTTCACTTTGTTACCTTTCTTATTTGAGTAGTCCTTGTGGTCAATACCTACTATGTATAGGTAAGATATTTTTAGTAAGTGAGTGTAACCCCCTTTTGGCAATTTTTCTTGTGTGCTCATGGCCCATGGTTCGTATCGTTGGGGTTGGTTCGTTGGGGTGTCGATCAACACATTGCCCTGAGTTTTTTTCCCTCTTGCCCATACTTTGCCATTGCCAGTCCCATTGTCCCGCAATTTCTCTACCATATTCGTGAGTTGATTTTTTTCCTTGTCACAGTTACTCTGACGTGCACAACTTTCAATGGGGCACTCATGACTTAGGGTTTCTTTAAGACAACCGGTTCCCTGAAAAACACAGTAGGCAATTTCTTTCATATTAATAAAAAGTAACAGAGTACATTGAAAATTTGCTCGGCAGTGCCGACTGTTATAATCGGGCCAATTCTAAGGCCGTAACCTATTCTATGGGCCATTTGTAAGGCCTCAAAATTTGCCCTAGCCACATTTTGGGCGGGCTGGGACCCCTATTTATAGGCAACTGTGTGCCAATTTTACCATTTATAGCCAGGTTTTACATGCCGGTTTTTGTACAAAATTGTGAAAATCGCTTTAAACAAAGCCTGATTTTTCGTGCAAATATATCGGCTAACACCCCTCTAAGTCGAACAACTCTGACAAATCGTGTAACTTCGACAAGTCGGATGTCACTCTCTTGCCTGTCTTCGATAATAGAGTATTTCTACAGACTGTGCGATAATGCTTGTAAAATTAAAGCAATGTGAATGAAACTAGATTAACTAGACATTTAGGAGAGTAGAGGAATAAATCCAACACCTCCCCTTAATATGGATCTATGATTGTCTTGATCTTCATACTAAGCGATGCACAAAATCTGTTGTGTACATCAATGCTCAAAGCCTTGGTAAACACATCTGCAAACCTCTCTGTCGAGAACCTTACTCCTTACATAGTGATATTGAATCTCAAAGTGCTTACTCCTAGAGTGAAATATAGGGTTGGCTGATAAGGCAATGGCACTTTGATTATCACAAAACATAATTGTAGGAGTGTATTGATTCAGACTAATATCTAACAATAAATTTCTCAACCAAATTTCCTTTTTAATAGCTTGAGAAGTAGCAATACTATACTCTACTTATATGGAAGAAAGAACAATAGAGGTTTGTTTGCGAATGTTCCAAGAGATAGGACCACCATTGAAGAAGAATGTAAACCCGGTTGTGGATCTGATTCGATCCAGGGTCGGAAAATCACATTTTGATGTGATTGACATTGGGTCAAAAATAGGCTTGGGTCAGAAAAATTCAATCCTGAATTTTTCAATCCTTTGTTAAAATTTTAGCCTTCATATTTTTGTGTAGTTTCAAAATAAGTATGAACAGGTTTCAGGATGCTCATTACCTAATGGAATTGGGCTTGAGCATGAATTCCAACACTCTCCCTTAATGTGGATCTTGAAAATTTTCAATCTTCAGATTTAGTAGATTGTTAAATCTGAGATGATACTCCTTTGTTAGAGCCTTGGTGAAGTAATTTGCTACCTATAGCTCTGTCCTACAGTAAACCAAAGAAATTTCCTTGCTTTGCACTTTCTTTCTAAGATAGTGATATCGTATGCTTACTTCGGGAGTGGAATCTCGGATTCGGAGATAGTGCAATGGCACTTTGATTGTCACAGTAGAGGGTCGTTGGATATGACTAGATAATTTTGATATCTACAAGCAGGTTCCTCAGTCAAATTGGCTCCTTGGTAGCATTTGTGACAGCTATGTATTCCGATTCTATGGAGGATAATGCTACTGAGGTCTGTTTCCAACTTTTCTATGAAATTGGGCCTTGATTGAACAGGAACACAAATCCAGAGGTCAGTTTTCTTGTGTTGATATCTCCTGCCCAATCTGCATCTGTGTAGCCCTCTAGAATGTTGGCAAATTGGCTGCCTCCATAATGACTTTCGTGAGAGCCTTCCAATGGACTGGACCTAGATTTGAAAGAAATTGGCTGAGAGAGCTAATTGAGTAAGCAAGGTTGGGCCGAGTGCAGAGCATAGCATACATCAATGAACCAATTATGAACTGAAATGGATATTGCTTCATTTCCTCGTTCTCTGACTCGGATTTTGGACATTGCTCCTTTGACAGCTTCAAATTAGGGTCGAGGGGAAAAGTGGCTCGGCCATTCCATATTTCTTCAACACATTGGTGAGGTATGTCTGTTGGCTGATGAAAATTTGTTGAAAACTTGTGGAGAGACACTACACATGGTTCTCTTTGGGTTCTACTACTCATTGGTGCACTCTCATAATGTTATCTTGCACTTCTATGTGTAGAATGATCATTTATTGCTATTTTCGGTTCCACACGTGTGAAATATAGTAGGGTACTGTAAATGTATGGAAAACAACTATATTTTACATTTTGGTTCATATTTGGTCAGTATCTCTTAAATTTTGCATCTCATTTTGTATGTAGATGCTGATTTTTCTACATTGGCAGGATTGTTGGTTTGCTCCTTATTGTAACCAAAGATCAGAGACATGGATTGGATCTTGAATGATCTGAAATCCTTCACATGGTATCAGAGCTATTGTGTTTTAGGTTATGAAAGGACCAGCCACATTTATCAATATTGGAGGAGTTACCAATGCTAGAGCATGCTAGATTGATTTCTACTCAAAAATCAGCATTTTTGCATGTGTAGAATTGATCTTTTATAGGTCAAAACTCAATATAGGTTTTTATACTTGATCAAATTTCGATTTCACACTTGGTTTACTAGAATTAGCCAATTTTTGGTGCATTAGCTCATTAGAGGCTACAAGATGATATATCAATTTTTTAGAAATTGCATGTAGAATTTGAGATATTCAAGTTTTTTGTGATCTTGTCAAAACCCTAATTTTGATTAAATCTCTAGTTTGTGAGGTTACTGAACTTCATTTGAGTGTGTTTCAATCTTAGAAAGTGGCAAGAATCATTAGATTGAGGATAGATCATCGGTTGATCAAGATTTCACTATTCTTTGTGTTGATTTTCTAGTTAGAAGTGCTAGAAGAGATTTGAGAGGTTCCATATCTTTGTGATTTCTTCTTGAGTTCATTTCTTGACATTCAAGAGAGTGCTTTGTGCATTGGACCAGGTTGAAAGAAGAGGATCAAGTCATTGCAACATGGCTACAAGTGGTGGATTCATCACTTTCCATTTCCTTTTTGAGACCAATCTCCTTTCCATTTCATCCTTTTTGATGTGTTCTTCAAGTCTAATATCAAGTGAAGGTGACAAAGATTCATGGTGGATTGATAGTGGAGCTAGTCCAGACATGACTAGTCACAAGGAGTACTTTACTTCTTTGGTCACTCATGATGGAGCCAAGAAAGAAATTCACATGGCCAATAGTGGTGAGTGTGTGATTGAAGGTATTGGTTCAATTCTTATTTGTCTCTCTACTAATAGGAAATCAAGACTTGATGGTGTTCTTTATATTCCTTCACTTTCAAAAAGTTTGCTAAGTGCTGGTCAAATGATAGAGAAAGGATTCATGGTAAAGTTTGGTGGCGATGCTTGTTTCATTACAAAGGAAGAAATCTTGGTTGCTAGGGACAATAGACAAGGTAGACTTTTCAAGCTTGATGCTTTTGTTATGGCTAACAAAAAGGATGGAATGGAAAGGAGATTGGTCTCAACTTTCCAAAGCTCCCTTTTAGCATCAATAAGATTGGTGGATCTTATGCAAAGTCTAACAAGCTTCCTTATGCTAGATCTAGGTCAAGATTTAATATTCTTCTTGGAGATGTTCATCTTTGTGCTAACTTGGCTAGTTATGAGGATAATGATGGTGTTTCAATGGTTCTTCATGGCAAGCGCAAGCATGCAAAAGGTAAGGAAAGATCTAACTTCATCAATGGAGGTGGTGAAGGTTCTTCCTTCGAAAAGATTGTTGTTAATGACTTCTTTGATCATATGGAAAAAGATGTTGCTAGGTGCATGCATGAAGGAGGTGGTTCTTCTACATTCTTTTGTGACGAGTCCGAGAAAATCATTTTTCCAGCAAGTGGAGTCACATGTCTTCATAAAGAGAGTAGATCAAATGGTTCTATCAAGAGACTTGGTGAAGGAGATAGTCACAAGTCAAGAAGAAGAGAAGTATGTTTCTACTTCTTATGATGCAATCATTAAGAGGGAGTCTTATGAAGGAAAGAGCAATGGAAAATTGGTTCTTTGGAAGATCCAAGGCATGGATCTCACATCTCTTCATCAACTCAAAGGATTCTATGATTTTGAGTTGATCACTCGTGATCAAGATGGCAAAAGGTTGGTTGAAGAAGACTACATGGAGCAAATCGAGAGGCAATTTCTTCAAGGAAAGGGAGATCTCATTGGTGAGCTTATTGAGATTTTTTATGGACTCAAGAGGGCTGGATTTATTAGGTTTGATACTCATCTTCACCTACTCTACTTCATGTTGGATGGAAAATTTGGAATCTATCTTTTGATTTATGATGGTGACATTGGTGGCATTGTTTTCACTAACCTTTGTGGAAATTCGAGATCAAGCATTGATGAGATCTTGTTGGATCTAGATAATATGTTTGAGAGGGAGTATTTACAAAGGGTCAGGTCTGAAGATATTCATATCTTTGATATCTTTGATGTTCAAGAGAAAGGTAAGCAAGTGGAAGTGACTCACTTTGCTTTACTCACATGTTTTGGAGAATCTTCTTGTGTAGATGATGATATGCAAGTGGATATTGGTTCTCGTGGTTTTCACGCTGAAAAATCAAGTAATGGATCTGAAAAACAAACTTTGTTTAATGAGTTTGATGGTCAAGAGGAAGATCAAGAGGTTGGTCTCAAAGGGCTTCAACAACACAAAAGAAAAGGTCGACTATCAACACGATGGAACCTAAGGCTCAAATTGTCATGTCGATGGCAGATGTCAAAGGTTTGCATGGCACTTTACCTTTGCCTTTGAAGTAAATGAACTGATCCTCAAAAAAAACAGTATCCTTGTTGAATAAAATCTGCCGGGTATCAGGATTGTATAGCTTGTACGTTTTGTCAGAGGAAGTGTATCCAATCATGATGGTCTTTAGACTTTGGCTGTCTAATTTCTTCCTTGTCTCCTTCGAAATCTACGCATAGGCGATGTAACCAAATACTTGTAGGTTCTTCACTGAAGGCTTAGATCTTGTCCAACCCTCATGGAGTGTTTTACATGAGAGGGCCTTCATCGAACATCTGCATTGGGCTGCAAATGTCTATATGTACAATATCTGACAATATTCTAGCAAAATGTTGATGGACTGACCAAAAGATTTTTTAGTTTGCTTACCAACTATACAGACTTGACAGACATGTAGTTCGACTTTCCTATTCGGATAGTCGAGATCAGGAACAATAGATTGCTTAGACAGACCGTAATTCATTGTTTTGAGGGACCCTTGTGGTCCGACTTGTTATCGCAACAAACCACAAATGATGGACTTGTAGAGCCTTGTGGTAACCCTTGCGGGGCCTCAAGTATTGTTGCCACAAGTGGACTAAGTCATCCCGGTAGTTCGACAAGTTGGCCTTCCTCGATAAGTTGGCCAAGTTGGGCTTTCCCGATAAGTCAACCAACTCCGACAAGTCGGGTAACTTCGATAAGTCGGACTGTCACTCTCTTGCATGTCTTCGATAATAGAGTATTTCTGCAAACTGTGCGATAATGCATGTAAAACTGTAGCAATGTGAACGGAATTAGATTAATCAGAGATTTAGGAGAGTAGAGGAATAAATCCAACAACTTAAACATTTTTTTCCTAAAAAATGAAGACACTTCTTTGATCATCTTGATTGCCTTGGTTAAGTAGTCTTGATTGAGGATGTCATGTCCAAAACTAATTGCCTTATTGTAGATCCAAAGTTGTCGAATTGAATCCATTTGTTAGCTTCAATGTACAAACCATGTTCTCATTTAAAAAATGATGGTAAAAAATGAGATTGATGAAGCACCATATTGCTTATTGGAAACCAATCTAAATGGAATGGACAAAGTGTATCACCACAATATCCTCTTTTGTATGCTTCCTCAACATCATACTAACTTGGATGCTTTATCCCATTCCCTTGGATTTATGTTTTTGCATTACATCCAGTTCTTCTATCATGATAGTTGGCAATCCATGTTGTTTGACCAATTTGATAAAGAAAATTATAATGCTTCCATGAGCAATGGTAGTCATGAGTTGTTGTTCATATATAAATGTTCCATATGAGGTAGTCAGCATTAGGAATGAAACTCAGTCATATATTGAGGCATGTGTTTGAATTTATTGTTGGCCGAAGTATAATTCTTCAATTAGGACAAATTTTCATTCAAGTTCGTCCAGCACAAATCAACGCCATTGAAAAGTATTCTATGGATATGCTCGTTATGGTTGAACCTTGAATTTGCCAACTTGGACTTTAAATAAAATTAAATTTTACGTCTTGGTTTCTCAGCTTAGCCATGCATCTTTTTATGTCTACAATGTAGTCTAAAATATTCACTTGTATATGCAATTTTTATTCTCATATTCAATTCATGTATCTAAATGATATTGCGCTTACCTTCACTACAATCACAATTCAATGTGCTGACCTTAGATATCTTCTTTGAAGTAGGTGGAATTTGATTTTTTTTTGTCATCGCCCTTCCTAGAATGTATTATGATGTTTGTAGAATGGCAATGCATGTGATCTCACTTATAGATGCTTTATGAATTTTAGGAGGTGAAGGAGGCTCTTTTTTGTCTTCTCTTTGTCAAATAAGTTGGTAGATTTTTTGGATAGGTCTCAAAAACTCATTTAGTGTATTGACATTGTTTTTAAAACTTGAACTTTGTCTTTATCAAATTGGATTTGAAACAAAGCTTGATAGAATCTCATGGTTGTTTATTTTCACAAATCAAAATGGACTTTCCAACAAGTTGACTACTGATATCAATACTCTCCATGTAATCTAGATTTAGAATTGATTGTAATTTTCTCCAGTCCACACTTTTGACTTGAAGACAAGTGATATATTTTTAGTACATGTGTTGCTTTTAGTAAGTGTATGAGTATTTTGAATTGAGAGGCATGTGTAACTATGTATTTCAGCAACTCTGTGGCAATTGTTGTAACACAAGTTGTGTGTTTCAGCACCTAGGTCAGGTTATATTCTTCTCATGTGTCTCAATAGGTCAAGATATAATATGATATGATATATAATTTCACACACACACACACACACACACACACACACACACACACACGTGACATGATTACATTTGAATGTTATAAATGTGTGAACACATGCTTAGACAATAAACCTAAATATTATTACATTTTATGCAAAGAACTGAGCAACCTTTTCTTTTAGTTCAACTTCATCTAGATTCACATGCAAAAATTCAACAAATACATATAAATGTATACTTTAATATATTTTTTTTCTCTACAAGTCATTTCACCACCTTTGTAACTTTGGCACTTTCATACTCTAAAAGTTCCCAAATGAAGTAACCCCTCGGGTGTTAGTTGAATTCCTTAGGACACATAACACATTACTTTAAGGCTATAGTCCTAAACCCTTCTAAAAGTGGGCACATGCACTTGCTTGCCATATTGTTATTGACAACTATAATAATTCCAGTTATCGTCATCTTGCTCTGCTAACTTCCAACAACTGCAAATGCCTTTGACTTTAAGATGGATAAACTCATCATCCTTTTTTTGATTTGAAGACAATTCTTACAATAGCATACTTTTTTAACATATCAAAAGATAAGTACATTGCAGGTCATAGGCACATTGTTGTCCAACCAAATTTGACACTTATTAGCTCAAAGCTCATTCAGACGAGCTAGGAGTCCTTTTATATGTAGTATTAACGCCCTATTTCAATGGAATAGTAACCACTTGTTAAAAGATATCTAAATAGACATCAAAAATAGATTTTGAGCCTGGATTTTGTGTAAAAATATCCATTGACACTATGGACAAATGTACATTTTATAATAATTACATGGGTTGTTAGTGGCATTTATAATTTTGGCTACTTTCACAACTAGCATAACATCAAGTATTATGGCCAAAGTCAAATTTCCACTAATTTATCTCAAAGACCCAAATTACATCGAGTATGGCTCAATCTAATATAGATCCTCAATAAAGGGACTCAAACCTAGTTTGGGCAAGTCCACAAGCCAACTATCACATTTTTGTTACTATAGATATAGTGGCTTTTGTTTCATAACCACATATTCTTGTAAGTATTTGTTTTCTAGTTTATTCCCCTTCATGTGGACAAAGAAAGATAATGTTATCATTTGGTTTGTTTCAACATAGTCCTCGTGAGGCCACAAATAATTAGATAGCAATCATGTAATTTGTCTGCATGTTTTGGTCATTGCTTATTATAACCATTCATTAGCGTTGGGAGTTATGTCTTTATTTGAAGCATTTCTTCAGTTACCATTGTGCTTGCACTATGCAAATCCAAATGCTATGACTTATGTGTTCAATAAGTTTGGACATTGTAGTTGTTAGTATATGAGTACTTTCTCTTTTTAGTATTTAAGAATGATTCTGGTTTTGTTTCTAACTAAGTTGCAAGTGATTTTGCAAGGTGGACTTTTTGGATGGAAGGCTTTCTCAATGGTTTGGATTGTGCCTAAGACTAAGAGGGAATAAAGGGGCTTGAGAAAACACATAGGTATGTAGGCTTTTGGGAGAACCATATATAAATATTTTGTGAGCACGGGACAAGCTACTGCCACCAACATTCTGCAAGCTACTTCTTTGTGGATCATTATTCAAAACTGCAATGATTGAGCCTTACGGACTCCACCCGTAGAAAAACCAAGTCAATCGATTTAAAAATTCTTTATGACATTCCTACCTTGAAGTACTTTTTTGTGGGTATTAACTGCTCCCAATTTTCAATGCATGACCGAACTAAAATGGCCTTATTGTGTTCCAAATTTAATGTAATGGAAGGCCATAGTGGTTTTTTCACTAATGTTGACAAGATAGACATATCTATTAGCTAGTTTAGACAATTTTTATAGTTAGATACTCAATAATGATTGGTGGTACTACAAGTCCAAGTGATATAACTGTGGTATCCATGCCAATGTATCTTCAGATTTGCCAATAGTTGATTGCAACATTCAATGAAATGAATAATCATAATAATTTTTGAGACCAACAAATGGAAGTTTTGTGGGTGTAGGTCAAAAGTTCAGCTTCTTCGAGTGTGAGTTTCCAACCTAAATCATCTTTGAGAGAGAAAAGAAAAGAAAAACCTAACGTGTGGAAGGTTGGTTTGCGAAATAGAATATTTATGTTAATCTTCACGACGTTCCAAAAAAAAATTAAAAATTTGTCCTATCTCTCTAGGGCAAGACATCCTCTTGGTGGTGTAATCTAAATGGAGAACAAGAGTTTGAACCCTTATATCCAAGAATATATGAATTTGTGAAATAAGATTCCATCATTCGAATCTAAGTTGCACTTGGCAATTTATCCTAAGCTTGTCTACTAACTATCAAAATGAATGTGAAAGAAACATGCTTCAGTCTCTCTCGATGTGATCTAGATCATAAAAGCTTATGATTTCACAATGGTGGTTGATGGACTTAATCTTACTCCTACGCATTAATTTCATCTTTTGAGAACTTCCATTCATTTCTATAATCATTCTTTCACAAGGAGTATTATAAGGCATTCGACACAATTTGTAATAATACTTAAGCTTTTATGTAGTCTGGGTCAAAATCTATGCATATTGTCATTCTGTAACTGTAACTATTCTAGTTACCAAATTTCATTACCAAATTTCTAGTCTAGTCTAGTTACCAAATTTCATCATAATAACTATCACAGTTGAAAAATTTTAACCTAAGGTATTGCTGTCAGGCAAATTAGCATGTATTGGGGCAGGAAGAGCTAACAAATGGAATACATCCATTTCAAAATTTGCTATACTATATATTTATTTTCCAATTTATTTGAGCTACGTTACATAGATTTCAAATGTTTGCATCTTGATTGGGCCAAGTAGTGGTCGAAATCAAAGAAAAAAATAAAGGTATCTTTACAAAGGGTCATTTTGCATTTTGGAAAACTATTATAGAACTCTCGTTTCGCTTTGTCATCAAATTTCACAATTGCAACCTCTCTCATTTTCATCATTTCCATTTTCGCACAACACAAACTTATCAAGGACATATTAATTCACTACTTAGGTAGTGAAGGAGAAATCAAACCAACTAGTTTGATAGTAAAGTATGTATAAAGGTTGTGTGCAAGTAAACACTTAGAAATGAGATGTTGGAAAAAAAAACTTTGTTTGTTGGGCCTGATCTAAAGCAAACTTATGAGCAGTAGTTGAGAAATTTTTTCTTCCATGACTTCTTTGTTATTGGTTACATCATCACAAACAAAGAACAACAAGATAAAAAAAAAGGGGCGGGGGAAAGCGCATATGACCAAGCATGTGCCCTCATTAGCCAATGATGGATTTTTCATGATTAGGCAAGCTATGATGCCATGCTAACATTCAATAAATTACATCAAAGAAGAGAGAGAGAGAGAGAGAGAGAGAGAGAGAGAGAGAGAGAGAGAGAGAGAGAGAGAGAGAGAGAGAGAGATTTAACCTAATGCATAATCAATGTTCGGGAAACCTTTTTTGGGTTCTCCTCCAAAAACCTGTATTTCATGAACTCTTTCGGTTTTCTCAAGGATGACCCTCAATACATGCCGGTTATACATTATTTTATGACCTCAGAAAACCTGCAAGTTTTTGAGCATGCCGATTTTTGACAAAAGTTGTCGGTTCCATTCCTGAACTTTGCCGGCTTTCCCGAACACTGTGCATAATCATATATTAAGTGAGGTAAAATTGCCTACATTTAATGAAATGAACTCTAGATTAGAGAAGTTGACTTTTGGTATGCATATGAATTGAAGTGTTTACATGCATTAAACAGCTGACCTACATTATTCCAATAAAATTGACACGAATCAATATTGTTGATATGATATGATGCATGGTATGGCCTTTCCCTGTGGCATACATTAAATAAAATTCTAGAGTATATGCTACGTTGAGATATTATACGTCCGGGGGGCACCACCTTTCAAAATGAGAGATAAACTTACATATCAAAACGACCGAGTCGAAGGGCATCTTTCACCTTCTCTTCCGTAAAAGCTTTTGACTGGACTTCTTCTGAAGAGCAGGATAAAAATTTGCCTTTCTTATATATTTCAACACTGAGTGTGCCTCACAAATTAGGCACTTCATTCGGCTGCAGCCGTCAAACTGAAAGGCCTCGAATTCCTTGGCATTGCGTGTGTTCACGACCACGTCGTCGGAACACACGTTGTTCAATGGTGCGACGATCGTCTGTTAAAGCTGAAGCATGGGTTTGATCGGTCTATGGCGTTTCTGCAGCACTGCAGCGGCAACGTCAAGGCAAAGACATGGATTTAAAGGTTTTGCATTGAACGAGGTAAAAGCACAGGATCAGGCACTAAGGTTGGTCGCAAATCTGGTTATGCCTTTCATATTATACAGTTTTATTATTGCTGTAGTTTTGTAACATTATATGTATAAGCCTGTATAAGACAAGCCTTTAAGATCTATAATAATGGATGGAACTTATTATATCATTGTGCAGCCTTCGGCCTATTAGTCATTACCACGCAATGTTTGATTAAAAAAGACGAAGTCAACTGATAACCAGCTCGACTGGTTTCCTTATCTTTATTCATTGGATTCCTTTGCACTTGAGGCGTGGAGGAGGTTGAGCAATCAGCGAATGGAGGAAAATTTGTTGTGATATTAGAAGGTGACGGGTTTGAATGTTTCAAGTTTAAATTTAGGTGCTATGAGGATCAGAAAAAGAGTTTAGGCTTTTCTGATACAACTTGTAAATTTTGTGAGCGTAGCGAAAATTTTGTGGCTAATGGTTGTTTAGTTCCACTAATAAAGCTTTAACGTGTTAAATGTGGAAATGCATTCTCAGGAAATGCAGGACCATCGCAGGTCGCGACACACGCAAAGGAGGTCTGTTGGAAGAGTGCTTGATCGACATCGCAAGTGAGGTCATTTGTATCATAAATGCTTGAAGTCATGAGGCTGTTTAAATTCTGGCGAATTGCTGGGTAAAAGAAGGAAGGCTGTCTGCTCAAAGATTAGGCAGCAAGATCTAGAACGAGCTTTAGTAGAAGCATTAGAAGCGTCAGCGAACTTTTTTCACGAATCGATGACAAACAGCCGAAAGCTTCCCTTCTGCAAAGCTACAATGATTAGTCGATGTGTTGCTGCTGTCGCGTTTTGTTACCTTTTCTACGCGATTGTGGTTGCTGCCAAAACAGATCCAGCTGATTGTAAGTGGATTTTGGTGCTTGTAAAATATAGTGTTCCTTGATTGCATGGAACTTGAAAGCACGAGCAATTTTTTGAATTTGGAAAATAATTCCGCACTTGACACATTTTGCATGCTTCAGTTCAGTATGCTGTAGGTTGATGGCCGAGAAAAGGAGGACTTGAGTTTAAGGAAAGAAAACTACTTGATATTTGACGGTGACTTTTCAAGGGCCTGTTGTCGATAGAATTAGTGCTATTCTATATCCTATCAATCAAACAGAACCATGTATTCGAGAAATCTTCCGAGTTTTTCAGACAGGTTCACGGTTGTTTCAAAATCATTGCAACCTTCGAATGGCGGGATTGGAGTTGAAACTTATAAGCATGTTCTATATCGAAATTCTACAGATAGATACGCCCCCTAATATTATTCATAGGAGACAAATTTTAGTCTTAGGTTGAAGAGATCTTGATCATTAGCTATGCTCTTAGACTTGGCTCTGATACCATGTCAAAAATCAGTAAATGGATCTTAATTGGATCTCTAATAGACCCTTAAGAGTGATTGGCAACTTGGAATTTTGATCTAAATCAAAACTAGCATCTCAGAGCTCCCTGAGTTGAAATATGCTGCTTTTTATTGGATGCGTTGCTTCAGAGGCTCAAGGTGTACCCCAACTTTATGTAGTCTCGTTGGAGGTATACCGCGCTTGTTTCTTTTGAATAATTATCCATCGGCATGGAGCGACAGATCTAAGTTAAATTGCAACGCTAATATGTTGGTACTTTGCTAAACACCGTTTCCCTGCTGGACGCAAATATGTTCCATTATGTTTCTTTTTTCCGCGGATATATCGATTCTCTTCCTGCTAAGAGTGAACGCCTCAGGTTGTAATAGATTTGAACGGCGGTCAATTGACGTATTTACAAACCTAATTCACTCTCCCCATTAAAGGCTCCTTTGATGAAATTTCTGGTGAGCATGCTTGATTTGATGCAACTGTTTGGAGTTTAACCGAAGATATCGCAAAGGACTCACATGAACAATTCTTTATATGGTATAAAAAGAAATGGGATATTGATTTGAGCGTGATTGATATCTGGCGTCCTGCACTGGCAGTGCGAAATAGATTTTGTACTACCACTGCAAGCAAATTGGCATTTTAACCTTCAACTATTTATGTTACATGAGTTTTCCTTTGATTTAATTGCGCATTGACAAATAGAACGTCTATCCTTCAAATCTAATCGTGTTGTTGCAATTGGGGCAGATTCGGCTCTTCAAGCATTTCATAATGGTGTGTCCGATCCCTTCCACCGACTGTCTAACTGGCAAGGAGATCCTTGTGACGATTCCTGGGAAGGGGTCTTCTGCGCTTCGGATGCCAACAATCTTTTTCATGTGACAGAGCTGTTAAGTTCGCTTACCTCTTTCAAACTCCGGCACTATAATGTAACTCGCATGTGCAACTGTAGCTCAATGGTCGTTATGATTGAAAATCTCCTACGAAGAAGTCTGTCTAAACTTGTTAAGGACGTACTGTTTACACGCAAATCTCATGATGACCTGTGATAATAAATTAGTATCAGAAATTGTACTGGAGTGAAAGTGCAGTCAAATGATGTAAGAATTTCGTCCGAACCCTCTGGCTTTAGCTTTATTCTCTAAATGTCTCAGAGCAACCCATCTTATGGCTACCTAGACAGGGCTAACATCTGCCATTGTTGCCTTCTCAGACGTCTGCTCAATCATAATCTATCTGGGACCCTAGCACCTGAACTCGGCAATCTGTTGAACTTGAATGCTCTGTAAGGATTCTAGTCTGCGTCTGAAGTTGAATTTTTTTATTCAGTGTCATATATTGTACAGTTTTGAAGACACAAACGTCTTTTTGATGTTAACACATATGTTTGGTTTTTAGTTTTTCCCTTGTCGTTATCCCTTATCATATTATTATATGCTTTATGTCGTAGTGACCTCATGTGGAACAACTTTAGTGGGAACATCCCTTCTACCCTTGGGAATGTACTGTCTCTGACACTTCTGTAAGTAAAACCTCATGATTTTGTGGATGAGAAAACCAATTTCCTGATTTATATTTTGTTATAATGAGATTATGATTAATCCGAAATTCTGCTATGCTAAATGAGCAGCATCTATTTTTATGTTTCTTTGAGAATCGCTACATGAATTTTGTTATCTAGTCAACTGTCATTAGTAAAAAACAATTGAATGACATTCTTTTGTATAACAATGTCCATCAGGCTTTTAAATGGCAACATCTTATCCGGCAAAGTTCCAACAGAAATTGGAAATCTTATTAATCTAGTGAGGTTCCAGATTGATGAAAATCAATTATCTGGACAGATTCCACCAACATTGGGAAACTTGTACAATGTACAGCATCTGTAAGTATCTCTTGAAGCATGGATATGTAGAAGCAATGGAAGAAAGTATTTTCACATTCTTTTTCATATATCAAATGTCTGAAAACATTTGTTGACATCTGATTGTTGGTTGATGACAAGCTTGTAGCTTACAGCATCATCTTAACTTTGGCCTAACTATCCTTGTTCATGCAACATTAGGCATATGAACAATAATAGCTTGAATGGCAGCATTCCACATGAACTTGGCAGACTTCAAAAAGCTATCCACCTGTAAGTTTCTTGCTGTTTTTTATTTTTTGTAACTAAATATGTTTATGTCCTTCACTAGGAAATATACTATCATGGAACATATAAAGGATAGCTTCACATTGCTTGGTCTTCTTCGAGACCTGGCACCATTCTGCAAACTGGCAACTTCTCATCTTGTATACTAGTTTAGTCATCATTTCTTCCTTTGTCAAATAATCCACTTATGGAATAATGGATTCACTACAATCCTCAAGGAATTGTTGGCTTCCTCTAGCTAGCAGTAATGGCTTTCTGAACAATTTGTGAATGTGCTGGATGCCAAGCTTGAACTGGTTCATTGTTTGCTCTAGCTCATCATGCGGGCAAGCAGTTTCAGGTATTGGAATCAATGGACTGTCAATTTCTCCATTCTATTTTAGGGACACCCGCAGGCTATATGCATTCATTTCGCTATAACCATCAGCCAAGAAACAAATACATACCTTTCTTGCAGAAATAGTGGATCTACATCAACATGCTTAAAGTAAGTTGGATTTATTAACAATATTCTCATTGAGCAAAAGTTTACTATACACGACGCAACATAATTCTGTACAATAGCACGACTCAGAATAACGTCAAATTTCCAATAATAGTTCAAAATAGTAATGCATTGATATAGGCCAAGCACCGGAGAAAAGCTATAGAAAATGACCCTGAGTGCAATGAGTGGATGTTCTGTGGATGTTCAGTGGATGGTATGTCTAATGTGGATGATGGTAGATAGGCTTTTACTTGTTGGAATCAATATAAGTAGTAGTGCTCAATTGAATGAGAATTTGGAGATACAGAGCTTCTTTTGACAACCTTAGGGAATGTATTATAGTTGTGGAGAATTGATTGCAACCGATAGTGTGTTTTTTGCAGGTCAATGATTATAGGAGGAGCTTGATTGTTCCTAAGAGGATCTAGCTTTGTTGAACCAAGAAGCATTGATGAATCTTGCCCTCTCTCATCGAGTGTGGAATAAGAAAAAAAAATTGCTCGAATGGTCTCTTGTAGCATGTTGACAAGAATTTGATATTATTTTGTGCTCATCTACTTTGATCTGCTGATGGAAGTGAGTTCCTCAAGACGATTTGATAGAATCGTTTGTTGTCTAGAGCCTCCATGCAATGAGTACAAAACTGAACATCTATTCCACATGTTCTTTCTATATTGGCATACCTTAGAAGAAAGTTGCTTCTAGTCCCACAAACCCTTCCCACTCCTATCAATATCTTGCTCAATTGCCAAATTTAGCCTAGCAATTTTAGCTAATGGGTTACCACATAAGGCCAATGGACAAAATCGTCCGCACATGAATTATGAACACACACATAGATATGACATTGCATCAAAAAAATAGATATTGAAGTGCTGATCAAATAGTGAAATGACGAAAATTGGACCACCCACCCTCATCCATACTTTGTGAGTTCCTAGAACCAGTTAGATGTACTCAAGGCATGCTGCTTTAACATTTGCATTTCGATGGCATGGCATGGCATTCCATCAATGTTGAAGAAATTTATCCATCATGTATCAATATGAGTTTGCTACTGATAATACTCATAATGGAATGGCATGCCATGAGAATGAAATTGCCTCTCTTCCATTGGTTACTAACATAGAGCGAGATTGCTAGAGGAAACTGTAATACTTGTAGTAGAAACTCCATAAAGAAATGCATCCCAAATAAACTAGGAGTGGTGTATATGGAGGTGCCCATAGATCCCTCACTATTGAAACGGACCATAAATGCCAAATAGCATCATAAGGAACCAACTCAAATGCATTCCAAGATAGTTGTATCAACCAGGAATGCAAAATATTATTAGTTAAGATTGGCCATGAAGCCCTTCCAGTCTGAGGGGAACATGAGGGCCAAGCAACAACTAGATACCATCTGCACATGTTTTTGGTGGATCATCTAGAAATAGTGGTGCCTTGTCTGTAGGTTAAAGAGTAGAAGCTGAGGCAGTTGGCTGAAAACTGGACTGAGCACTTCTCCTGTCCACTCTAGCCATAGTCTCAGTCCAATGATTCTGCATCTAATTTTTAGCTCAATACATAATCTAAGGATTTCATATTGTTCCTCAGAGAAATACATGATGCTAGCTAGAAACGAAATGCACACTACTATAAATTGCAGAAATCTATTCAACAAACTACTAAAGGATAGTAGAATGACCTAGCGTTTCGAAAATACCAAGATGCAGCAAAACCCTTAAGATGGATTTTGGATATTCCCAGTCTTAGGTTTTAGAATGACAAGATGTGAAGTGCAGTATAGGCACCCTATTGTAGGAAATGCAACGATGCAAAAGTCTTTCTCAGAAAGTCATTTCTTTGTATTGAAGAGATTTGTTACAAAAGAGGTTTATGTCATTTGGGGTATTCTCAGCGTAAGAATACATTGCCATTCGTCATAAAACAGAGAAACCATCTAGGGAAAAATGGCAACCCAGAATTCACAAAAAGAAGGGAGAGAGGGTGAGTTCATGTGGAAAATGAAGCGTCAGGTCTGAAAAGTATAGCTACCCATACTTCTGAGAGAATAATATGAATCCTCGAGAAAGATGTAACACTGAGCAAAGAAATGTGCAAAAGTATGTTGCTATTTAGCATAAGTTCCAGGACCTCACAAATAAGTGGCCTCTAGGTTGACAACTCTCTTCTTTACCTTGACATCCGGAGCTCAATTCCACTTAGTCTGTTGGTTGTGGCTTGTATCCTCATATTGAGGTCTGGAGTTCAATTCCATTCAGGCGATAGAGAAAACATTAATTGGAAATTAATCAACAGGGTGTGCTGCAATATGAACTTTAGATGGGTAATCGTAGTTCACATCATACTCTTTAACTGAGGGCTTTATAAGTGGCCTTTTTTAATTGTACAGAATGGACCTGTTCCGTATGTGATAGAAAAGTTAAATGATAGTAGCCGTACTGTTTTTTTCTGGAGAGAGCCTTCAAGACTTGCTATGTTTTTTAAGAACAGTATCTCTAGGAGAAACACTTTGTGCAATACTAATACCTCTTTCTTGATAATGTTCTTGCTTGTCCTTATAAAACCGCTCCTCTTTAGCTTCTTGTTAATGTCCGTTTGACATGCAGGTTGCTAGACAACAACAATCTCAGTGGTGCACTGCCCTCTGAGCTTTCAAATATTTCAACTCTTCGGATTTTGTGAGTTGACTGCTTAGGATTTCTGGAATTCAATAGCCTACTTTTCACTATGAGCATTCACATCACTATTCAAAGTTATCACTTATGGATGCAATTCCTGGAAATTTGCGCTCGTGTTTGCCACAGTTTCTTATTTGACTGAAAACATGGAACATGTGTCTGGCATCAATGCACTTCAGAAACTATGAATTGAACTTATTAATAAATGTGAAATGCACCTAAGCATGTCATTCGGGTATTTTCAGGCAGCTTGACAATAACCCGTTCAACCCTCAACCAATCCCTTTGCAATATGGCGAGATGAGCTCTCTTGTTAAATTGTAGGTTCACAGTGGGTAAATGATAGGTTTTAATTGATAATGTTGTTCAAAGTGGGTAAAATGACGGGCTTTACATATTAGATTGATAGCGTTGAAATGCAAGGTTTAGTTATCACCTGCTTTCCTAATTAATTTCAAACTCTGATTTGGTTCATGCAGGTCGCTAAAAAATTGTAACCTACAGGGGTCCTTGTTGAATTTGGGAAGGCTTCAGGCGTTGCAGTACTTGTAAGTAGACTTTCTCATTGAGCACACGTATCTTCTACTGGCACATTGTTCATCGGGAAACAGTCAAGTAGACACAATTTCTAGTGAATCTTGTTATTGCTCAATGCTTTACTGTTTTTCTTGTAGTCATCTTTATTCTCTAGGACCTCCTCCTATGCGAAAAAGTGAGTGAGGCAACCTTCAACTAGGATATGCCACCTTGAATTGCTTGACATTATGTTGGACTATGATAAGCTTTTTGGAGAGTGAAAACAAAGTTTAGCAGGCAAACTGCAAAAAGGGTCATTTAGACTAAGACGAGATGCAAATGCTCAAAAACCTTCATTGTAGAGTTGCAAATGTCAGCTGAAATTTTGATAAACATATTTGTTTTATGGGGACCAAGACAAAGCATCCCCTGTAGAGCAAATAAAATGTAATATGATAAAAATGATATTTTCAGGGCTTTATTACAAAAATGTGTGCATTTGTTGTTGGGGCGGGGGGAGAGAAATGATTTACTAATGTAAGAATGAAAAGTACATTTCCAGTGTCATCTTGCTATTGGAGTGTGATACACTCTGATCTAAAAATAGAAACAAAGCTGATGTAATCTAAGGTAGCAATTAAACATCTATAAAAGACACAGTGAGCCTAAATGAAAAGATAGTGGTAGTAAAGATTCCTCTTGACTATGGGTAAAAAGAGTATTTTTGCGGGGGCGGTCGTTGGAAAAAGATAAAATGGAAGATTTTGCTGCTACATGTGGTAGTCTTTGATGAATTGTCTGTGTGTGTGTGTGTGAGTGTGCGCGCACGCGCGCGCGCGCGCGAGAGAGAGAGAGAGAGAGAGAGAGAGAGAGAGAGAGAGAGAGAGAGAGAGAGAGAGAGAGAGAGAGAGAGAGAGAGTAATCAATGTCTGCAAAATTTCCTGAAGTATGCGAGATTGCAACAACACATTTCAAGTGTGTATGGATCTAGTGTGAACTTGAAAACAACTACATTACAGAAAGAAGAACTACATTATACTGCACTTTTTAAGAAAGCCATGTGGAATAACTAAGTGACAATCTACAACTATGTTTTTAACAACTCTTGTATCGGAAGAGAAACCAAGATCTCTTATCCTCTCAATGAACATGTGGTGAGGTAACAAGTCGAAGGCCCATTGAAAATCCAAAAAACAACAATAATCTCTCTCTCTCTCTCTCTCTCTCTCTCTCTCTCTCTCTCTCTCTCTCTCTCTCCCATGATTTTGCTTTCCCTTTTATTGCTCTAACAATGAATATATGGTCTGAAGTAGAGTGACATGCCTTGAAGCCCGCTTGTCCCAATGCATAAAATCATCTAGTCTCAACCTCTTTGCTCACTGCTATTCGTGGGATAGTCCCATAGAGCTTGGCTATGCTGTGTCCAAAATCATGATGGTACCATAGTTCTCTAATTTCGTGGGGTCACCACTCTTATGTATCAAATAAGTGATTTTGTGCAACACAATGGAGGAAATCTAGATATGACTACAACATTGAGGAGCTCAACAAGTAAAGAGGAAACAGTCTAAACTACATGGATAAGGAGTTCGGACTCAGGGTCCTCACAATCACGGGTTCGATAACATTTAAGCTTATCAATAGCTCCACGTACCATCAAAGGGGTGAATAAGGTAGATATCCTCTCTCTCATTCATGGATTTTACTTCCTCTCTAATTGCTCTAAGAGTGAATATATGGTCCAAAGTAGAGTGACATGCCTTGAAGCCTGATGTCCCAATGCGCAAAATTGTTTGGTCTCAACCTCTTTGCTCACTGCTATCTGTAGGATAGTCCCATAGAGCTTGGCTATGATATGTCCAATCATGATGGTACGGTGGTTCTCCGATTTCATGAGGTCACCGTTCTTGTTTATCGGGTGAATCATGTTTGTGCACCACAATGGAGGAAATCCAGATATCTCCTCAATCACAAGTTTGACTACATTTTAGCTTATGTACCATCAAAGGGATGAATAAGGAAAACTCTGTAAGTCTAGGCGATATAGTAATGGGAATGGTAGAAAGGGGCATGTATAAGGTAGTGGCATAAATCAGTAAGAGGAGGAGGTGGGGCATGTGTGATAAACTCACTTGCCCATAATGCCCCCGATGTGGAATAATACAAAATGGAGAGAGAGAGAGAGAGAGAGAGAGAGAGGGAGAGCTCTTTATCAATGTCTTTTGGGTACCAAAAGCATAGATGCACTGCGTTTCTGAAACGCGTTTCAGAATAGCGGTTCAAAAACGTGTTTCTGAAATTTAAAAAAAAATTCCAGAAACGTTTTTTTTATATATATATATATATATATATATATTTTATTTGGTTTTTTTATGGGCAATATGGGCATCAGATGAAAGCTCTAATTAAGAGCATAATTACTGTGTAGTTGGTCGACTATTTCGGGTGCAGGATGGTCCAGTTCAGGTGCATTAATCCATGTTGGGTTCTGTCAAGTATAAAAATTCAAAACTAACCTCTAGCCTGTTCGTTACGATCACAGATGGTCCCAGTAAGTGTGTTTTCGCTCAGGGAGTTGGAAGGCCAAATCATGAAGAGGCCTTACCGCCAAATCATCTAGCCCCTGGACCCTGCCGTTGGGGGGCGTTGCCCCCCAAACCCCCCACCGGGGGGCTACCGCCCCCCGGACCCCCTGAGCATTTATTGAAAACCAGAGCAAATAACAACCAAATAGCTATTGAAAATAAGATCTATTTGTGCTCCATCTACTGCACTTCTGAGAGGCAAAACGCTGGTTTGACCATTGATCCTCTAAACAAATTTCAGCCATAAGCTATTTTTCCAAAAAAAAAAATGGAGAAACGTGTTTCTCAGAAACGCCGCGTTCTGAAAACGCGTTTCTTGCATCTATGACCAAAAGGCACATACATCTTAAGTCTGATATCGTCTAAGGGAACATATAAGCTAACAATACAAAATCATACAGAAACTAAAAAAACTTATCTCAACTACCAAAAGCCAAAATAAGAAAATAAAATCCATGCAATATGAATGAAACTGCCAAGCAGGTCTCATGATAAAGTATCGTATACAACAATCAATGGTCTTCATTGACTTTCAACAACTCTTGAGGCATCCTTTCACGCTCACGGCTAGTGCCCAATGTTGACTGCTGTCAATGATGCTAACAACAATGCTTCACTCCTTTCAATCAAAGGCTTTTAAAGAACAGTAATCTAGGCTGCATATTGATGTTTTCACTTCTTCACAATAATAAAACGGGCTGAAATCCGGTTGTTCCAAGGTTGCAACATTGGGGCGTCACAAAGGCATGCTGCAGATTCAAGCCATAGAAGACAAGAGAGAACACACAATTCTTGTATTCAATAGAATTGCACCATACAAAGAGAGTAGGAATAATGATACGTGAGAGAGAGAGAGAGAGGAGGACGAGGTTATGCCTCCTCACAAATAATTTCCTAGCATTACCCCTATTTACATTAGGAAGGCCCTAGAGTAACTTACTCCTTCAGAGACACATTGGACCTTCACCACATTAATGTGTACATTTCAAGTATGACTATAAATAGTAAACAAAGTGGCATGACCCGATAGTATTCCCTCATAGTTAGGAACCATAGGCATTTAAAGGCTATCGTATCAATGTTTTGTGATATTTGTGGGGTCTAACGCATATATGTATCATGAAATCGAGTTGTGTTATGAATTTCATAGATGTCTTCTGAAAAGTAGAACAGAATGTAATTACAGAAGCAATAAGTAGGAACGTATTAAGGTGACTCTACTACATCAAAATGTTCAGTCTTGCTGATTCACAACTTCAACAGAAAAAGATACTTTTCAGGTAGGATGCAGAAATTCAAACACTCACATTCAGGGTTTTAAGGGATATAGAAATTCAGATACTTACATCTAGGGTTTTTGATGGATGCTTATCCACATGTATATTTCAAGGCTCTTTATCTACAAGTTAGAATTCAAGCACATATATTTGTACTAATAGATGGAAATTTCTAGGGATTTGAGCAACAACCAACTTGATGGAACCATTCAAGGCAGCCCGTTTCCACCAAACATTTCAGTAATGTGAGTGTCTGTTTATAATCCTTTGACCTATAGTGGCATGAATGCATTCGTTCATCATCTTCGAGTTGAGCTAAATCTAATCAGATATTGTTTGTTATATAACTTCAGCATGTGAGCTGCATATCCTTGTGGTTGTATTTCCGAGAAATAATTTGCAGCTTTGACTTTTTCGTTCCACTGTCCTAGTAGGAATGATGAAGTTACTCCAGTGTGGGGCTTTTCCTGCGAGTTTAGAGACAGATGCAAAATGCATTCTTTTCATTTTCATTTACTTAAAAGGTCTCACAAAGTATGAAAGGCTCTGACACCTTGCTAATTGTTGTAGTGTGCTTTCCAACAACAAGTTAACCGGGGATACATCACATTTTGATACCTTTGAGAACCTTCAAGCCTTGTAAGTCTACAGTCACAGTTATCTAATTTGGGCTCTATCTGCTTTGGATTCTAGAACCAGTTAATTAAGCCAAGCACTAAAATCGCCTAGTTATCTTGGCTATATTTGAGGGTGCAGATTTTTCAGTTGGATATTTTGTTCTAAAAACAAATGGTTGCTTTTGATATGATGCCAAATTTTTTTTCCTCAAGTTTTTTGATGAGCTTTCTTTGATTCTGATGTCTCTGTGATCTTCTGAACTTGTTGTATATGTAGGATACTTGAGAATAATCAGCTCAACGGTTCAGTTCCAGTTTCTCTTGCATCTGCAAGTCGTTTCGGATCAACTCAAGACAATCTGCTCTTGTAAGAATAAAATCTGTTTGCTATGCTCTGTTCAATGTAGCGCAATGACTGGCTTTGACTGAATGCAACCACGATTTGCTTGTCACACTTACCTGACCTTACTATGTATTGAAATAATATAAACACGTACTAGTTTTAATTTAATGCTAGTTCATTGAACTCCAAGAATGTTGGCTGTGCATAGCACTCATAGTGGAGACAACATATCTGGTTCCTTGGTCATACTTGTTTGTTGTTCAACAAGTTAATTTATTTGGTTCTAATATCTGAACATGCATTTGTGCAGGGATTTCCAAAATAACACTATCAGTAACGTCAGCTCAAATTTGACTTCACAAGTTCATGGATTTACTAAGCTCTGGTACGCGGTCTCTGCATTTTGTATGCAATCTGAAATTTGATGCTTTGTGCTTACCTACATATTTTGCCGCCACATTTACATAAGATCAGTTATCTTATACAAAACGCATTCTTGTTTTAAGCAAAAATTCTTTCTTGTGGTTGCAGGTTATATGGAAACCCTGTTATCTGTGGAAGTCCACCTGTGGAATTACGTCAGTTCTGTGTTCCTAATACTATTGTATCAGTTCCAGATAATGTACCAGATAATAGTGTTACATCATGTCAAGCAGCTGCTTGCAATCCTGGAATAGATGAATTGATACCACCACTATCTGCTAGGGGTATTTGTCTATGTGCTTCACCAATCAAAATGCGAATTCGACTGAAAACTCCAGGATTTATCTTTTTTGATAGTTACCTCACAAAGTTTGAAACGTTCTTATCTGTTGGAGCGAACTTAACTTTGGATCAAGTGTTTGTTGCATCGCGCAAGTGGGAAGGGTCAAGGTTGGTCATGGATATCAAATTGTTTCCAACAATCAGTAATGCGGGGAATAGATCATTCAATTCTTCTGAACTCCGGAGAATATACGATGTCTTTTCTAGATTTCAAATTCCAACTGATCCTACCTTTGGGCCATATGATCTGATCTCATTCGATTTTCCATTTGGAACACGTAAGGGTCAGGCTTTTAACGTCTTGCATTTCTGTACTCTCTGGACGTATTTATTTTTGTGAGTGTACGCAATTATCTTGGACCCATTCTGTTTAATCCTCCATATGGAACAAATAAGGGTCTTTACTTCCTGCATTTTTGTAGTCTGGATATTTTTGTGGCATTGATACTTACTTTTCAAAACTCTTTGTATCTGCTTTGTTGGAATATTGAGTGCACAACAACTTAAACCCATTGTGTTTGCTTTGTTGCAATATTGAACGTACTGTAACTTTGTAGTTTGCCTTTGTTTGTGCAGAACCTTTTAGTTCGCAGGGATCCTCTGGCAGTCTAAGTAAGGGAGCAATTGCAGGCATCATTCTAGGATGTGCCTTTGGCACTTCAGTTGCTGTTGCAGTGGGCATGTTTTTGCTAATGAGACGTCGGCGCCTACCAAAATCTGCCGTAAACATTTTTGGTAGGTTCCAATTTTTTACATGGCAAAACTTTCCAAGTTAGAGAAGCTTACACATTGAGTTTTCACAGTTATCGTACAGTAGCTCCATATTCAAGATGCTTGTTTAGTTTCACTTTGCCATCTTGATGTAAACCCTTCCATTGATACTTGGTACCAGGTGATGCTTGTATGGATCAAAATCTAGACTCTAGAATGCTACATCATCTTAGCACTTTCCTACCTTATGAAGATACTTTAAGTCTTAGTCCTGTGCTCCGTCAATCATGCATGAGGGGGCCGGGGCTCAAGATGACCTAAGATTTGAATCAGCTCACTAGTTTCCTTTCTGATGGAAGACAATAATGGAGGGTTTCCACTTTGATTCTTAGGATTTGAATCAGCTCACTAGTTTCCTTTCTGATGGAAGACAATAATGGAGGGTTTCCACTTTGATTCTTAGAAAGATGACCAGAAACGATGTGTGTCCCACACACAGTTCGTCCAATGCAAGTCCACTATCGGACTCAATGGCTTCCAACTGGCACCACCACGTACTTTTATCACCCGTGACCGCCAAATGTGTGTATCTCTAAGCTAGTGCCGATCTCTCCCTCGAACGAGAAATCCTCGCAAATGCATGTGTCATTGTTGAAGCTCCTCTTCGCCACCAGTCTTAGATTCTTGACAAGAGGGGCCAGAAATGCAACCTCCCCTAGGCTTGGATGCTAAATAAAACAAGTACTACCAAACCTTGTTTTCTCTTGAATACTTGGACTTGGGAAAATGCCTTGTATTCTTGCTAACCTAACAGGATGTGCAGTTTCTTAAACTATTTGCATTTGGACAATCCGACAATGTAACTGTAATATTCTATGTTGCAATGTATTTCATACAAACTGAAATCTTAATGAAATACTTTTGGGTTAGTGGTAAACAATGAAGCTGAAGCATGATTGTCCAGTCAAGGTTCTTCAAACAGGCATGCTTTTTTTGAACCAGCATGTCAAGATTAGGTGTTGAGCCTTTCCAAGTTCGGACCTTTGCTTTATTCCATTCAATTGATCTCTTTGGAAAAGCTGTACAAGATGGCTCAAGTCAACTTGAGTACCCATTCATCTTGTTCAAAAATCCATCAAACTTGTATATGATGAAAAAGATCTTCACTTTAGAAGCTATTACCATTTCCACTCATGGTTGCCCAAGCTCCTTCCATTTCTATCAGGTGTTTCAAGTCCAATATTATAGCTTCCCAGTTTTTTGGGATCCATTTGCTAGAAATTCCAAACAAACAGAAGTTTGTTGCTGGTTTTTCAAATTACAGTTGTCATTCTTGGGTTTTTGAGCTTCATATGTCAACTATGCAATCTCCTTTGTTGACTTTTAATTTCATGTCAAGTACTTGAGTGGTAGGCGACGATACTACTTCTGAATTCTCTCTTAAAGATGATCAACATTGTAAGGTCGTGGGAGCATCATACCACTTTGCCTACTGAGAATTTGAGGTCTAGATTTGGACCTAGGAAGGTCGACTTCATAGCTCCAAGAAGGGATCTCAAGGCTTTACATGAACCTCAGAATACGTTCATTGCATCAACAGTGCCAATAGAAGATTTGAGGTTTTCATAAGAAAATGTCACAATATCATAAAAGAGAACGAATTCCTTATTGAACTTATTTTACCACCTTGTAGTATGAAAGAAGATTTAAATAAATTTTATATGAACCTTAAAACTTCACTAGAGTCTAGCAGAAGGGCTATAATGTAAGGTCTCTTTTTCCTAATATTCAATGTCAACAAGCATGATGATAGGCTTTTTGTTGTGTCATATCTTATGAAGAGGTACTCATTGCCAATTTTGTCCATATGCCCTTTTTTCACCTGTTGAAGTAAATCAGTAGTTTGGGTTTAGTCGTCGTGTATTCAACTATTATGAGGGATTGTGCACGGATTCTTGTCCAGCCGTACTTTTCATCCTTTGCAGGGAAATTTTCTAGCTTGGGTCATAGTCACTTAATAGAGGTTTTCAGGAGTTGTGAATTTTAATTAGATTTTGCTGAACTTCATGGGCTCTTTCAAATATCTTAGCATCAAGATAAATGATACGAAAAAAAGACCATTAATTTGATACCATCTCACTTTCATTTCACTATCATAGCTTAACAGTTACTTTCTACTTTGTGTTTAATGGTTTCGAATATTCTGTTTTTTACTCTTGTATGTCCTCATTGTGTGGCTGAGTGAAGTAGAACTCCGCACCTCAAGCCTCAAGGAGAGACCTTCACATGTATGAGACTTATTGGAGGACTGAAATATGTTGTTTACAAGATTAAGTTTTTAGCTTCTTCAAGTTGTTGTGGCCAAACTTTGATTCTTGCAATCTATTTCGCAAAGGTCGCAATGCAGATCATGGAAATATCAAGATTTCTGGTGTCAAGTACTTCACTATGGAAGAATTACTGTCAGCAACTGACTCATTCAGTGAATCACACTGCATTGGTAGAGGTGGTTATGGCAAGGTTTACAAAGGTGTTTTCAAGGATGGCCAAGTTGTCGCAATTAAATGTGCTCAAGAAGGATCTCTACAAGGATTCAACGAGTTTCATACAGAAATCGAGTTGCTTTCCAGGGTTCATCACCGCAATCTTGTGTCTCTTATGGGTTATTGCAATGACGATGGACAGCAGGTTTAGAACAAAGACATAGAGTTTTCCTATTTCTTTTCAGTACCTAATCTGCAAAAATATTTTCCATTTGTAGGCTTTGCAGCTAGTTTCTCGGTGTCTTTAAGATTGTTTCAGGACAACATCTCTTATTAATAGTTTACTATGTGGACTTTGTGCAGATTCTTGTATATGAGTTCATAAGTGGTGGTACTCTTCGGGACAATCTTTCTCGTAAGCTTCCACTCATTCCAGTGACTCCTTGTCTTGACTTTTATTTTGTAGTTCATAAAAAAGTAACATCATATACCAGGTCACAGACAGTCATTATAGTGTAGCCTTTCCTGTGAAAAGGAGAAATGTTTGGATGCAATGTCCAGCTGACTGGACCCAACTTAGCTGACTGGCTGGACCCAACTTAGCACAAACTAAAGCAACTTGCCTTTGAGGTGATGTTTATAAACATGTGTCAACTGTACTAGCAAGTAACGCCTTTGACATTTTGTCAAAATTTTGACAGCTGACTTAGAAGAGCCCCTGGACTTTCCCACACGGATTCAAGTTGCTCTTGGGTCTGCAAGGGGGATTTTGTACCTTCACACAGAAGCGTATCCTCCCATTTTTCATCGTGACATTAAAGCTAGCAACATCCTTTTGGATGAGCATAAGGTTGCAAAGGTTGCGGATTTTGGTCTCTCAAAACTTGCTCCTACTTGTGAAGTGGATGGGTCAACTCCAGATCATGTTTCAACAGTGGTGAAGGGTACACCAGTAAGTAATTGCTGTGTTTTCTTGCAACTTCCTAGCTATTCTTTTTGTATAGATTGAATCGAAGTGTTATGTCTTCGCTACTGTGTTCAGTTTTCGCTCATATCTTTGATAATACTCAACCCTCAGCATTCTTTGCAAGCTCGTGTCTTTCGTTCTGAAGCATGGAGGTTTCTGATTTTATTTTAGTAAGTGTACCCTCATTATTCTTCCTTTCCAGAAGATTCTATAGTTTGAATGTTGCCTTCATTGCAGTGAAAAGCTCAATGCTCAACAATAAGTTTGTCGGGGAGGTCTTTTGTGAATAGGCTTCTCTGTGTCTCAACAGCTCAAGTTGCCTTCAGTTGGCACTTACCCATACAAACATGTTCCAAGCTAGGATTAAGAATCATGTCGTAATTGATGGGAACAGAATGGGTTCATTAAGGAGAAGTCATAAATCCCCCTCACTTTCTGCCTCCACGTTCAAGACGTGGCACCCTCTGGAATGGGCGGGGAGTCAATGTTCGAGGTCCACTAACCCAATGCGAGCCGAAGACGCGTCAAGGTGTGATTTCCGACGTCAGTGGCCCTACCCCAATGTCGCCAAAACAAAAACATACATGAAATACTATCTAGGTAGCTGGGCATGGAGAGTGTGCTTTTCAGAATGTAGGAAGAAGAATTGGGCATTAGAAGGTGAAGGAGAATTCTGCGAGGATTCTAGAGGCTTGGGAGAAGGAGAACACTTGTTGAGGCAAAAAGCAATCACTAATATTGATCAAACCAAAGCATGCTATAATTGGACTAAAAGAGGAGATTGAGAGCTCTGGGACAATATGTTTGAATGATCTAGCTTGGGGTTGTTACATCCCTATAGAAAAACACTTCAACTAGTTAATTCTCCATAGCAAATGACTAACGTTTAAGCAAATTACTAAATAGAAAGATTGGAGACTTGCTCACCACCCAACCGTGAATGTGAGTGACCTAGTGTATGCAATGCTCTCCCCCTAGCTAGAGGCACCATTTGAAGGAAAAATCAAAGTGGTCCTCTATGCAAGTGAGTTGCTAAAGCTCTTAAACAAAGTGAAGAATGAACACATTGTGTCAAATGGTTAAATATCTAGTGTGTCTAGGTCGCTAAAGATTGCTTCCTCTTCAAACTTTGTAAAGCCAAGAGCCTTAGGCAAAAAGCTTTCTAGTCTTGACCTTGTGAATTTCATCCTCAAGTCTCATAGGTCCACTTAGGCTTGCAGCTAGTTATCCCCTTTGTAGACCACCTAATAGAAGTCAATAGACCTTGACCGAGTAGACCTCAGAACTCTTGGACCTTAGGGTAAATTGATGTATCCTCCTTTCCTAGGATTCAGTGTCCTCTATGACGAGATCCAAATAACTTTTCTTCAAAGAATCTGCTAACTCCCATATTGTGACTTCAAGAGGTAATCCCTTGCTACCAAATATTCAGGAATCACCCAATTTCTCGAGTAACATTTTCGCTTTTTTGATACTGTTTTCGATCCATGGTCCCCAAGCCAATTTGAAAAACCACATACAAGGTTGTCCAGCTCATGTAAGCAATGTTGAGGTCTACTCACATGAAAAAATAGGTGAAACTAAATGAACCTAGGGAATTTGAGCTCAACCTCTCTGACCTTATGATAAAAATCCATGATCGACAAAAGCAAGGCGATAACTTGGGACATTAACCAAAAGGATCACATGAAATCAAACTTGGGTGAGCAACTCCGACTCAAGCACAATACACCAACTCACAGGGTACTGCCAAGTGGCGAGTGTCATGGAGTAAGATGCATGTTCTTCCCTGACACATATGCAAGTGAGTAGGACGACCATTCGACATGTGTCACTCATACCTTGGACCAAGTGTCCCAGTCCAGTTGACCGGTCAACTCTCTTACTTTTTAGGAGGTCAGTTCAGTCGCCTCTAAATTAAGACCGGACTCAATACCAAATACAAGCAGGTCAACAAGTTAACCAAAACCTCATCAAATCTTGAAGATTGGATTATCAAAGGGCCACTTGATTAATAAAGGCTACTTTGATCAAGTCTGCAAAATAGTAAGCTAAGGTAATAGGTTCTTGTTATCATTTACAAAATTGTTATGGCAAGAATAGCCATGAAATGATCAACCAAGGTGCATCCATTTTTAAAACTATCATATGATAATTTGAAAATTGATACGAGGATGAGTCACAAAAACCAAAATATTCCATGATTCAAGCTTGAAATATTTTGCAGAGATTGAATAGATAGCTCATAAGACCAATGGGACTAGGGCTATCATGACAAGAATGCAATATTTTCTTATACAACTCCTCACAAGCTGGAATGAAAACCTTGCCATTCCTCTTTACACAACCATCCTCGAAGGTATTCTTAAGATAAGTGCGAGCAAAGGGAATAGAGATCTCCTCCTGGAACTCTGCATGGCCACGACTCACCTCAAGCTCCAATTTCTTACACTGAGGATCCTTTAGTTGAGCCTTCTTTATCTCAACTAAGAAGCCATTTTCAAAGACCACAAATGACATTTGATACCTATCTAAGACAAATCCCGCTTGTCTACCTCTGAGATTGGGTTGTTTGCAGAAATACCTCAAGGTATCATGATCAGTGTACACATGAAACTCGGACCCGTACAAATAATGCCTCCATACCTTTAACGCATGGATAATGCCAAACAGCTCTTTCTCATGAGCTGGATAATTCCGTTGTGTCAAGGGGGGCTTCTTGCTCTCGAAGGCTATAGGCCTTCCCTCATTCGGCTATAGGCCTTCCCTCATTCATCAGCACTGCCCCCATAGCAATGTCCCTTGCATCCGTATCAAGGTTCCTGTAAACTTCAGAGGTTTCAAGTCCTTAATGGACGACAACTTGTGCTTCCTGCCCACTTCTATTGCACATGCAAACTTCGGAGGTTTCAAGTCCTTAATGGACTACAACTTGCATCTCCATTACTTGAACCAGGTTCACCACCCAAAATCCAGCAACAAAAGCAAAAGCCCTTGAAGCAAAGCACAAAACAACTTTCTTCACCACAAACTAACTATACAAATAGATTACCCTGAATTCCTAAAAGAACTGGATAGAATAGACCTTCTACAGCCAAATTTTAGCAGCTTGCAAACTTTTTTCCTTCAAAAATCAGCAAATAAGGGTTTCAAACTGAAAATCTACAAGGGTGAGGGATAATCTCTAATCAGAAAAGCAAAAGCCCTACCCCACCAGTGACATACCACAAGAAATCTATTGCAGCTGATCGATATGCAGAGATCACTTTTCGTATGCTACTTTGAAACCCAACCCTCCGTCATGCAGAGCTCGGACTTTTTTTCTGCTTAAACAAACAAAACAGTTTTTTGAATGCACCCATCTAAATACTGTGACTTTGCATGCATGATGTTTCTTGTTGCTTGCAAGTGTTCGTGTTTGGTGGTGGTTGAGAAAGTTGAGAGTTCACATGACTGCTGTCACTGCTTGGATTAAAATATTTATTTAGTTTTTAAGTAGATTGATTTTTGTGCACTATTGTTACAACGAGCTAGCAACTAATTTATTTTCAAAAATGTGATGTATCGTGTTTCTGACAGGGATACCTAGATCCACAGTACTTCCTTACACGGCAGCTCACTGACAAAAGTGATGTTTACAGCTTCGGGGTGGTTTTGCTTGAACTTATAACAGGCATGTATCCCATATCACAAGGAAAGAACCTGGTGCGAGAGGTATGCTAGCTCCCCTTCCATCCCACTTCCTTTCCCTTTATCATAATCTGAATTGTATACTTGTACGTCAGAACTAAATTGGGACTTATGAACCATTCCTGGTCTCACCTAAATCACCTACGTCAATATACAGTTGAATTGCAATTAGACATGAACAGCATTCTGAGTAACTGCACGTCTTCCAACTTATGGTACTTATTGTATTTCCTGTGGATATAGGTCAACCTTACGCTTGTAGGTGGAAGGTTCCTTTCAATGGTAGATTCTACCATGGGTCCATATCCCTCTGAAGCACTTGAAAGATCTCTTAGATTGGCATTGGCTTGCTCTAGCCAAGAACTTGTAGATCGTCCATCCATGGTTGATGTTGTACGGGAACTAGAAGACATTCAGCGTTCTACGCCTTGGATGAAATCAAAGGCTGCAGATTCTGATTATGCATCCGACACTGATACCAAAATATTTCTTTCACAAAAGTATCTTGAATCTTCAAATGACATTTGGCATGTTGCACCTCGATAGTTGCTGTTGCTTTAATGGGCTTCTCTGGAAATTGTTTCGTGGAGGGGACTATATTTTCTGGGCTTCTCTGGAAATTGTTTCGTGGAGGGGACTATATTTTCTGGGCTTCTCTGGAAATTGTTTCATGGAGGGGACTATACTTTCTGAACAAAGACACTCGGCTAAGGTGCAGCTGGAAATTTTTCTTATAAGGATCGCAGTTTATTTGTTGTCAAGAAATGTTAAATTTAAGTCTTCTAATTGGAGAAGTCGAGCAATTTTCCTTTTGCTTCCCATGTGACTGTACAGTAGATTTGTTGACAAATGAACTTCGATTTGGGTGCTGGGAAATCTTTTCGGTCAACCTTGTGCAGTAACTCCTGATGTATTTTGAAGGTGGAGGCATTCTTTGCATAGTCAAACTCAACACTAATTGCTTAAGGAAAGCTTCCTCCAAGAACCAGTTCTGGATTCTATCTACAATTGCGCAGAGCTTGATTCCTTCACATCAAGATTGTTTTGACATGATTTAAACAAACAGAGTACAACTTGTGTGTCTCATGCAGACTTGAAAAGAAATGATATGATGGTACTGCAGTGCAATTTTGTTGCATGTACGTTGTATATGCGTTTACGAAGTATTTCACAAAGAAGCTGATAAAGCTTTCTGTTAACACTCTTTGACAAATTTTCAACACTGAGAGATTTCTTAATGTTATATAATTAATGGAAGATCATTGCGCAGGTGAAGCGCCTACATAATATTGCCCATATTGTGGTGATAATGTAGTCCCTCTCGTGATTATTGAGTAATGCTAGACCCTTTGGATTTAGACTGGTCGGAAATATTTTCCTAACATAAAAAGCACCAACATTTTCTATAGGTCTTAAAAACAAGGTTGTCTATACATTGATCTAAACATCACAAGAAGCTCTCTAATAATGCATGGCCTAAATTGTTAAAAACTTATAAAAAAAATTGCATTCTAAAATAAATAAATAAATAGACTCATTTATATGCTCAAACTCATCTCAAAGTGACACCTCGGCTTTTAGCAAATCGTCACAATAGCTTACTGTGGCAAAGCTATAAAAATTTACAAGAACAAAGGCTTTAAAATAAGATTGGTGCAAAGGGTTTAACCTTCGAGTTTGAAGGAGATGGGACCTGGGCTAGACAGAATGTAGTTCCACAAAATATGACTTAGTTATCATAAAGTGATATTTTTGGCAAGTGATATGGATGAATGATTTGTCATACATGAGAAATGATGTTTTATAAATGATAAAGTGAGTTTCTAAACATGACATTCTCTCTCTCTCTCTCTCTCTCTCTCTCTCTCTCTCTCTCTCTCTCTCTCTCTCTCTCTGGCTGCCACTTGAAATTGTCAATCACAAAACTATGTGGCATCCACTACATATTCCTTTCAATTAAAAAAGCACATTAAGAACCAAAGTGTCAAGAGGAGCAAGCACGTGAAATTGCACACTTAATAATAAGTAAGATGAGATGCAATTACTTGTAAATTTTGACTATTTTTTGCCTTGCCTTACAAAGACTATATTGTGTTCAAGTTGGTCAATAGAGTTTTTGCAAAAGTCAATGTTGTGAGTTGTAAGAGTGCCTTGCACATGAAAGGTATGTTAGTTTTATGCATTAAGAACTCTTGGGAGGGGGTGCCACTAAGAGGATTAAATGAAAACGCTAAGGTATTGGTTTCTTGACGGAGATTGGTGCAAGACCATGATCCTTATTCTTAATTTATGATATAAGGTTTTTTTGTGTAAATGGTTGACAACATTTCCCCCTTGACCATAGTTAATGCATGACCAAGCATTGCGAGTTATATAAACTTAGTTGGAAAAAAAAATATTCAAAACAAGTACATTGTGGTATCATGCCACAAAGGCCTTGTAAAATTATTGTAATGATCCATTAATGTTTTAAGTTGCAAAACCTTACACTGTCAAACTCGCTACCACAAAAGTAGTTAAAGCTTTTCGAATAATTTTGTTATCATTTTTAATCTATCAAAACTAATTATCATATTTGCATCTCTTTTGCTAGTGTCTTTAATCTACCAAAATCAAATTATCATACTCCTACCGCTTGTGCAAAAATTTTCATTGCCATTGACCAACATAAGTTTTGAAGATTGGTTTCAGGGGCAGTTGTGCTAAAATGGGCCAAATTTTGTTATTGTTGTAGACTATTAAAATCTACACAACGATATCACCACGAGTAATCAAAATCAATATTTACAATATTTATCTGATAAATAACATTTTACTATTCAAAATAGCATTTATGATTAATACTCTAGAAATTCACAATCAGTATTCACAATGAGTATTCTAAATGTTTATCTTTTTGTATTCAGAATATTCATGATTAGTAATAGAGTATTCACGATTAGTAATCAAGAGTATTCACAATAATCACAAATAGTACTCACAATATCCATGACCAATTATTGGAGTATCCACAATCAATATTGAAGAGTATTGAGGATCAATATTCACAATAATCACGATCAATATTCAAAATATTTGCTTTTCAGTATTCACAATTTTCGATAATTGTCACCACCATCAATTATGTAGTCTTTAGGACGCAAATATGAAAAGTCGATCAATTTCTCATCCAATATAGAAGACATTTTGTATATAGCTTGCCACCATAAAACTTCTAAAATTATATTTTCAAAGAATTTACCAAAATTTGAAAGACTCAAATACTATAAAAATCACTAACGAAACAATGTCCACTTATGTAGGCATGAGAGAGGTCAAATTCAAATATTCCAAAAACTATGTTGAAGGGTGCATGAAGATAGCAACAATGCTTTGGACAATGCATGCATCAACCATTATTGAATTAGTTCCATCCATCCTACTTGATTTGTAGAATAGTTCTAGGAATCTCAAATCTAGTCCAAACTTTCAAGTGTCCAGCGATTTGAAGCATTTGACCATATTGGTAATGGTATGCATTTTTTAGTTACTCCAAATCTTCATGTCTTTAAAGTTCTAACTTGACATTATCATCTTAATAAAATGCAATCAGCTATGTTCATCTTGTAATCTTGATTAATGTTGTGGTCCCAAACAATTAGTTTAGCTTCTTCCACTATCAACCCAGCAAAGGCTTTGAAACTAACACTTCGGAAAGAAGCTACATGAGAATACTCTTGGGATAATTGCTTTCAGCTTATAAACTATGTATGCCCCTTTAGTACAAAAATATGGTAAGAATCTAGACTAGAAAAGTCAAATTTGCAACATTGTTGTATTCAAAAGGGTCGACCAAAACTACAAAAGAGGTAACTATGGATTGTCTATGATCTTTAAATCTTTATTTTTAAATTATGTACTTGTGTTTCGTTAGGTTTTCTAACTTCCATGGGCCTATCTCCTAAATGAATGTACAGTTTTGTTAACTTGGTATTGTTGACACCTCTGGTAAATTTATACATGAATTTTTTTTTGTCCTTCATAGGAGCATCTTGTGGCTTGTTGGACATTCGGAATGAAATCTTCGACATCCTTGGATTTTTTTAATAAAGATTATATGATCTACAAATGAAAGGATTTTTTAAAGACATTTTAAATATTAATATATGAAAACTACGAAAATTTTTAAATAATTTGCCTTTTGTAAAAAGAATTACTAAAAATTCAAAATGTAAATAAGTGAAATTTTGAATTTTCAATTGGATATTTTACAGCTAATGGTAGATTTTTGACATTTGGTTGGGATCTCAACACATATATTTCAAAAAAAGAAAATTGAAGCTCTCTATGATGAGCATAACTTGTTACACTTTCCGTTGCTATGTTGAGCATAGCAAGCGCTGGACATTGTAAGCACTTGTTATGCTGAGCATAACGAACCAAAGAGAAAGTGACATCCTTCTATGTTGAGCATAGCAAGCGATCTACATTGTAAGTGCTTGCTATGTTGAGCATAGTGAAGCAAAGAGGAAGTGACCTCCTTGCTATGTTGAGCATAACAAGCAATAGACTTTGCAAGTGTTTGCTATGTTGAGCATAGCGAAGCCAAAAGGACCCAACATCTTTGCTATGCTCAACATATCAAGTGACAAACATTATATGTGCTTGCTATGTTGAGCACAGCATTGCAAAGATGACACGACCCTCTTGCTATGCTCATCATAACAATTAAAAAACATTGCAAGGAGTCACTATGCTGTTCATAGCGAAGCAAAGAGGATGTGACCCTCTTGCTATGCTCAACATAATGAAATTCAACACTGTCGCTATGCTGAGCATAGCAAAAAATGATTGTTTTGTCCAAATGCTATGCCTAGCATTGGTCACTTTACTTAATTCAAAAACATTTAAAGTTGAAATATGTGTAATTGACAATTGCAGTAACATTTTGGCCATGCTTAGCATAGAGAACAATTTAAAACAAATATGAAAAAAGGTTGTTTTTTACCTCAGTCCAAAAGTTGAGGCTGAGAGCTATGCAAACAACTATAGAAAAGCAGGGATTGGAAGCTCTGATGGCTATGACAGCATGTGCGCTTACTGATTCACAAATGAGGTGACTTGTCCTACACATTGGATCTTTAGGTAGAAATTTTTTTAACATCCCACCATGAAAATGATCATTTTCTACATGTCCCACCCCTCCGCGACTATGCTAAAGATCCCCACTCCTAACCCTCATCCTAGGTCATTCCTAAATCTAACCCTAGGTCAATTCTAATCCTAACCTTAACCCTAGGTCAATCCCTCCCTCCTTATAGTATTTAAGACATAACTTTTAATGATGTCAAATATCTATTTCCTTTCCAAGTTTTTTTGTTTTTACATTTAGTACTATTTTATTTTCAGCTCTATTGAAGTTGGCATAGATTCTCAATCCCTTCTATGACTAGTATAGATTATATTTATATTTTTTTGTTTGAATTTTTTTTTTGCTTATGCTCAACATAAGTCTTAAGTTATAATTTTTCAAAGGTTGCTATGACAAGTAGCTCTATCTCTACCATTCTAGTAGTTGTGCCTAATGAGAGGTTTTTTTACAAAGCCACTCCTTTTAATTCTCATCATGTTACTCTCAAGGGATACGGCTCAACGTCATTTACCTATTTATCATCTGAAATTCCTCAATATAGGTCAAAGCTGATATTTGGAATCAAGAAATTTCAATACCTTTTCAAATGGTTGAGGCAACCGCAAGTGGCACATGGTCAATTGATAAAGCAAACTCAAAATGAAAAGAGAAATACAACAAGGACTTGAGATATTCACCCACGTTAACAAATTGTCAAAAAATTGATTACAAGACCCGAGATTCGAAAGGTATGAAATATTATTTGCTGCTCACCGTCTTGTTTTGCAGAAACTAAGTATAAAAGAAATCCTGAAATTGAGATCCAAATTCTTTTTACGAAGCAAAAATGAAAAGAATTGTTATTTGTGTGTAACAGTGAGACCAGACAAAAACTCTTATTCATATTTTCTAAATGTAATGGAGGTTTGTCGCAAAGCTTACAAAGCTGTTCATGTAATCTAAAATTCATGGCCTCAAAGAATATAGGCACGACTTAAAAAAGATCCAACATTACAAAGGATCTTTATCAGGTCGAACCGTCTAGCTAGATACTTTGAATGCAACTACTTGGCTTAATCATTTTGTAAATGTACATTGAGAAAAAAAATTATCTAATTCTTTATATTTTCACTTGTCTGATAATTTTACAAAATTAGATATATTTTTTATGTTTACAAAAAGTTCGCCAAAGCCAGTAGTGTTGCATGTTTGAGTTACTCATATTTTTTGAGAATTTAAAAAAAAAAAAGAATTTTGGTTTGGTAAGGATTTTCAAGAAATAAAGAATGACAATTTGTTCTACTTGTGAGTGATTAGAATCTGCCAGAATCTATCAAACAACTTATGAAGACCAATCATGAGAAATGTAAAGATTAATTAACTTCTACAATTTTTTATTCTGAAAAAATATTTGATATGTTATTATAATGAATCTTTTATAATTATTTTAATTGTGTTTTTAGTGGATGCTGCAAAAGCCCTTCAAGTGCACGACGATCAACAAATAATTGAAAGACAAAAATTGGCCAAACATCGAAAGAAATGTTTAGAATATTCTCAAAAATATCTCGACCTTGTTATTGATGGCATGGATCAGAAGAAAATGATGTTATCTCATTTTGTTAGAGTGTCAGAAAATTTGAATGAGGAAAATTTTATTCAAGTTTATTTTATTGGATCAATTGTATTTAATGGCACTTTGGAGTCCAAGTTATCCCAACATTCAAATCGATCCAAATTTGACAATCAGCATTGTATACAAGATAATCTACAAATTTGGTGAAAATCACTTTATTTGTAGCTTGACGATACTGCTAGGAAAAATAAAAATCAAACTGTCTTGACATACTTGTCCATGCTAATAGAAATTTTTAAATAAAAATAAATATAGGGATTTTTGTTGATGGGCCACACCCACGATCAAATTGATCAAATGTTTAGTTGTTTGCTCAAGAGACTGAGATGCAAAAAGACATTTTATTTACTAGTGCTTTAAAGCATTATCTATGAATTGTATGTGCCAAAGCCAATTGTGTCGTTAATCAAACACACACATGATTTTCATGATGAGACGGAGCATTGTGTAGTTAATATTAATGATATTAGCTTTCAACATCAGTTTTAAATCAACTTTAATGAAACATGCATTACATTGTTATGGGGCAAACAATTTTCAAATTCAGTTTCATGGCTACCTCCTAAAGTGATAAATTTTACAGTTTTTAGGACAATAATGATTGTACTTTACAATCATAGAGAGTTATTGGTTGCTTAATCAATGAATCTATCAAGTTCTACACATTAGATCTTGATCTAGATTCACTACACTTGGATTTAAGCAAGAGCAATGGATCAACACATCATTTTTTAGTGAGAGCGGCTTCACACATGTGGAGTACTGTCCACTGTACGGCCTGCACCTGAAACAACAAGTACAATGATACTAGATAGCAATCATGCATAAAAATCACAAGACAAATGACTAGAAATCTCACAAAAGTGTAGAGTGCAAAAGTCTCATCAATCTTCTTAGCAAAATGATGATCCTTTTATGGATCAAGTACATCCATGAGTCTGGTACAGTCCAGCAGGCCTTCACACGTGTAAAGAGTGCCACATCACTCAGATCTATCCATTTTATCTATCCTTGATCCTTATCCAATAGTTGACCTTCTAGAATATGACTAAAATCCAAAAAGCTAGTCTCCTAGAATATAGGAATATTCCCTACAAAATAGGATCTAAGGAAAATGGTCAACTCTTATCTTCTAGTACTCTATACACACGTGTGAACATCCACTTGTCATGTGGGAGCATTTACTCATGCACATGCAAGGAAAAGCTAATTCTGTAGGTGACTAGTCAACTTGACTAAAAACTAGTCATTTCATGTTCACACTAACTAGAATGATACAAAATCAATTTGGATATATACAAACATGAAAAGTACATCCTTTCACACATGGGAACAGGCTCCACACGTGTGAAATCATATCATCAACATATTCTAATGTTTGATCAATATTTACATGAACCAATGTCAAGTGAGAAGTGACAATTTTCAACACTCCTCCTCACTTCTAACTTGGCAAATCTAGTGTACATCTATCTACAATTCCAAGAGCATGTCTTAACTTAAAAAATGGATCTTTGGACAATGGTTTGGTTAAGATATCAGCTATGCATTCGGATGATGGTACATGATGTAGTTGCACTTCCTTGGATTGTACCTTCTCCCTCACAAAGTGGTGAGCTATCTCAATATGCTTTGTTCTAGCATGGAAGATAGGATTTGAAGCAATTTGTTGAGAAGCTTGATTGTCACAAAATATGTAAGGGATCTCATCGGCCTCTAGCACATGTAGTTCCATCAAGAGTCTTCTTAGCCATAGGAGCTCTTTGGTTGTTTGAGTCAATGCCTTGTACTCGGCTTCACAAGAAGATAGTGAGATTGTATCTTGCTTTTTGGAAAGCCAAGATATCATTCCTTCACAAAGAAATGTTGCAAATGCACTAATGGACTTTCTATCCATCTTGTCTCCTGCAAAATCTGAATCCGAGTAGGCTCTCAAGTGCAAGTTAGATCCTTCATAAAGTATGCCAAAAAATCTAGTACTAGAAACATATCTAAGTACTCTCTTGGCACTTTTCCAATGATGAACTAAAGGAGCTTGCATACTTTGACTCAACTTGCTTACACAAAAACTTAAGTCAGGTCTAGTGATAGTTAAATAGATTAGAGAGCCTATAAGCTTCCTAAAGAGAGTGATGTCCTCAAAGGATGCTTCATCACCTTCATTAGTTGCTTTCACAACATGCTCCATAGGGGTGTCAATCCCCTTACAATCTCTCATACCAAATCTTTTAAGAATGGAAGTAGCATAATTAGATTGACTTATGAAAGTACAATTGCTACTTCTAGACACTTCTATCCCAAGTATAAACTTTAGGAAGCCTAGATCTACCATCTTGAACTCACTAGATAAGTCAACTTTTACTTTGCTTATGCCATCATCATCATTTCCTGTCATAATGATGTCATCAACATAAAGAACCAAAATGATGATCTTTCCTTCATTACATTTGAAATATAAAGAAGGTTCATAAGCACTTAGTACAAAGCCAAGGGAATAGAGAAAATCATGCAACCTAGAGTACCAAGCTCTAGGTGCTTGCTTCAAGCCATATAGGCTCTTCCTTAAGTAGCACACCTTTTGCTCCTCACCAACCTTGATGAAGCCCTCGGGTTGCATCATGTAGATTTCCTCTTCTAAGAAGCCATTCAAGAAGGCATTTGTCACATCCATTTGGTAGAGATCCCATTTGAACAAAGTAGCAATGCAAATGATTAATCTAATAGTTACAAGCTTAGCTACAGGTGCAAATGTTTCTTCATAATCCAATCCTTTTATTTGAAGAAATCCCTTAGCAACAAGCCTAGCTTTTGTATTTACTAATAGATCCATCTTGATTGTACTTAATTTTATAAATCCACTTACATGCAAGTGGTTTCTTTCCTTTTGGAAGATTTACAAGATTCCAAGTATGATTCTCTTCTAATGCATCATACTCTACTTGCATTGCATCTCTCCAAACTTTAGATTTACATGCTTCTTCAAAAGATGATGGTTCTTCAATCAATGTAGCTAAAAAAGAGTAAGAGGTAGAAGATGTAGAGTCCTTCCTTTTGCTTTCCCTTTTCCACATAGGTAAGCCTTGAGGGCTCGGCCTTGCTCCTTGATGACCTTCTTGGCCCCTTTTGACTCGGATCCAAATCTCCATCCTCGGGTTTGTCATGATCCTCCTCGGGTTTGTCGAGATCCTCCTCGGATTTGTCAAGATCTTCAATGAACAATGGGTTAGATCCATTTGACAAGCTCTTAGCAAATTGTGACTCATCAAAAAGTACATCCTTGCTTACCTTTACTTTCTTGGATGTAGGATCATATATCCTATATCCCTTGCTATTTTCTCCATAGCCAACAAAGATTGGTAGCATCTTCTTTCCTTCTAGTCTCCAAAGGAATGTGTACATAACAAGTACATCCAAAGATCTTAAAATATTTTACATTGGGTTTCTTATCAAACAAGGCTTGATAAGGTGAGATCTCATCTATAGCACTACTAGGAAGTCTATTACTCAAATAATTAGCACATGTTATGGCTTCTCTCCAAAATGAGATGGGAAGTGACGCATCAAGCCTCAAGGACTTTGCACACTCACATAGACTCCTATTTTTCCTCTCGGCCACCCCATTTTGTTGAGGGGTGTAGGAACAAGTGTATTGTAACTTAGTACCATTGATCTCACAAAAGTCTTTCATTTTATTGGAGGTGTACTCTCCTCCATTATCACATCTTAGTGCTTTGATAGAAGTACTAAGTTGTTTCTCTACTAGAGACTTGAACTTAATAAAAGCTTCATAAACAAGACTTTTCTTTGATAGTAACTCAATCCATGTGAATCTAGTACAATCATCTATAAAAGTTACATACATCAAGGCCCTCCATTACTTGCATGTGAAAAACTATGTACATCAGAATGTATGAGATCCAAGGGAGAGAGAGATCTTGATGAAGATTTCTTGTAAGAAGATTTGTGCGACTTTGCAAGGCCACATGCCTCACACATTTTTCCACACTTCTTGAAAGTTCTTGGTAGGCTGAGAGCTAGTTCCTTGCTTGCCATTGACTTCATAGATTGAAGATTAGGATGGCTTAATCTCTTATGCCAAAGCTCCACTTGAGTTAGCTCCTCCCTAGCCAAGTTCACACTTTCACTTGCAACATTAGCATTCAACTTGAAAAGTCTACCTTGCTTAATGCCACTAGCTATGCACTTATCATTTTTCAAGATGGAACAAACTCCATTCTTGAAATGTACATCTAGTCCATTGTCCATTAATTGTCCTACACACTAAGCAAGTTTCTTGAAATGGTAGGAACATACAAAAACCTTATCTAGATCTATC